>JAYKKM010000363.1:715000-1127500 GCA_035772405.1 Chrysogorgia sp. JL179-B06 | reverse complement strand
TTCGGAATAATCATTGGACACGTCATATTCAACTAACGGCTGTGTGCAAGTCTGCGACAGTATTTATGACAGTTTGAGTGAGGATACAGTGGCACAATTGTCCAACATTTACCATTCCTTGATAAAAAACAAAAAATTGGAAGTGAATATACTTCCATGCCAACGTCAAACCGCATCCACCGACTGCGGATTGTTTGCAATTACATGGGCTGTAGAATCTGCCAATGGCAGTAAACCACAAGACGCCACGTTTGACCAAAAGGAGATGCGAGCCCATCTTATACAATGCATTGATAATTTAAAGATCCTTCGTTTCCCCCAAGCACGCGGTTCAAAGCGTAAATTTCGGGACAATGCCTCAAGATTGACAATCGTTAGTAATGTTTAAAATGAGTCAATATCTATATCTAGAGACTATTCAACAATTAGACAACTAGCCCGAGTTTTCTATGAGTATATAAACAACGAGGGCTAGTTGTTTAATTGTTTTAGTATAAACCACTGAACTAGTCAGACAAAATATTATTTTAAAGAAACGAACTGAAATCTTGGCAAAACGTGAGTTTTCTGCCATTTTTTCATGTTTAAAATTGATTCCTTTCGCGATGGTACAAATGCATGTGCATCAAGTGACTACCCTGCAGCCAATCAGAAGGCAATATTTGCATTAGTCTGCTAGTTAGTTTATACTAAAATATACTATTTTGTAATGTATCATAACTATTTACTGTTTCCCATATATTCACTGCGTTTTTTAATGTTCCCGTTTCTCTCTGACCAAGAGCCTATGCTCGAAACGTTGCACTAAATTTTCGATATTGGCAAAATTCCTGGGCCCCCCTGAGAAAATGTGTACTCTTAGGTCTTCATATGCCTCAGTTAGGATGGCCCCCCCTAGGTTTTTCCTGGCCCCCCTTGACAGAAAAACCTGGCTACGCCTCTGATTGGCAGGACACAAACCTTTTCATATTTCGATTTGTTTTTACTATAGAGTTTTTCCAACACCTGCATGCATACACGAGATATTCTGATTAAGCTATCAACTCATATAATTAGTAATAAAATCATATATTAAAAAAATCACCCTTGCTAAGAATGTTTTTTTATAAATGAACAAGAAATCAGGTATTTGCTTTATAAAACTACGAACATCCTCGTGTTTATATCACATTATTTCATGATTGAGTTGGTTTTCATTGATGTATCGCAGATGCATGTATATGGCATAAAGCTATATGAATTATAATTAGATAGAAATGAAGAGAAAACTAGGAACGGCGGGATATATGTGAGCGATATACATCCCTCGGACGCTACGCATCCTCGGGGCTGTATACATCCCTCGTTCTCGGGATTTATCTCTTACTTATATATTAACGTGGAAAACGGCCATTTTATGTTTCTAAAGGTTAAACCAAATAAAAATATGTGCATAAATATATATTAAACAGTAAAAAACAAACAAGCTATAGTCCCATACTCCGCTGGAACCCTAAAGCTGTCAAACCCTAAAAACCTAGAACCCTAGAACCCCAGAACACTAGAACATAGGGTTCTAGGGTTCTATAAAACCCTAGAACCATAGAACCCTAGAACCATAGAAATCTAGAACCATAGAACTGTAGAACCCTATAGAACTGTAGAACCCTATAGAACCCTATAGAACCATATAGAACCATAGAACCCTAGAATCATTGTCTAGCAGCATATTAATTACCTAGCTATATGGTTCTAGTTTCTATAGGGACTGGTAACTAATTATGATAATATATTCGGAGCCCTCGTAACATGAACTTATAACCAGCAACGCAGCCATCTTGAATAAATTAAAACAAACCAATGACACAAGGTGAAAGACATATAACATATATTTTGTCAAATTAGTGAGAATACGAAGAGAAAACTGCTAATATCGACAACACACTCCAAAGTTGACCGGTGGCTTAAGGCCAATTTTTAGCAAGATCGTTACATGCCGGATTAAACCACGAAACTTTGTATACTTAATATATAGGTTCCGTAGAAGCATTCTAGAGTGGGGTGCCCGATTTGAGTGGCTTAGGTAAAGGTCAAGTATTTCCAAGATGGCGGCCTGTGTTCTTACAAATTAACATAATGTGGTCTATATATTCCCCCTATTTGCTTATGGCACAAATACTGTCCTGATTTAAATGTACAACATGTTTGCCGATATATATTTACTAAAAAGTCAACTTCAACTGGCATAAATTTTGAGAAAAACAAACGTTTTGTTAATATTTTATAGTTATAGATATAGGATTATTCAGTACAAACAACTACAAAAAAACAGAAGAAAAACAGTTCAATAAATATTGTTTATGCACAAAAAGCAGGTGCTTTACCTTGGTAGTTGTGAGGAAAACACTTAGTAAGACGTTTTTTATTATACAAATCTCTGATTCTCTGCCAAATGGTACAAAAACATGGGATCGAAGAAGTACGCAAAAAAGACAACATGACATTTCATTTAATGGTTGCATCAGTATTTACCTTTACTGTGGTTCATGGTGGATATTCTTGCCAGTTATACATAACTTTCGTAGCACGCTCGTGAAAAAATACTTTATCAGTGTTCTTTTTTTCCGGACATATATACTGTTTTTTCCTGGTTTTTACTTCGGCCATATTGGTTTGTTTTACCGCTGAACAAAACGACCGCTAAGAGTTTAACAAATTCAGCTAAAGTGTGTTTTCGGATTTGGAGTGTGAAAAGTGTGAAGCTGAACAAAATCTATGCTTTGTTACTAAACTGTGAAGTTTTCCAGGTAAGTTGACAAATTACCAGCTAATTTAAAATAATCATAAACAATCTGTGGATTGATTTGTTATCACATCGCTTGTTGTGTGTTCATTTAGTCTTGTTTGTGTCTTTTTTCAAGACAATAGATTTCAATTTTTTGACTGGAAATTGCTTAATAATATTGGAAAGATATATGACAGTATGTAGTTTCTATAAGCTTGTACAATACAATGAATATAGCCGAATACTGCATTATATGTGGAAAAAAAGAAGGTGAATTAAAGTGTCCTGCCGACAGGCCGAATGAAGAAGGATTGGCTTTATGATGATTTTCTGCTAAATGTGGAAGGATTTCCAGCTGAGTTGTCATTTAGTAATAGTGCTGCTGAACTTTTAGAAAATCGTGCTAAATGGCATAAAGCGTGTCGGCTGAAATTTGCTACTTCTAAATTTGAAAGAACAAGAGAGCGAAAAAAGCGAAAAAACACAGCCCTATGAAAGAAAGTCTAAACGTCAATCACATGGTTCTCCTGCAACTATGGAACGCTGTATCTTTTGTAGCAAAATACAAGGCATACTACATAACTGTTTTACTTTGGGAGGTATTACGGTGACCAAATTATTGTGTTCAACCACGCAAATCAACCACAGAGCTATATGATCGTGTGCACAAGTGAGCAGAGAATTTATAATTAGCAAGATGGATACCGATTCGAGGTGTTTGAATATTAATAATTCACATGTTTTATTCATGATTTACACTAATCATTCAATTAAAGTATGTTGGCAAGATAAGACACTTGTATTCTTACGCTGGTGACGTTTGTGGATAAAATATACTATTCTATATGTATAAATAAGAAGTTAAAAACTAATTGTATATTTTATTGTTGTAGACTTGTAGTCCGTACTGCATCTTTGCCACTTTTAACAACTTAAATTGTAATAATTTTGTTTTTATTTGGTATTTTTTATATTTTAAAGGTTGATCATATAGATGTAGATACAAGCCATTGCGAAGACCAAGTCCCTACGAACGATGGAGCTAAGGCTTTTAACCAAAGGAAAAAACGGGTATTTTTATATTGTTTACAAGAAATCTTTACAGTTTACAATTTTCCTGTAAAATTAATGGCAACATAGTTGCCCTAGTAGAGATGCCACTAGTACCGATCTGTCGATGCGCGGTTGCTACTTAAAGTATACCATACAATGCATGTACATTTATGTGTAGTTATTAACCAATCAGCAATCAGTAGCATGTGTGTATATATAATAGACAAGGCTTCCTAAACATTGGAAGCAGACTTGTGACACCACTTCACCAAACCTCAAAATGTGACCCAGGTCTGTGGTAAATGAGGGCAGCAGGATTCAGGGAAAGTCAGTACCCAAAATGTAAAACTCAAACAGTGTATTTTTGGCCAGTAACACTTGTACTTAAGAAATAGAAAACATTTTCCGTGTTTACATACAGTTATATAAACATGAGTGGAAGTTTGGGAGAACGAGAAATCATAGTGGGAACACGAGCCCGTAGGGCGAGTGTTTCCACACAATTTCGAGTTCTCCCAAACTACCACCAGTGTTTATATAACGTACGGGAACACGGATAAAAATGTTTTCTATTTCTATAAAAAACCTATAAAATAACCTGTAGAAAGCAAATAAAATGTACAAATATCTTTTTTTATCAACACGTAAATTCTCCTTACTGCGTATGATGGCGCATGATGGCTAATTGATGGCTAACTGATGGCGTATCACGAAGGCATAATCCATCCATGTTATATAGCCTGATATAAACACGGTAACTGACCAATCACAGCATGCGTAAGACACGACTTATTTTATAAAATTATTTGTACATAACAGGTAGATTAGAAACATTACACTACATGATAGTTATAAACTGTACATTGTGAAAATTGTACATTATTTGTGATTTTTTTAAACAAATGTTATTAGATGTCTGATTGTTTAGTTTGTATTAACAACTCCATTTAACAATTATACCATGAGCTCAAGTCGTATATGAGTTCATAGCCAACGAGGTGTGAAGCGCCGAGTTGGCTATTAGTTCATACATCACAAGAGCGAATGGTGTAATTGTTTTATTATATAGCCACCCTGGTAGAAATCCTGACCAGGATCCTATTAGGATCCTAAGCAAGATGCTACAGGATCTTGTAGGATCCTATTAGGATCCTACAGGATCCTGTTAGGATTTCTACCAGGGCAAACACTTTAAAGTCAGTTTGGGGTTTCTTTATAAAACGCATTGATTTCAACTTTTTTCAGCCAAAAAAACATGCCGCAATATTGTTTTTCGCTACTGCTAGGATATGAGGTGATAGCCTTGTAGTAGAGGAGCCAATCAAATTGCGAAATAGCTCATATCCTACTAGTAGCTATATACTAAAAATAGTTATCTATGGCTACCTACAGTGTTGTGCTTTATCGCCTATCTGCAGGTATGTTATGAAACTAACCCCAAAAGGCGAGCACAGATCAAGAGAATTTCAAAAACGTCTGGGCAGAAAGGTATTGTTGATGTTATTGTACTAATCTGAAATGATCAGCAAGGCATGGTGAGAGTAATGTGAGCATGATGCTAATATTTTGGTTCTTCATTCAAGATCCAAGAGTGGCAGTAATAATAATGTCATACAATAACAATGCTATTTGGTATCAATGTAAGTTGATTTGTTATATTATTCATCTTTTACATATTTTGTGGACATATTATGTACAGTACATGTATCTGTGGTCCCTGTCTTTTGAACATTAACTAATCTCAACTTTATATTTAAGAATTAATAAATTTATTTATGAGCTTAAGATTTCTGCACATGTAAGATGATTAAGGAAGGTTCAATTTATTGTGAGTGGGTGGAATCATAGGCAATTTGATTGGCTACAGCAGCATCCAGTCTTCTATGATATCATGTCCACAGCTTGGGATGATTAATATTTTGATCACCATTAATGTTTCAGCTTTTGCTTTTATTTGTAACTGGAAAATGTAAAATTAAGACTGCATTTGATTCAATTAAGCTGGAAATAATAATTTTACTAAGACAGAAACATTTTGGTTTGTTTTCCTTTCCTAATAGACGGTCTTTAAAATGTAAATTGCCAATTTCAGATCATATGGAGAACTATAATGCTTGTTATTTTAATTTTTTATCTGAATATTAACATTTTATTTCTTTCTAACTCCACAGAGTTAATGTACTGTAACTTGTTCTGAAATGGAATATTTACATACCTATAACTGCAGAGGACCTGGAGGTCTATTTAAATAATATATAGTTTTACTGAACTAAACTTGGCTTCGAGCATTATTATCTTTTTAGTTTTATAATAAAAAATATATGTTATTTACTGTTTTCACTCTGTTGGTATAAGAAATATTTACCAGGGCCAGTCTCAGCTCAGCCTTTGTCCTTGAATGGATTGGGTTATTTTTTGAGACCTCAGATCCTCATATAAATTGAGTGCAAATTATCAAATAATCATTTTGTTAGCAAGTACTGTACAGCTGTAGTTTCCTATAATCTCATTAAGTTACTATGTGAGAGTGGGGTGGCCAATCAGATGTTTGCAATGTATTACTGGTAAGTTTCTATTACAATTATTCTTGTTGTTATGGTATTGTTGTCATTTAGGTTCTGAAGGTCTTCAGACATTTGCAGAAAATCCTACTGTTTACCAGGCATTTGTGCAAACTTGCATAAATACTTTGAATAGACCAAGCAAAGGTTTGTGTGTATTGTGTAAATGTGTCTTTTTTAGCATGCATGTATTGTAAACTGACATCTTCATAATTGAGAACAGGTTCACTGTGCAGAGAAAAAAGTACTGTTTGAACCACCATGTATTTTTTATTTTTACTGTATAATGAAGATAAGGAACATTGTGTAAAAACGACTGTGACATTCCCTGTTGGTGAAACTGTCAACTACAGTGATTTCAATGTGCATGATTTAAGAAAAATGGTTACAGCTGCAGTGAAAAGTTATGGTAATGTTGGTACACCTGTTTTACTTGAATTGTGAAATGTGTTATACATACAGTACTTCAGCAAAGCGAAATTGAGCAGAGCCCTTGAAAGGGCTTTCATATTCTTAGCAGTTCACCACCTTTTCGCTTTGCTGCATATCCAAAAGCCTACACAGCACTCTACTTTTAAATACAGTACTTTATACGGCCATGGTCTTCTACAGTAAAATAATACTGTCAGTATACCTATTTATATGTTTTCAGGTAGGAAACAAGCATTCTGGGCTAATCCAGATAATAAACCATTGTGGTGGCCTGATACTGTATCCTACAGAAGTGTCAACTGGGGTCCAAACAAACCTCAGTTAAACCAACTAGTGCAGATCATGGCTACATTTAATATATTTTACTGTTCGGAAATCAATGGTGACAGTCATGATGGTAGTGATGACTGTGATGATGATAGTGGTGGTGTTAATGGTGATGGCAGTGGTGTTAGCAATGGTAATGTGAAGGTAGTGGTGAAGGAAGGTAACGGTGAAGGTAGTAGTGATGGTGATGGTGATGATTATGATGCAGGTATTGGTGAAGGTAGTGGTGAAGGTAAAAGTGACAGTAATGGTGAAGGTAGATGTGGTGGTAATGGTGAAGGTAGTGGTGAAGGTAATAAAACAGAAGGTAGTGGTGGTGATGGTAATGTTGGTAATGGAGATTGTACTGGTGAGGATAGTGGTGGTGGTGACATCAATGGTAATGGTGAAGATAGTGGTGATGGTCATGATGAATGTTATGGTGATGTTGGTTATTGGTAGTGATGGTGGCATTAGCGGTAGTGATGGTGGCATTAGCGGTAGTAGTGGAGGTCCTAGCACTGACAATTGTAGTACTGCTGGTGGGGGTGTTGACATTTCTGATTCCAAGGAAATTGTGAATAGAACAGTGGTGAGTAACTATTGATTCATATTAACGGTTTGTTTCAATAATTTTTTATAACAATGTGAATGCACTTAATGGCAACAAATACACAAATTTCACACTGAACAGTGAACATTGTATATTCAATACTGTGTAGAAATTAATGATACCCAATAATATGAAAACCGTATTTACCCCCCTTTTTGCATACGTTTTGTTTCTGCAGATGGCATTTCTGAATAATGGTTCTATATTTGCCACTGGCAAATCACATCTAATTTTTTTGATCCAGCATTAGTTAATTTTATATACCATTTGTAAAAAAACACCTCTGAGAATGCTCAGATGGAAGAGCGTCACTTTCAATGTTTGTTTGTTTCTTAATAATTTCCAATCCTACCGATCATTCAACCATATGACTTCAGAATTTAACTGAATAAGACCACAAATTAAGCTTTAAGTATTAAAATGATTCATCACAGAGCTTTTGGTTTAGTTTATAGATGTAGATTTATTGTATTTTCTTTTTACATTCTTATAGATGAGTATAACAACTAAAGATTTAGTTGATCAAATTTATGTTTTAGATGGCTGTTACTTGCTTTGATTCGAAGGACACCAAATTTTTGTTGAATCGGCTTCATAATGAAACAAGCTGGGTGTACTTTTTGAAAGTTTGTCAAGCCATTAAGCCATATTTAAAGCCACTCAACATTGCTATCACTGGCTGTATTGGAAAAGGAAAAGTCCATAAAAGGTTTTCTAGTGCTTTTTGCAAAATGATTGCCATACTGTATTTGGGAGGTAGTCAAGTCATGAAGAACATAATCTCAGAAAAGCAAATTATATTATCCAGAAAGAGGATTCAAATAACAAACCAGTTTATCTTTATATTGTTATATTTTTAGTCTACGATGTCAGGTTCCAGTCGAGCTGTTACACAATAACTTTAGCCTGGCAAAGTTAAAGCAGATGGTAACTGTTTAATATTCCATTGCCATGGCTATTAATATGGATAATGAATGCCACGAAGAGGACCTTTTGCATATACTGCATTTATATGCTACTGTGTTTGGAGCTACAGAGATGGAATATTTTGTTACAAAGGCATTTAATTTCGTTAATTACTATAATATGTACATGTATGTATTTTTGTGGTCGTCCGTATAGCTACTGTACATTACTCGATCTGTTCTCTTATTTCTTTACAAACATTTTTTCGACAGTTGTCTGAAAAATTCTGTGATGTTTGCCAGCTTATAAGTTTAGGACATACGGTAACGACGGAGGATGTGCTGAGAAAACCATCTTTGCATGGCGCAATGTCTGCCATTGAATTTTTCACTGCTGTTTATCGGGAAGTGATGGCTACAGCAATAGATGGTAACTACTCAGGTACAGTGTAATGATGTATTACGGTATATCAAAAGTACTATAGTATATTATACGTCAAGTTACTGTATTGTTGTTCTCCTAATCACTTCGCGCCGTTATTGCAATGTAACACAGATGGTAAGTTTATGCTGTACTCTGGATTTCCTAGAAAGGGCAGTTACCCAGATGTTGTGTCTATGATCAGGAATGTTTCAGTATTGTTGTGTACTTTAATTTAGCTTAGTATTTTTGAAGTTTACTTGTAGATGCTGTTGCATTTATGGGAAGGTACAGGTAGGTAGTGAAAAGCGTGGTAGTACAAACCTTAATGTTTTGTTTTCATTTCCAGAATTCAACACCTATAAAAACGAATCGGATGATATCTGTGCTGCAGATGATTTCTGTCAGTTGCACCAAAGACAAACAGAGGATTGGATCCAATGTGGCCACTGTCTACAAAAGTTCCATCATCAATGTGTCTTCCACTATCAACAGGAACCACCTCGTGTAAAGTGGACTTGTGGGCAATTAGGTTATATTATATATATATATATAATATAACCAGTGGCGAAGCTGGTCCCAAATGGGAGGTCATGCTAACTAGTAATCCGAGCGCCGAAGGCGCGAGGCTTTCTAGAGGGGTCCGGGGGCATGCCCCCCAGGAAAATTTTAAAATATAGATTCCCGTAAATGGCATTTCCTGCATTCTGAGCGGTAATTTTTCAGCTCAAAGGTTTATAACATTTCATATTTTGGACCATTTCTCAGAGCGCATCAGCGTGCCTACGAACTAATGCAAAGAAAAATCAGCCGTCGCACGCAGGCTAGCCCGCCCTCAGCCCTCCCAATGCATAACGCCTGACACGCAAATTTTAATGTAAACAGTAACACGGCAATGCTATTTTTTCTAATATCTGTTCGATTGAAGGTCTTCGTGTGACAAAACGTTTATAAAAATCAACGGCAAGGTATACGAAACATATCTTTTACGAAATTATATCGCTTTAATGGACATAAAAGCATTGAATCACCGGGTAAACGTCGAATAGATCTTGAAGCCATGTCCTTTGATTTTAATTTAAAGACGAGGTTTGGGTACTTTACTCGCTTACGCATTTTCTCATATAACATCTGATATTCATATTTTAAGTAGACGAAACGTACAGCGTTCGATTCGCCAGATTCAAGTGATCATTTCGATACAGAATTTATTTAAATCAGACAAAAACAACGTTTCATAATAATTAATATTACGGAGTCTCACGGATAAATGTCAACACAACATAATAATATTTTCCTGTCCTTCGCCCTTCGGGGCTGTCCATTCCGTCTTCATGATTGATCTCTCATCCGTGCTTCTGTCATCTAGTCATCTTGGAGAGAATCTTTGCAATGGTTTGCCGATTTACAATTCTCGGTAAACATTTTCAACTGCGATTCATTGCCAATAAAACGAAAGAAAGACGAATGGCCAAGAACCGGCATTGGTCGCTGTCCAACAAGAAGATTTTTCTCGTTGATGTTTCGAACCGAAAACGGTTTTCTAAGCAGTTCACAAACAAGGACTGTTTGGACAGAATCAGAGCTCGTTGATGCCATGATAAATCAAGGATCTCCTTAAACAGACGCACTGTGTAGTCAGGCCATAGTTGGTAAGGCGGAAAGCTAATATTTTGGGCTATCAGGCTATGGTCATGCTCATCCAAAATAGCATGACCAGCTTGTCTAAAATAGGCAAACTGAGCATGCGTCAAGTGCCGTCAACCAATCATATTTCGAGAATAAGCATGACTGTTCATATAGCTGGTCATGCTATTCACAAAGAGCATGACTTGGGCCGGGGCCAGGCTGAACAAAAGAGCCTGGGAATGAAGACGGCGGTTTTAGACGCCCGATCAACCAGGGCCGCTATAAGGAGCGAGAATATCCGCGTAATATGCGTGAACTATTATTGCTTGTTCTCTTCGAAATGCACACGATTTCAAAGTTCTAAGGAGAGATTTCAAATAAAGTAAATAAAAGCAAACAAAACTATATATTTTCAGGAAATTTTTAGTCATGCTGAGCATGACTAGCATGACCGCTAGCTTCGCCACTGAATATAACCTGTCTGTGTGTGTGTCAGAAATTATTTGCCGATGTATGTTATGCGTTATCGCAGTATGTTATATGTTATGCCTCTTTCAATCGAAATACGGCAACTCTATAGGCTTCTACAGAGATGATGGCCTGGGAATATCCACAGGAACACCGCAAGAAACCGAGCGAATGAAGAAGATATCTGCAAAACCTTCCGAGTTAACGAACTAAGAATTACAATCGAAGCAAACAAGAAAGTGGTGAATTTTCTCGATGTAACCCTTAACTTGGACTCAGGTCTACATAAACCATACATGAAACCGAATAACACCCTCAAATATGTTAATTTTAAGTCCAACCACCCACCAGGCGTCTTGAAGAATATCCCGATAGGAATCAACAAACGACTTTCAGAGATATCCTCCAACGAAGAAGTATTTAACAACTCAGCGCCTGCCTATAACCCCCCTTACGATCACAACGTCAAAACAAACATCGGCAAATAATTTCTGAATATAATAGATAAATGTTTCCCGACTAATAGTAAACTCCACAAGATTTTTAATCGGAATACCACTAAGATTTCGTACAGCTGCATGCCGAACGTGGGAGCCATAATCGAGGGAAACAACAAGAAACTGTTGCGGAACAGCGTAAACCCCGAGCTCGAGAACAAATGCAAACTGCCCCTGGATGGTGAATGTCTCTCCAAAGACATTGTCTACCGTGCAACAGTAACCTGTGGCAATACAACTGAAACGTACGTTGGACTGACCACAACCAGCTTCAAATCCAGATACGCAAACCACAAGGGCTCATTCAAAACGAAAACGAAACGCAACAGAACTGAGCAAACATATCTGGAATCTAAAAGACAACAATTTGAACTACGCTATCAAATGGAACATTTTATGCCGTGCTCCCCCTGATTGCATTCCGAGTCCCTCCCGCCAAATATCTTTGGCGGGCAGCTCAACTTGCCGGAAGTGCCGCCAACGGATTTTGGCGTGAAATTTTCAAGGAAAAAGAATATTGGCGGGCACTTGGGACGGTTACTGCTTACTATTTCGAAAAAAGAGGATGTAACTTATTTCTAGAATATTAAGTCTTTGCATGAAGTTTCAAGTTTACGCTATTCCGGCGCTGCGGCGCTCCGCCTCTCCCGCCAGACAGACTACCGCCATTTTTACCAGCATTTTTTTTCACGAGTATTTTTTCGGTTAAATGAAGCCGCTGACCAAATATATGCGTAACGCTTTGAAATAACAAAATTAATGCCAAAGTTGGCGTCACTGACTAGTCTTTTTAATATATGAAATCGAACTCGAATGTTATGTAGTTCGACAATTCCACAATGCTCAATGGATTTATGGACATTCCTGTATCTGGCTGACTATCTATTAAGGTAGGATTTTACATTCTATTAAGATTGTTAGTTGCAGCCTTGCAGGGCCAGGGGGGCATCGATCTATTTAGTACGTATGCAATATTTCGGCAATTTTTCACCCCCTCCTCCCTTTGTACGCTATTTTGGTCTCTCAGGGAGACAGGGGTCAAGGGATACAGTACCTGTATATTATAAAATTATTTGAATGAACAAACTGAAACATAGTTTGATGCTAAACTGAATTTTACATTTCTTTTTTACGTTTTATTCTATTACTTTTTAAATTTTTGTTCCTGGTAGTGGTAGGCTATATAAAAATATATTGACAACAGACAAGTTCATAGGGTTTTCTTTTTTTAACAAAAAATAATGTGATTGTTGGTTTTGTGCTTTGTGTATTATTAACTAAAATCATATCCAGACATGCATGCTGAGCTTTGCTAACTAAATTTTTTTCCCCACATGCAGTCCCAGTAAAACATGTCTTCTCCAGTTTGCTGTGTTTGCGAAAAGGAGACAACTGGAGCACACTATTGTGGTACATGTGGCAAACCAGTACATGCAATATGTGGGAAATCCGATGAAGAAGGATTTGGATCAGTTGTTCTCTGTAACAACTGTTCTAGCTCAGATCATGAACCGGCGATAAAGAAGACAACATCTTGGTGCATTAGATACCCTTCTGAATCTGATAGCCATGCTTTTAAAGCATAAAACACCAAAAGCTAAATCTCAAAGCAGCCAATCTGAGTGGGACACTTATTGTATTTGTCTTACTTGCTATGAAAACAACTATGACCCCAAGGTATATGTTATGTCAAGAAGAGACACTTCCACTAAAGAACGCCATGTAGCTAGACGGCATATAGGGAACACCTTATCTCAAATTGATATACAAAATTTCGACAGCAAAGGAAAACAAATATCAGAGGCACGGAGAAAATATTACAGCAGTAACACCACTGCCACTGTGTCCACTGGCGTCGAAAACATCAACGTTGTCAAGGTACACAGCCAGATGACCCAATCACAGCTTAAATTTTCCCAGTCTGCTAACGAAGAGAGTCATTTACCACAATCCTCAATAGCAACAGGAGTTTTGGAGAGTTCATCTACAGGAAGTGATAGCTTATTGAGTGAGTCTGAGCATTCAACATGTTTAGATGTTCAAGATCAAGTTCATTCTAAAAATATTAAAGTCTCGCTAGCTGAGCCAGGTTCCAGTGACATATCTGTTCAACCCGTTTCATCTATTAAGCAGGACATAGCTGTTTTAAATTCCAAAATAGATGAAATAACAAAAGCAATACAAGAAATGAAAGTTATTCCAAAATCTAACAATACCACCCTACAGGCTGCTGGGATTCAACCCACCGTCTCAGATTCTTTAGATTGGAAGACTATAAATAACATTGTTGAATTGACAAGAGCAATTCCATCATTTCGCTTCTATGCAGGCAATCAGCAAGGGAATTCACCATCAGTTATCCGCTGTGAAACATGTTTTAAACTGTTGTCACATAGATTTTCTGGGATACGGGAAGGAGCTGATCCAAGAAAGATTGCATTGAAGGGCATTGGCAAATATTCTGGATCTTTGTCATCAGGTCTTCTCCTTGATTCAGCAAAATCAGAATATGTTCTCACTGGTGGAAACAGCTATTGGTATGGTATAAAGAATGCCATAAAGCGCCACATAGTATGTGATGGGGAACATTCACAGATTCATTTTGATGCCTTGCAACACGAAGCCATTGTTGGGAAAAGAATTGCTAGGGGGAAACAAGTTAGCCAGAATCTGTTGCGCATTGCTCTTTCAGTTATAAAGTCCAAATCTGCTGGTCAACACTTCGAAAGTGAGATAGCTGCTCATGTTGCTACTGGGAGTGATCTCGGTGAGATGGGACACAGCAGAAATCATTTTAATGAAATGATGGCTGCAATGAATGTGTGGGTCGACCAACAAACTGCTGCACACTTATCCAAGCCCCTGCCATCAACATCTTTCCCTCCACATTTTTACATAACTGCTGATAAAAGTACTCCAAAGAGAATCTCAAACCATGCCATAATGATTTGTCCAGTTGTCAATGGAAAAAGAGTAGCTATTCCTGTAAACTCCCCTGAAGTCTATTCACCCAATACCAGAGGTGAAGCAGGCGAGATCGCTGGTGGTTGTGCTGATCAGCTTGCTCAACAAGTAATTCAGACGATACAGGATGCTTATGGAGAGGCTGAAAATTTTAATTTGAATGCCGCATGGCAGGGAACATGCTGTGACGGCCAATATCAAGCAACTGGATTCCAGAATACTTTAGACAAAGAGCTTGACGTCCCAGTTGACCCAGTCTTTTCAGTTATTATTTGGGATCCGTCTCACTGGATCAATCTGGGAATTCTTGATGTCAAAGATGACAAAGTGGGTTCTTCTGGAAAATTTCTGAAGCGACTGGTTTCACGATCAAAGAATGTTCACGCTATGTTCAACAGAGGCAAGATGCTAAGCACTGTAATAGCTTTGGCACAGTCAAAACATCTGAAGCTCAAGATGACCAGAGGAAATTGTGCAACAAGGTTTTGGACATCGCAATACCACGAATTCCAGACGATAGTTGAAAGCTACGAAGCCTACGTCTTGGCATTCAGAAATTATGGTTACAATGAAGTCAAAGAATTCGAAATATTGGGAATCGATTTCATAGTCGATTTATGCTGTGTACTTGATTCCATGAAGATTGTGGTTGACATGATGGTTCAAGCCCAAGGCCTAAGTTATCCATGCTGGAAGATCTGCATATGGTGGCCACGTGTCAAGGCGTGTCTCGAGAAGCTGAAAAAGATGGAGATCATGAAACCACCAGAGTGTATGTCTACTATTCACAAGAACATCAATTCCATAGTCCAAGAAGAAAAATTCAAAGAGCAAAGCTTGGTATGTGGATGGATGTTAGTGTCATACGATCACGATGATGAAACCAATCACTGGGTTGCAAGAGAAATAGATGATTGTGAAAAGGACTTTCGCGAGTTTGTAACAGATGTGATTCAATCCCTTGACAGCCGCTTCAGTAACTGCGTACCAGAAATGTGTAATCATCTCAAATGTCTAGATCTTGAATCTCTCGTGCAGCTGCTTTGTGGAGAACGGTGCAATGGAAAACCACTCATTGACGAAGGAGAGCTTGAAGAATTTGGTGCAGTAGGATTCAAGGCATTCCTGGTTTATATATGCCAGCAAGAGCACATCAAATCAGCAATTAGGGATGGGGAACTGGATCTAGACCCAAGATTGAGCCACGTGTTACACCGGAAACTGAAACAAGTACTGAAGAATATAATTTGGGAGAGGAAAGAAATAATGATTGAGTGGTTCCAGGTAACATCAAAGAAGAAATTATTTCCATTGTCTTCCGAGGTGAATGGTAATGTTAAGCTTGAATCATTGTCTATCTTACCAAATCAGCCCAACAGCCTGGTTACCAAATTCAATGCAAAATTTAATGAGAATGCCAAGGTCTATCAAGTGCAGCTGGATGAAGAAACTGTATATGCCTCAATTTACAAAGATGAGCAAGTGTATTCCGAGCTAGGGAAGGAACTTTGCTTGGTAATCGATATTGCCCTTGCGAAGGGTGGTCCAGAGTCTGTGGTCGAGTCCTACTACTCTGTGATGAAATGCCATCAGAAGAGTGGACCTCAGAATAACCAGACACTGTCTTTAAGGACCAAGCTTGATTGGTGCTTACCGAATGTTTTACAGTGTGATAGAATGGTCAAAGAAGTTTCAACCATTTATCTAGATGGAGACAAGAAAAGGGGACTGAAGCCACATGCAGTACCGGTTATTGGGGATAAGTGCCACTACAAAGTGTACAATAGGAGCAAAGTCCTTGACAGAATTGGAAATTCCGGGACAAAGTTTCCATATCTTTTATAGCGAATATTTTGTGACAAATTGTATTAATTTGTTATCTTTATGTAAATTTGTAATGGGCAGTGGCTAGACTTTGCTTGGAGCCAGTCTAGAATGGAGAAGTAAGATGACTCCTTCCCTCCACTAGTCCGAGGGTTTACCTTGGGCAAGTAATAGTACCCTCAAGCCCCCCAACCTTGGGTTACATTTTTTGATATTCACATCTCGATTCACATTAGTGTTTTGTAGTTTGACTTTGTACATAATCATACTATACACTACTGTAATATAGGGGCATAGGGCTTTCCAACACCGGAAGTCGGAACGACCCATGCCAAACTTCAGAGTTCAATGTATATATTATTATTAATATATAATAAAAAATGTCCTATTTAGTGTAAATGTGTTTGGTGTATGTACTATGTTTTTTGCTTCTTGGCGGGTTTTTTGAGATTATGTATTTACTGGCGGGAATATTTGGCGGGAAGAAATTGTGGAATGCAATCAGGGTGCTCCCCACTCTTCTAATATCACGAAACGATGTAATTTGTGTATAGAAGAGAAGTTTTATATTTTATGCAAAGCGGGGAGCGCAACTTTGAGCAAACGGAACGAACTAGTTAGTAAGTGTAGACATAAAGCGAAATTTCTGTTAAGGAACGTCTTTACGAGTTAAACACGCAAAGTTTCTAATTACAGGCGTGAAACCAAGTATATAATTTCATGTTATAAGATAGGCCCAACTCCATAGTAACCGAAGATGTAATATGATGCTTGTGGCGCTGTAGGTGTTTTTATAAGTCACATTTAGTCTAGCACTGATGAGTGCAGGTTCGGCTGTACGAAACAGAACTGTATGCAATAAACGAATGTGAAAAGTGTAACCGTGTCCAGTTATGATATATATTTACTCTACCGATGGTATCGAGCACTCTCGAAACACAAACACAAGATCTCTATTTGATATATATATATCGCAACTGGTCCCGGTTAGGTCTTAAAATGTATGTATTCCAACACTCTTTCTCACAAATTTTCCTTCGCCATGGGTCCTTTCAGCATGTGGTTTGATCGAGTGAAATGCCAAATATTACCTATAATATACCCAGAATCTTATCCCAGCATTACCACCACCATATATACAGAACTCGTGGCTAGGCTCTTGGCAGCGGCTTCCGTAGCTCAGTGGTCAGAGCACTGCACTAGCATCGCAGAGTAGCGGGTTCAATTCCCAGCCGGAAGGCCTTAAAGGGACACTCCGGCCCAAATACAAATGCAGTTCATATGAAAGATCTTACTGACTTTAGTTTATTTCCAAAGTTTCAGCATTCCTATCAATTTAGTTGAGAAGATATTGCTAGTTGAAGTTGAAAATTTGTGGATTTTGACGCCATATTGGTTTTGAAAATATGACCTCATTGAGTGATTCTTTATCGTCAGTGGAGTTGTTTTGATGGCGATCACATAGTGATAGTTATTGTGAATGGTCTTTGGACGAAAATTAGTCGAAATAAACTATTTAGTTCATCATGCAGGAAAGTAGAGGAGCTTCTTAGGCATAATACGAGATCACGTCACTCAGTGACGTCATATTTGAGAAACAAAATGGCGTCGAAATTGGACAAACTCTCCAACTTCAACTAGCCACATCTTCTTAACTAAATTGATAGGAATGCTGAAACTTTGGAAATAATCTAAAGTCAGTAAGATCTTTCATATGAACTACATTTGTATTTGGGCCGGAGTCTCCCTTTAAAGTTGCATTTTTTGCAACTGGTCCCGGTTAGGTCTTAAAATGTATGTATTCCAACACTCGAAATTTTCCTTCGCCATGGGTCCTTTCGGCATGTGGTTTGATCGAGTGAAATGCCAAATATTACCTATATATATATATATATATATATATAATGAACAATTTATATTATTACATAATATAACAATAATTACATATATATCAACAAGTTAGAGCACAGCTCTGTATGTTTGCCATGGTAATGTGGTATGTCCATTTTAATTTTCTCAATTGGTGCCTTCAGTTCATGACAAAATGAGCCAAGAAGAGGTTTCAGCTTAATGGGGAATTTCACAGCACAACCATGACCGTGTAAATCGAGGCAATACCACCAAGTGTTTCAAACCTCTCAAAATCTTCCTTATTGTACAAATGGTAACCTTTGTGGACACAGTCTGTACCTGTGTACATCAAGGTCCATGGCAGCATCAACAGGAGCACATTTAACCAAGTACTTGAAATTATACCAAAAATAAATTGACGATCCATCGGGTCATGCTTAGAAAACTGATTATTTGAGGGAAAATAGTCACCTTTTCCATCTTTCTCCTCTCAATAATTTGCTCCACCTCATATCTTCCTCTCGGTTTCTTCCAAGTATCATACAATACAACAGATGACAAAGAATATTGAGATTCATAATCAACACGGATGTAACTGCTCTTTCTGCTAGAAGCAGCCACCATTTCGAATGTTGTCCAAATTTCGGGATTAACTGCTGGTAAAGCACCGGGGCTTATTATTTTATTGTTTTATTGGAATAACCGCCGATTTTAGTCTGAACTCAAATGTTCCGAATTTCTAGCGATGCAAGTTCCAATAGACGCATTCCAGGGATTCCAGGGAACGTACTCTTCCAGATGAGTTTCCCACACCACCAACTACAATTCAACCAAGAAATCAATTATCATTCAGGGATTTAATTGTCAGGGAGTTAAACACACTCATAGAAGTTTCCCACACCGCCAAGCAAAATCTCAAGGCTCAACAACAGTGTTAATCCTTCCCATGATATGTCTACTTTTGGCTGTAGAAAAATCAATTAAGCTTGGTGATGACACCACATTCAGTAACGTAATGCTTATTAGGTAGGGTTAGGTCGAGAACTAAGGGCCCCCGACCCAATGGGGCCCCTGCAAAGATGGAGTGGAAGATTATAATGAAAAATTACGGCTTGACAGGGACATTACTGGCATACGTCCTGGGCTGGGTGAGGGATTGTTAACTCGAGGAGGAAGGAATATATAAGTGTCTAGGTATTCACGATTGTTTAACACTGTACTGTATAGTGATATAGATGTTATAGTCTCCTTCATTGGGCTCAAGACAAGGGTCCCGTCTACCTCGGTTACGCCACTGACCACATTGCTTGATAAAACGAT
The DNA here is from genome assembly GCA_035772405.1 of Chrysogorgia sp. JL179-B06. Classification (NCBI taxonomy): domain Eukaryota; kingdom Metazoa; phylum Cnidaria; class Anthozoa; order Scleralcyonacea; family Chrysogorgiidae; genus Chrysogorgia; species Chrysogorgia sp. JL179-B06. The sequence goes on along the minus strand of JAYKKM010000363.1, from coordinate 1,107,892 downwards.
GAAGGAAAATAAAAAATTATCGAAAAATCAACTTTTAAGCAGCAGTTAAGAAAGGATAAAAAATCAAAACCATGAATCAGATGATTTCTAAAATAAATAGCAAAATGTTGATTAAAACAGCTGAAGCAGAGCTGCTCCACAACAGTTTTGATGGTATGAAACTATCACTCTCTTCACAAGGGTCATCAACTGGAAGGAGATAAAATTAAAGAATCTGCTCACACCTTACATTTTTACTCTCCAAGTGAGGTCCATCTTTAATTCGAAAGTGGGCGTGTTCCCTCAATTGTGAGCCAGTGAATCATTCAACACTCTGGCAGAGGAAACGAAACCAGAAAACTGAGATTGCTGCTTCATACTGGATGTAATGGCCATACGGAAGCAAGTCATATGGGATGTTGCCAACAATAAGTACAGTGGCGTTATCGATCATGGTCCATTGGAGGCCAAAAAAATCCTTGCTTCAGAAGCACTGGTTTTGCAGTTGATGGGAATTCGAAGCCATTGGAAACAGCCTATTGGGTACTTCCTAACTGACAAAAAGCCTCGTCAACATGGCTTTAATCATGGCGAGAAATGCAGGTCTTAAAGTGCGGTGTGTCACATGATGGCACTACAACCAACATCAGCACATTTAAGTAGCTCAGATGCAGTTTTTGGGCAATTGTATGATTCTATAGTCACAAAATGTCAATACCATTCAACTGGTGATGACGTATTTGCCATGCTGGATGCATTCCACATGTTGAAGCTTGCAAGAAATGCCCTGGCATTTCTTGGAACAATTTGTTCCAATGATGGTGAGAAAATCCAGTGGACATTTTTTCATAGCCTACATCTTATCCAAGAACAACAAGGGCTGAAATATGGTAACAAATTGTCAGCAAACTACATTGAGTTTGAAAAACACAATGATAAACAGATCTAAGCCTTGGTTTAAAGACTATCTGACAATCGATTGCAACTAGTACAGTATGGAAAGGACCTATCACCAAACCTTCATCTCGATTTTGGAGTCCCACAAGGTTCATTGCTTGGGCCCCTGCTCTTTGTGATATACATAAACGATCTGATCTCTACAAGACGATCTAAACCACATTGAACAATGGATGGCAGATAGTCAGCTAATTCTGAATCAGTAAAACGAAAAGTATGCTTTTTGGAACAAGAGAGGCAAGAAAACACTGCAACGTCAAGGCAAAAACATTGAACGAGTATCGAAATTTAATTATCTAGGTATAATGCTTGACGACCAGCTCCTATGGAAAAAACATATCGATATACTTTGCGCAAAAGTAGCCAAACGTATCAGGCTGCTCTCAAGTATACGGTATTGTCTTACCCTTAAAGCAACGAAGTGTGTTTATCATAGTGTAATTGATCCACTTTTTAACTATATGAACACTGCCTGGGGAGAACTGTCTGCTGGTTATAGTATCAACTTACAGTGGTTACAAAACCGAGCTGCCCATTTAATCATCAGGTGCATGACTCTTCCAGAGACGCTCTCAACATTTTAAATTGGTCTGATTTAAAGACAAACCATAAGATACATAAGTGCGTTCTTATTTATTTTTAAATGTTTATACAACCTACTTCCTGAATATTTAAGTGATTATTTCATTGAAACTCTAGTGTTATAATACAAGAAGATCTGATCATCACCTACCAAAACTTACTCTTGGAAAGCATATATTTAGATATTCTGGTTCAGTGCTATTCAATACTCTTCCTGCAAACGTTAAAGTGCCCATGACCCCAAATACGATGTTACTGATATATATTCTACATGAAGTGAATAGTTGAATGACAAAATGTTCTATAAAGGTTTGTTTCAACTGAAATTCTAATATGTGACGTCATTTACGGCATTCCGTGTGATAGACTGGTTGAGGATTTGAGTGAAAAAGTTGATAAAATCTTTACTACAGTGGTCAAGTATATCATCAACATTTGAGTTAGATTAATTTGCTTTAACAGTAGAATGTTGTATCCGAAATAATGCCGTAAATGACGTCACACTCATTACGGACAAATAAATCTTTAAAACATCAACGTAAAGCTCAAATCATAAAACATTTTGGTATTCAACTATTTACTTCATGTAGAATCTATATTACTAATATCGTATTTGGGGTCATGGGCACTTTAAACCTGTTGCATCACTTTGGTCCTTTAAAAGACTTATTAAAGCTTACTTTTTTTTTAATTAAATTTTTCAATGTTATTATGTTATTATTTTGAAATGTTATTGTAGTATATCTTAAATTTAGTAAAAGTAAGACTAAATAGGATTATCTAAACTTGTAAATGTATTTATTATTGTTAATAATAAAGGAAGTTAACGTATAAACGGTGGATGTTGTTTGGCTTATCCGGCCCCCGGGGGTTGTTCCCTCCTGGAACAGTATATAAACCGAGCTCACCTGAAGCTAGGTAATAGTCATTTGTCGTCGGAGTTTTGATGGGACGTCCTCGTCGGTTATCCCGCAATAGTCAGTCCTCGTTGTCGCTGGAAGATATCATGTCTTCCCGGGGTGTCAAATGTTCGTCCACCACCTTCATCTACTGCTACGGCTTCGTCGCCTCAGTTGTTGGCTTCGTCTGTGGCTTCGTTTCGTCCGACATTGCTGCCTTCCGTATCGTCAACGTACACGTTTGCTTCGCCTCTGTTCCCACCTAGAGGGGAGACGCCGTCGTTTCCTATCACCTCTGTTCCAATGCCGAACGTCTGGCCCGTTTTGCCTTCGTCGTCGGTCGCTTCTCAACACGCTAGTAATCTGTCCGCGGCGCAATTCTCGTGGCCATCTGCAGCCTCGTCAATCCCCGCCGTTCCTATTCCCTTCAACCACCCATGGCAGTCACCATCAACGCCTGCAGTACCTCCATTCGCCAGTTTCCAGCCGGGACCGACAGTTAATCAGTCATTCTCAGGTACGCCATCTTTGTTTCCGTATACGTTGTCGGGGGCTGGGGTCGTTAACCCGGGGTTGAGCCTTCCCGGTAGTCTCCATTCGGTCCCGGACTCCCACGCGTTGTCTCTCTCGGCTTTTCCACCGTTTGTTGTCGGACCAGGTTTCCCACCGGTGTCGTCGAAGTTAATCGCGTCCATAGTGTCTGGCGAATTTGTCGAGCTGTCGGCGCTCTTGGACGACCCCGCCGAACACGAATCGCCGTCGTTTTCGCTGGTGGTCGATCAACTTGTGGTTTGCCCCACCAAGCGTCGGAAGCATATCACGGACGTTCTCACTTGGATGCAGGCGTTTTCCATTTACATGTTGGTCGTGACCGCGTATTGGCCGCCACGTGCCTCCGATTTGTTGCGGTACCAACTGCTGATCATGCGCACAGCCCAGCAATTCCCTGGAGCCGCGTGGCTGTCGTATGACCGTGCCTTTCGTCGGGACGCAGCCGCTTGTAGGCTCAACGATTGGTCGCTGATGAATGCGGATTTGTTCCACTTTCACGTCTCCGGGGGCGGTAACGCTGTAGCGGGCACCATATCCTCCATCAGCCGATCCCCCCATCCTCCTACACAGCCCTCATCGGAAAAAGGGGGTGGAGCTGCGGCCCTTGAAGCTCATGGTTCGCCGTCCGCCGCGATCGTTTGCCATTCGTGGAACACGGGTCGATGTTCGTCGTCTTTCCTCCAGTGCCGCTATCGTCGTCATGCATGTGACTTGCCCGGTTGTGGCGGACTGCATCGGCGGTTGCACGCGCACAGTGCTTCACGAGCATCCTCATTTGGCCAATCGGGGGGAAGCTCGCGCAAAAGACCTCGCGTCGGAGATGTTATTTAATTTGCTAGTTATTGTGAGTTTTATCTGTTGCGTGCCGTCCCGTTCTTGTGAATATCGGACAACTATACTATTACCTTAATTACTGTATAATTTTTTTTTGTGTGTTTTATTTAAATATATTGTGAGTCGCGAAGTATAACGGCGATACGCCCTTCCGCACGCGTCATTTTGTTTTGTCTCCTCACAGGTACGCTCGCGGTCGTGGGCAGTAGTCCCCTCCTTCCGGTTCATCGCGTCTCCCTCCTCCAGTTGTCGGAATTCCAGCAGGAATTGCATAATCACCCGGACCCCAGCCGGGTTCGCTACGTCCTAGTCGGCATTAGCCTCGGTTTTTCGTCGGGCTTCGAGCCGTTCTCGGCGGGTTTGCGGTCCTCTCGGCGCCGTTAATCGGCTCTATGCAACACGTCTGCAAAGTTGTTCCGCCAGGTCGTTCCTTTTTGCACCGCATGATCGATTTGCTGCGCGCGTTCCGTTCACCATCTCATCCCATTCGCCTCAATCTCGAATTCCGTCGTGACTTGGCCTGGTACAGCTGAAGGGCTTGGACAGGACAGAGATGATTCGACGTACGACCAATGTAAACGAAGTGACCCGCACCAAAGGGATCTGTTTTGGACACTTTAATTCTGAGCCGCAGACCAGGGGATGGGTGGCCTGGAAGAAAGTTGACATCGGACGGAGAAAGATGCCGGGAGGGGTTGAATGGTGCCGATGACGTAAGTTCGCTAACCCGCAAGAAACCGAAAAACGCCAGACTGCAAGCCGACCAGAACATGAGCGAGCAGAAACAGGTATTCGATGCGGCGAGAGAACGCTGGATGGTGCACAACACATCCCGAGTGATAGGCCGCCATGGTGTGCAGCAGCTCGTACGAGAGCGGTGGATACCTTGGATAACACGACGTAAAGTAGGCTTATTGAGCGTTGGGTCTCCAAAGCCCCAATCGATGTGCAAGGAGCGGACGGACGCGAGGTAAACTTCCACTGTGGCAGGAGAGACCGACTGAGCCAACCAAGACACAAACATCATAGTTGATATTGGGATGCCGGCACCGGAGGCGAAGACGCAAACAAATGAGGGAATAGCACACAAAACGACCAGTATTTCTTCTGACCCGATGCGTAAGTCCGCCCAGATGACTCAGCCAAACCCTGAGCCAAGAACCCAGAACACTGCGACTCTAATTCGCGTTGAGCAGCTCCGCCACGACGGATGGAGGGACAGAGGTGGGGAATTGGTCGGCGGAGGGGAGCAGCCGACGGAAAACCTGCAACTGAGAACGAGATAGGGCATCAGCGGCGACATTGTGGCGTCCAGGAACATGACTGGCCCAAACGGAAAAATGGAACTGGCAGGCAACAAGAATAAGACGACGCACTAAATGCATGGGAAGTTTATCGCGGGAGGAACCGGAGTTGAGGATCGCCACGACCGCGTCGTTGTCGCAAAGGAACTCCACTTGCAGGCGTCGCCACTGATGGCCCCACACGATTGGAAACAGCTCCAACGCCGTGATGTTGGTAGAGGGGACCGAGGCTGGCCAAGGACCAGCAAACCACTCATTGCGCCACACCCCCGAAACCGATTGCCCCTGATGTATCCGAGGCGACGAAAACCTCCGGCAGCGATCGGCTAGAAGGGATGCGAAAGAAACTGACCCCACTCCAGGATCGGAGGAACTCCAGCCACCTTGCTCGTCGGGGGGCCGCATCTGGTCCACTGTTTGTTTGGTCCTACAGTAGTCCTCTCACTCCAACCCACGTCAACTTGTATCTCCGGGAACTTTTATCACGGGCAGGCTATGCAGGGCATTTTTCGTCTCATAGCTTCCGCATTGGCGCGGCCACAACAGCAGCGGCTGCCGGTATTCCGGATCATTTTATTCAATCCTTGGGGCGATGGACCAGTCACGCCTTTCTTCGCTACATTCACACGGCACCGGATACTTTTCTGCGCGTTGCCCCGCTGCTGTGAGGGTTGGAGACATTGTGGAGGAGGTTAACGGTAACCTTCTCCAACCCCGTCGGTGCGGGGCTGGAAGTAATCTGAAGAGAGTACCGTTAGGGTTCCGGAAGTCCGGATCCAGTCATTTCCGGAGCTCAGCATGAATCACGATCGCAACGTCTAGCTAACGAATCACGATCGCAACGCCTAGGTACCGTCTCCATCCCTACCGATCTGCAGCGGGCAATATTAGTAATTAACCTATCGACAGTTGGTCTGCACGGTCTCATCGCCGACAGGACACCGTGCAATATCATTAATGTAGATTATATTGAAGCAGGGCCCCTTTGGATACCAGCCATGTGCTGAATGGGGGCTACCCTGTTGAAATAAAGTTTTATCATATAACACAAGATGAATGTGAAGCTACGCAGCCCAAACACTGAGTGGTTCAGTTGCCAATGCCATTAACTTCATGCACATCAGCCAGAAACAGCCATAATTCCAAGACAGCAAAGGCACAGGACATACTGTTTGATATGTTGAATTCCAGAAACCCCCATCCAAAAGGTTTCAAGCAACCATTAAAGCTAGCAGACATCAACAAGTGGAAAGCAAGTCTTGAATATACTGCGAAATATCTTCTAACTCTCAAATCCAATGAAGGAGAAATGTTAATCACACATTGTAGGAAAACCTTTATCATTGGCTTTGTGATCACCATCAAGTCGACAGTTGAAATGGTTAAGAAGATGCTTACAATGGAGGAAATGCCGTTCAAGTATGTGTTAATATACATAGTATTCATAGTATGTTAATATACATAGTAGACCACATCGAGCCTCTCTTTTCTTGCATCAGGGCAAAAGGTGGATGGAACAACCACCCAAATTTTCTCCAGCTCAAATATGCTCTACAAAGGATGCTCCTTGGGAATGCGGTCACAGCATCAGCCCATGCTAATTGTCAGATCCTGGATGACAATGCAATCATCCCAATCTTTCAAAAAAGAAAACATGTGGCTCCATTAATTGAAGAAAGTCCTCCAGATGCTATGAATGAGCAACCTAGTTGATAGTAGATGTATGAGCAACCAAGTCTAGTTAAGCAGATTGGTAAGCCAACTGGAGTTGAACATGCAATCCAACTATGTCTTCAATATTCATCAACAATGGCAGCTTAAAGATACCATCGACGTTTGTAGTAGATGTTGAACATATGTATCAATGAATGTTGACAAAATCAACACTAAAAAAATATCAATACCAAGATGGTCATGGAAGTATGTCAGCACTTTGGCATCAGTTTCCTTTCACAATGAACCAATGATTCAAGAAGATCATCGACTTTGGTTATTAAAGTGTGTTGCGAACTGCTACCTTAAAATAAGATTATTTACCTATGCAAAGACATACTGTGAGACCAGGCGGTGTGCGCACTACGACCGCAAAGGCTTCTGGTATCATCTTTTTGTGCTTGAAGCAGAAATGGCAGATTTTGGTTAAAATTATGGTAAGTTTCAGCATCAATTTCAATGTTTTATTCATTATAGCGATCTCATTTAAGGTCTTTTATCACAGTCAAACAACCCAAGTTCAGTATCTTTATCAGTTTCTTTATTCGGCAAATACGATTTTTGACTTTCTTTCTTGTCTACCACTTTATTGACTGCTTCGAAGAGTCATTTGACTTAACCATTTGCTCTTGCTGTCATGTATTCAATATTTATCCTATCCAATCCAAATACGTAAAAACAGAAACTAGAAAGTCTGGTTAAACTTCTTAAATAAATGCTCCCAAACGCTCCCCATATTTGGATACCAAATTCATTACCTGAAAATTTTGAATTTTAGGCAGATACTCCTTTGACTGGGAAGCGGGCATACGTTCCCGAGGGTAATACGCCTGGAAAGCCACCACCAAAAGTCTGCGTTCGGTCGGAATTAAAAGGGCATAGAAAGTGTTTGTTTGGAAAATAAGACGGGAATACATCACAACAGTCCTCTTGGTCGAAATGGGCAACGGCAGAAGAGGCTGCGCTGGTCCAATATATTTGTCTTTTTTGGGAAGATGCACACACAAACAAGTGGCTGACATTGAAAAGTCCGGATTTCGGGAATGGCTGTGCAGAATCAGTGATGTGTCATGGCGGATAGTCATGCTTCTTTGAGCTCTTCGTCTTTTGAAAATTATCCGTCCAAATCTCTCAAAAACAGCGAAAATACTGACCCGAAACTTGTTGGATCTACTTGGCTGCACGTACACAACGAAGAATACTTTTGGAAAGGAGATTTGATAAACCTAAAAAGCTTCATAGAGAATACCTTGAAATTGTCAGGGAAATGGACATCACCCGGCGGTGAAACAAAACAATTTAATAGCCCAGAGTTTACATTCAAATGGCATGGTCCCACAAGAAATAAAATTGTTGTGCTACAGGATACCGAGCAGAGCTTTCTGCCTAAAGCACTCACGACTTATGCCAGTATTGAAGATGGAATTGACGAACGACAAACAGAAGTCGGGGGTGACCAAACACATGGCGAACGACAACATCAACATGCCTATAAATATAAATCAAACTCGCGCAGAAGACGATGACATTTCTAAACTATCTACCCTGTTAACAGAAATGAAACAAAAACAGGACCAAGACCAAGAACGTTTCAACAGTCAAACGACAAAGTTTGAAGAGATTATAAACCTCCTTGTCGACAACAACAAGAAGATGGCGGAAAAACTTGAAGCCCTAAAATCGACAATAGCAGTTTTGACTAATGAAAACCAATGCATTAAAGTCGTTCTTCGGGTAAAGCAAGATGATTGGATAAATGTAGAAACCAAAAAGAAGTCCAGTAGGAAACCAATAAACAATGTGTCTGACAATATAGCCTACACTGAGACTGAAACTAGAGGTGAAACAACACCGACATCAAATCGTTTCGAAATATTGGAAATTGAAGATACCGACATTCCTATTGGCCTTGGGTATGAAGAAATCTGTTGATTTTCAATCACAGATGTCTTTGTATCAACAGAGCCAGAGAGAAAAGCACACATCAATAAAAACCGAAATTCCCCGACCACCCAAAGCCAAGTTGAAGTTAGTGATGATATAGATCATCATATAAATGGTGAAAACCGCACCAAAGCTGAAGTAAAAGTCAACCCGGAAACAAAAAAACAAACTATTGTGATCGGCGACTCCATGGTCAAACATATTGACAACAAAAAGATCAGACGAGCAGCAAGAACAACCACAACTTGTCATTCATATAGCGGCGCAAAAATTAAAGATATTGAAAGGAAAACACGAGCAATATGACACCATCGTAGTCCACGTTGGAACTAATGACTTGGTGAATGAAGAACCGGAAGAAGTAGCAACCAGGAAGGAAGAGCTTATCATGGAGCTAAAGTCTCGCGCTAAAACAGTAGCTGTGTCAAGCGTAATCAAACGGTATGATGGTTTAATACCTAATGATAAAATAGCTGCGTATAATGATATCTTACATGATATGTGTTTAAAACATAATATTACATTTATAGACAATAGCACTATAGATAAACCTTTACTAAATCGATCTAACTTACACTTAAATCGCAACGGGGATAGAGCTTTGGGCAAATCATTATGTGATTACCTAAAATCTCTCAGGCAGAATGTTGCATCCCCAGGTGAACCTTTTTCGAGTAAGACAACAATCGATAGAATGGACGCAGTATCTGAACTTTGTAACACGAGTACTGAAGTAATAGACACTACTGATGAAGATGAATATGATCTACCAAATAAGAAATATATGAGTAGCGATTTGTTTAAAACTATAAATTCAATTCCGAATGAAAGAGGTTTTAAAATGGCTTTTCTTAACATTGTCAGTTTAACTAAGAAATTGGATGAAATGAGATTTTCAATGTCAAACAAACACATCGATTTAATAGGTCTTAGTGAAACCAGACTAAATGAAACCATAACCGATAACCAAATTGATTTGGATGGTTATGATATAGTCAGAAACGACCGCAAAAGAAATGGGGGTGGTGTTTGTATTTACCTACGTAGTTCCATTAATTACAAAATTAGATCAGATGTAATTCCACCTGAAATTGAGGCTATTTGCCTGGAAATCACTAAACCACATAGTCATCCATTTCTTGTTACAACGGTCTACAGACCGCCAAACACACCATCTGAATTTTTTGATAAATTTGAAAATTTAATCAAAGCTATGGATGACGAAGACAAGATGTATATTCTTGGCGATTTAAATTGTGACAAGCTATTTATTGTTTTCCAAGCCTCTTTAGGATTGAACTTTTGACCAGCAATTCGGTTGGAGTAATACTCTTTTTTGGCATTTCTTAGTTCTATATTTGTTTTATTTCTGGCATTTTTATAGTTTATTCAATCCGTTTCAAGTTTTGTAATAATGGCTTTTCTTTTTAATTTATCCCTTGTGTTTATAAGCATTTTAACATTGCTTGTAACCCAGGGGAGTTTTTTTTATTTTACTTTTTTTTGTTGAAGTGGTGCATGCTTATCTAAAATTTCAAAGAATAATTGTTTCCAAATTTCCCACATAGTATCTGAATCATCGCCGAAAAAGTAAACATATTCCCAATGTTGATTAAATAATTCATTAAGGTATTTTTTATTATAAAAATTTTTCATGTTCCTAATCTCAACAATATTTTCCTGTTTTTTTTGAGTAACATATATTTTCCGAATTCCTCCAGAATCAGAGATTTTATCTGGTTTATTTGTAATAATGTGGTCAATGAGAGTAGATGTTGTCATGGTTACTCGAGTAGGTTTATCAATCAATTGAGATAACTGGTATACCTCAAGTAATGATTTTAATTTTTTGGTCGGTGCATCAGAAACTGTTTTTAACATAAATGAACTTACTATAAATGGAAATAAACTGACAAATACCAAAGACATTGCAGACGGCTTTAACAATTTCTTTACTGATATAGGGCCTGATTTAGCTAGCAAAATTAATACTTCAAATCACAACTTTCAGGACTATATTAAGAGTTCAGAGTCGGAATTCAATGTATTCAAGCCAATAACAACCGATAAACTTTGTCATCTACTTAATGGCCTTTGCAGTGCTAAAGCTACTGGCATCGATAAACTTTCTAATAAAATTCTCAAGATTGCAGCACCAATAATCTCAGATTCATTAACATTCATCTTTAATCAGGCTATTACACTATGTTCTTTTCCAAATGAATGGAAAATAGCTAGAGTAACACCACTTTATAAAAATGGCCATCGGAACTTGCCTGGCAACTATAGGCCCATTTCGGTCTTGCCAGCTATAAGTAAAATTATGGAACGGATTCTTTATAATCAACTATATGACTACTTGACAGAAAATGAGCTACTTTGTGAACATCAGTTTGGTTTTCGTAAGTTTCATTCTACTTCAGCTGCATTACTAGACTGTACAAACAGCTGGTATATAAATATGGACAAAAAATTGTTTAATTTAGTAGTATTCATAGACCTAAAAAAGGCTTTCGATACAGTTGATCACCAAATTTTACTAAAAAAATTAGAGCTATACGGAATCAAAGGGAAAGCATTTTCCCTATTAAAATCTTATTTAGAAGAACGTAGTCAAAAATGTCAAATAAATGGCATTGTTTCATCAGGGCGGAAAATTAAATGCGGTGTTCCTCAAGGCTCGATCTTGGGGCTGCAAGGCTGTACAAATAAGTTTAGAACTTGTCTTTAACGAACAAACTCAAGAACTCGCTACCTGAGAGATAACTTCAGTTGAGTGCAGAATCCAAGCCATCGAAGCTGTATTTTAAGGACAACCGACGGCTAAAGAAGCGACTAACCATCCTTGGAGATATATCCACTTCGAAAAGGCAAGGCTGTACAAATAAGTTTAAAACGCTCTGATTTATTGATCATTTACTGTTTGTTTTGATATCTTGTAATATCTTGTCGTTCGAACGCGTGGAGCTCGCATGAAAACGAGGCGCTACTAATTGGAATCAAGCTAAATCGACCAAAATGCCACCGAAAGTAGATATTAAAACACTCGTTGGGAAGAGAGACAATGCAATCAGTGCTCTTAAAGAACTGTTAGAAGAATTTGAAACAATTTTTGCAGTGGAACCACAACTGGAGAGGTTAGAGAGTACATTTAACCTAATCGAATCAAAGTACAGGAGCATCAAAAAGCAACAAGAAGTTATAGCTGACAGACTTGTCGATGAAGGTGCTACTGAAACAAATGAAACAACATTAGCAAATCAAATTATTGGAGAGAAAATAAAGAATGACTATTTACAAATAGCCAAAATGTATGCTGCCTACCAAAAGAAGCTCAACCCCCCTGAAACATCTCCTGGAACATCTCCTGGAAGTTCAGAAACTTTGGAAGCCATGACCTCTGCAGTAAAGAAAATGGCAGAAACAATGATGAATTCAAAGCCAAAATCTAGTGGTCTCGAAAGATTACCCGTTCGAACATGGGATGGGAGGCCTAGATCATACTCCACCTGGAAAAAGCAATTCAACCATTGGATGACAAAGTATTCACAAGACAAGGACGAACAACTTCAACGTTTCAGAAAGGCGATGCCAAAGGGATTTTGGTGGACGGAGCAAGTGAAAACCAGCAGGCATATCGAACGAGCCTGGAGCATCCTAGATGTTGAGTTTGATGACAAACGAAAGCTAATGGATGAACTGTTAGCTGGAATTAACAATCAAAAACAAGTGAAAAGGGATTCCAAGTCATTCACCCGTTATGCCACACTTATATCTCGCTATGTGAATGACATGGAAGATAATGACTGCTCTGTGACGTCATCCTCAGAGGCACCATTCTTCATGTCGCAACTTTTGTCAAAGCTCGAGCCAAGAGACAACGCAGACTTTGGCAGAGAGATGAAAAGAATTGGGAAAGAAGAAAACGTTGCAAACCTCGTTGATTGGCTACATCAAGAAGCAAGTATTCGGTCAAGAGGAAAGCAAGACAATGACGAGGAGAATACTGAACGGAGTCCACGAGGACATTTCTATAAGAAATCTGACAACCATGCTGCTAACTACAATGCAAAAAAGAGGAAGCATGCCCATTTGGCTGTACAACGAAGCATCTGCTTGCTGCTTGTCCTAGTTATCAAAGCTTAACGGTGAACGAACGGAAATTGTTAAGAAAAATGAAAGATGCCGCAAGTGTCAGAGCATCACACCACACTAAAGATTGTTGGAAATCTGAGGGAACCTCTTGTAATAAATGCAAGAAAAATCATCATCGATCTTTGCATAATGATAAAAAAGAGCCTTTGCCACCAAGTTTGAACCCACATGCAACACCATTCTCCAATCAAGGGAACAGCACCTCAAAGAACAACAACGTTCAAACGAACACAACTGACGAAAAGAATGAAGTAAAAACTGTTGCTGGGTTGTGCGCGATCCAGAAAGTTAAAGTTATGGATGCAAGTGGAAAGCTTATTGAAATCCTTGCGATGTTGGACACTGGTTCAAACACAAGTCTTCTCTCAAAAAGTGCAGCCGTGAAATTGGGGTTATCTGGACCCCAAACTCATCTAACCATGAATCTTGCTGGAGGAGAAAAGAGATCCGAAGTTTCTGAAATTCTCGAAATCACCGTTGCCTCGTCTGTAGAAGAAGATATTAAGAAAACTCTACAGGTGCACACCGTCAGGAAACCTTGCAGCAGTGTCCGGACGATATCTAGAAGATCTGTAGAAAGATATCCCCACCTAAAAGTCATCGCAGACAAACTACACCTGTCAGGTGGTGCTGTCGACCTCCTACTAGGGACTGATTTTGCTGAAGCGTTTGTTGATGTTCACACCTTATTAGGCGATTCTGGGGAACCTATTGCCAAGATGAACTGTTTTGGATGGTATGTTCTGGGACAGTTGGATCTGAAGTCGATGAACAGTTCGGGAATTCAATCGGTGAACGTAGGACCCACAAAATGGTGCAATTTCCGTCGGTGAATTGAAAAACTCAGAAAACCTCTTATTCAAGTGGTGTCAAGTCAACATAAACGTCGCGACCCTTGACAAGACGTTTTTCGCTAAAGAAGATCAACATGGATTACTCCGGGTGCACGGGCGTCTTGAATATATCAGATCCCTCCCAGATGATATGAGAAATCCAGTCATTCTACCACGAAATCATCCCTTTGTTTACCTGCTCTTGTGTCACCTGCACCAAAAACGTGGTCACTGTGGTTACAAGAGCCTGATGCACGAAGCAAGAAAAAGATTTTGGATAGTTGGACTTCGTGGAATGTCAAGAAGATGCATTATTTGCAAGAAGCTGCGCAAGAAACCTCTCGATCAGCTCATGGGCCAGATTCCAAGTCTCCGAGTCGCAGCAGGATTCCCAACATTCTCCAACACTGCCTTAGATATGTTTGGACCACTGCACATCGGATTAAACCGGAGGACACTTCAAGAGGCACAAGTAGTTATATTCACCTGTATGACGACTAGAGCAATTCATCTAGAGCTGGTCAGTGATAAGAGCACAGATACGTTCCTGATGGCGTTCCGAAGATTTGTTTGTTTGCGTGGGCATCCGAACAATTGTTGGTCGGACTGTGGCACAAATTTCGTTGGCGCACAAGGATACCTCAACGAAATCATGCAAAACTGGGATATCCCCAAGATTCAGAGTGTTCTCTCCGAGGAGTTCACTTGCGATTTTAAATGGCAATGGAATGTACCCCACGCAAGTCATCAAAACGGAGTCGTTGAATCTCTTATCAAGTCTGTCAGACAAGGCTTGAATTCCACCTGCAAGAATCAAGCGTTTACCGCAGAGCAATGGAGAACATTTATCACAGAGATCAACTACATGATCAACAGCCATCCTCTGTATCCGAGTTCCGACAGCGTTTGGGAAAGTCCACCAGTAACTCCTAATGACATCCTGATTGGACAACACAGTGTACCACCTCAACCAGTGCCAGAAGACAAAACCAACCCAAGACATCTCCTCAGAAGTACTGAGAACAGAGTGAAAGAGTTTTGAAACTGTTGGATGAAATATTTTGCACCGAATTTGTTACCGCGCAACAAGTGGTTCCGAACGAGAGAGAATGTTGAAATTGGTGATTTGGTCCTGGAGCTTGACCCGAAGCTTAAGAGATGTCAGTGGAAGATGGCGCTCATTATCGATACTTACCCAGGAGACGATGGTCTGGTCAGAAAAGTACGAATAAAGATGCCTGTCGGACAGTATGATAGACCCATCCACAAGTTGTGTCTTATTGCTATGAAGCAGGAACTAAACGCTGAAGACGAGTAGGATTATAGGAACAATATTCCTGTTCATATTAGAATAAAAGTACATTTTGCACAATAACTATGAGCAGTCGTTGCTCAATTAAGGTTCTTAATTTCAGCACTGGAGCGGAGTGTTCTGAACATTGCTTTAATTAGTAAATTTAGTTTGTTTTCCCGGCCGAGTAGTGAGGCGGTCTGGGGACGAGGGAAGATCGAGAGATCATTCTCACAGAATTTTGACTACTGAGGTACCTTACTGTAATGCAGAAAGTGATTTAAAGTAGTACAAAAATAAAAGGAATAGTTAGCGTGAGTTCATTCAAATAAAAGTAGCATCTCAAAGCGCGGATGCGAAACACGACGAATAGTGCGAATAGTACGCGAATAGTTGGGCAAATACGGCATGTTGTAAAACATGGACTGATAAAACTAGGCGGCGGTTAGGATCTTTGTTGTGTTGGAGTTGGTACTCCTTTATAGTTTTTATAACCCGTTAATTTACGGTAGAGTTCCAACCCCAACACAACAAAGATCCTAACCCCAACACAACAAAGATCCTAACCCCCCCGCCTAGTTTTATCAGTCCATGTTTTACAACATGCCGTATTTGCCCAACTATTCGCACTATTCTCCTTTTATCAATTGCCCACTTTTTATTGCCTTGCGATGATGATAATCTGGGTTTTGCATTCCTTCAGAAATTGCATGTGTCATCCAAGGTGAGTGAACTCCTTTCACACAACGTCTCTTAATAGGTGCATGAGAATCTGCCACATCTAAAAACAGCTTATTCCAAGTTAATACTGCATCATCAACATTATCTTCATTGTAGACTAAGTGCCATGGTACGTTATTCAGGTCTTCTAGGAATGCATCACGGTTATATGATTTGTATGAGCGAAATTCAATAATTCTCAGGATAGCTTTTGTCACACCAACTTTTAAAATACAATAAACCAGTGAATGATCGCTAATTGACGATAGAACGACGCCACTCTTAACAAAGATCGCTTTGTTAAGAGTGGCGTCGTTCTATCGTCAATTAGCGATCATTCACTGTTAATAATGAACATCAGTTCATTATTAACAAAAATTAGGTCAATCAGTGTTTTTTTTGAGCTATCAGTAATACTTGTTGGTTCTTTTATCAGTTGAATTAAGTCGAGGGAGCACATAAAATTATAAATTTTTCGCTTGAATGCGTTTCCTTTTCCGGCTCTATAAGATTGAAAGTCTACATTAAAATCGCCCAAAACCACAACATCACTGTTCATAAAGCTTATCTGGGACGAAGTATCGTTAAAAGAAGAAATAAATCTCGTCAAATCTATATCCGGTGCCCTATAAACACAACAAATAAGAACAGGTTTACATTTTGAACGGGCGACTTCAATCCATAGATATTCAGCTTCGTCATTGACATTTAAATCATCGCAAATTCTATACGGTAGTCCATCTCGAACGTAAATAACCCCGCCAGCAGACTTGTTGCTCGATCTGTCCTTTCTCGCATAGATATAACCAGCGATATGTATTTCGGAATTTGACACAGATGTATTCAGCCAACAAGTTTCAGACAATGTTAAAACGTCAAAAATCTGGTGATTAGTTAGCTAAGACGAACTAAATCTACTTTATTCCTGAGACTTCGCACATTAAGATGGCCGATTTTCAATCCCCGTATATTTATTAATAGGGACATTAAGATTGGCGTTTGATTAATTTACCGCAAACCTCAAATTAAAAAACAAAATGGCTGCATCAAGAAGGTAAGTAAGGTAAGTTGTAAGTTGTTGTAAGTAAGGTAAGTTGTCTGCTTCATTTCAGTATTAAACATTTGTATGTGTGTCAGTTTTCCATGTTTAATTTTATTATAAGGCAAGACTTTAGAGATCTCATGGAAGTAATGCTGTACGATTCGGATAGTGGCGATTCCTCCAGTGGCGACAACGAAAATGACTTTGATTTCCTTTTTTGTGAAATTGCATTTGCACCTAAACGGCAGATAGGAAACCGATAGGAAACCTTACAGATATAAGTGATCTGGAATGTGAACAAATGTTCAGGTAATAGAATGTTTTCCTATATGTAGGTGACAAGCAAATTATAAAGTGCTTGTTTAAAAGTATTTTTTGTCGCACAATAGGTTTCAAAAAAGAGATATGGACCATCTACTCAATGTTTTACAACTCCCAGAAACTTATACCTGTAAGCAAGGAGCAACTGCAACCGGAATGGAAGCCTTAATGATCATGCTACGTAGATTAACTTACCCAAATAGATGGTGTGATCGTGTTCATATTTTTGGAAGAGCAGAGGCTGAGCTTAGTATGATTTTTAAAATGGTGAGATTTCCAACTCATGCCATTGGTAACTTTTAATAAAAGTAATTTGGTAATACTTTTTATTATTTTCAGATAATAGATGACATCTATAACCGATTCCACCACCTGTTAAACAGTCTAGATTTGGTATGGCTTGAAAGGGGGCCCCCTTGATCAATGCTTTGGGCTCATTGACGGTACTGCCATTCGGATTGCACGGCCTATACATAATCAAAGGATCATGTTCAGTGGACACAAGAGAATACATTGTTTAAAATTTCAGGTAGAAGTTATTGTATAATTTTATGATTTTAAATCTTTAGAATATCTCTCAAATTTAGTTGCAATTTTCCTTTGTAGTCTGTGGAAGTTCCAAATGGTCTCATAGCCAATATGTTTGGACCATTGGAAGGAAGAAGACATGATGCATTCATGTTAGGTGTCAGTGGTCTATTACCCCAGCTTCAACATGTAGTTAAACCTAATGGAGATCCTTACATTCTATATGGTGATCCTGCATATGGAATAAACCGCAATATAATCGCCCCTTACCGTGGAGCTAATCTTACCCCTAATGAACACCTATTCAACAAATAAATGAGTAAAGTCAGAATAAGTTATTAAGTGTAGAGTGGGGTTTTGGAAAAATATGCCAGTATATATGCCAGTCGAAAAAATTTAAAACTTCTTTTACAGCCTGTTGGGAAATATTTAGTAGGATCTCTTCTTATTAACTGTCATACATGTCTGTATTGGTCACTCACAGGTTCATATTTTCAGTTGGATCCACCCTCACTGGAAACATATTTATCTAACAATAATTAAGCTACTATTGCATGAAAAACGTGTGTTCATTAAGAAAAATAAATACAACTTTTGCAAGAAAATGTAGAACAATAACCAACAATGTATATCAAATACAGTAACATGTTTGCATGACAGTCACATCGAATATTTATCTTTTAGTAGCATGAGAAAAGCCCTTCTTTCTTCAAACTCTAATTTAAGCCTCTCTTTGCGCTCTTCAGCGTCGTCTTCATATTTTTTTCTTCTGAAGTTCAACTTCCAATTTGCGCTGCTCTATTTCCTTTTCTTTAAGTTCTGCCTTTCTTTTATATTTATTTTCCAACATTTCCATGGCAGTCAACCTACTGGCCCTATGTCTCTTAACCCCAACCTTAGGTACTAAAAAGAACAATAGCAAGTTCTCAAAATGTTACATATATATGTGTGTGTGTGTATATGTGTACCGGTATGTGTGTATGTAAATGTAAATGTATATGTACATGTATGGGGTTCGGGTATAGGTAGGTAGGTGTATACGTGTATACATACATGTATATCTATGTTATATCATTATATACAATGTATTCTTACCAACTGGTTTAGGTGTTTCACTTTCATCTATCTCATCCTCCGATGAAGAACTCTCTATGCTACTTTCTTGTTTTCTGTCTAAAATGAATATAAAATATATCAAAACAAATAATTAATTTCAGCAAGTCATCCATGCAGAAACATAATGACATAAAAAATATCATTTGCTGTAAAAGTTTATTTTACTCCATACAAATACACAACAGGTGTAAGCAAAAAGGCATATAATTGTATAGAGTTTAGAAAATAGTGGCGGCGGTAAGAGGTTTTGATGACTGAAATGGCTGAAACATCTCAAAGAAGAAGGAATAGTATAATCTGGACAGATCAGATGGTTTCAGATTTATTACAATGTAAATTAACAGCAAAAGAATGTGTTAAGAACGATGATCCTAGTTGTTATGTGAGAGGACGAAAGCTTGGATACATGGAGATTATGAAAAATATATGGGAAGTGAGAGGCTACGAACGTTTAGGTTTATCGGCTCAGAACCTCAGAGATAAAGCGGCGACGACGAAAACGTCGACGAAATGTAAAAGAAACAAATGGTACAGATTCGTCAGGGGTCAAAAGGAGTGTTAGTTCAACCTTGGTTGAAGAAGAAGATGAAATCATAAGTGATCAAGCAGAAATTTGCATAAGCGATCAAAGTCAGGCCCAAGGGTATATTGAAACGACTCTCTTGAGACCATTGGAATCAAAAAATGATTTACATGATGCTTTTAAAATAGCCCCGGTACGAAGCCAGTCAAGTACATCACCAAATGGTCTTCGCGAACCCGTAACTTGTAACATCATGAGTGATTCAGCCGAGTATTGTGTTTCTGAAGATGAAGCTTGTTCAAACCCAATCCGCCCACATCTACCAGAAATCAGTGTGCTACCATCCAAAATCAAGGACAAGAATTGGGGGAACTTGAGCTACCAAGGTCTGTATGATAATATTACCGAAATTTACAATGAAATTGTATATTTTAGAAGAAATATTTTCAAGACACCTTCAGGAAGAGCTGGGAAAAGCTTTATCGAAGAGCTTACATTCTGGCTAAAGCAATTCAATTGCAGTTCAGACCTGAACTCAATTGCTTTGAAAGCTTTCATGGTTCTTCCTTCGCTCATATTACAAAAACCTTCAGCAACGTCCAAAGCTAAAGAGCACAGTGCAGCCATTGATCGGAGATTAGCTCTCTGGAGATGCAGAGATTTAAATCCCTTGATGAAGGAAATCAAATTCATACAGAAAAAGTTTGTAACTTCGAAGAAAGCTAGAACTATTGATGATATCTCTAAGGTCTTTACAAAATTGATCATGCAAGGAAAGCTATCTGCAGCACTAAAATTTCTGGATAGGGAAAGTTCGTCGGGCCTTCTTACTCTAACACCTGAAGTCTTGGAAGATCTGAAAGCAAAGCACCCCCAGGCTTCAGAAGTTGTTGATGAATGTCTTCTGCAAGGCCCAGTAAACCTTGTTCAAACTGGTATTTTTGAGGTAATTGATGAGCAAAAGATCCACCAAGCTGCCATGAAAACGAAGGGCTCTGCAGGACCCAGGACCCTTGGGTGTGGATGC
The DNA here is from genome assembly GCA_035772405.1 of Chrysogorgia sp. JL179-B06. Lineage (NCBI taxonomy): Eukaryota > Metazoa > Cnidaria > Anthozoa > Scleralcyonacea > Chrysogorgiidae > Chrysogorgia > Chrysogorgia sp. JL179-B06. The sequence goes on along the minus strand of JAYKKM010000363.1, from coordinate 1,087,572 downwards.
CGAGCTATACCGCAGAATTCTATGCTCAAGAAATTTTAGCACAGTGGGGAAGAAGTTGAGAGAAGAAATTGCCATTTTGACCAGAAAGTTGCTAACAACAAGTTATCATCCATCTCTCCTAGAATGTTACACAGCCTCCAGGCTTATTCCACTCAACAAGAATCCCGGAATTCGACCGATAGGGGTTGGGGAGGTACTGCGGCGAATAATTGGCAAGACTGTATCGTGGAGCCTAAATGATGAGATTAAAGAGGCAGCTGGTCCTTTGCAGGCTTGTGCTAGTCACAGTGCGGGTGTTGAAGCAGCGATCCATGGCATGAGCCACGTTTTTGCAGAAGAAGAAACAGATGGAATCCTGCTGATAGATGCAAGTAATGCTTTCAATCAAATGAATAGATCTGTTGCATTGCATAACATCCAGATAACGTGTCCGGAAATGTCGTTGTACATCATACATACATGTTTATTATAGCTCCCTTTCTAGAGCTGTTCCGCTACAAAGTTTAACAAAATAAAATATCATTAAATAATAAAATATTAGAATTAATTACTGTAGTTTACAATTACCTAAGGCTAAGAAGGTAGTTACCTTCTTAGCCGTAGTACCCTCCTTCTAAACGTCTTTATATTTACAACTGCAATTTACATCATCAACACCTATCGCAAACCTTCCAGGTTATTCATTTCTGGTGGGGGTGAAATCCTGTCACAAGAGGGTACTACGCATGGTGACCCTTTGGCCATGCCCTGGTATTCCATCAACACATTCAGTATCATCCAAAGTTTGATGTCAAACAACTTTGGTTAGCTGATGACTCCGCTGGAGGTGGAAGAATCAGATCATTATATCTCTGGTATAAACACCTGAGCATGGAAGGAAAGAAATATGGATACCTGGTTAATGGCACAAAGAGCTGGTTAATAGCGAAATCACAGGCGCTGGCAGATGAAGCCCGTAGAGTATTTGGAGAGGAAGTTAACATAACAACTGAAGGCAAACGACACCTAGGTGCGGTGATAGGATCCAAAGAGTATAAAGATCAATATTGTACTGAAAAAGTCTCAGTTTGGAGGAGAGAAATCGAAACACTTTCCGAAATTGCAAGAAGTCAACCACATGCAGCCTACATTGTGTTCACGAAGGGTTACAGGTCGAAATTTACTTACTTCATGCGCACAATCGAATCATTCGAAGACTACGTTGATCCAATCCACGAAGTGCTGTTGGATGCCTCGAACGCGTTGCTCCTTGGTCAACCAAATGTGATCCCAGAAATGGAACCTAGCAACATTCAAGAAATTGATCTGCGAAGACGCGCGAAGTATTTGCGAAAGTGCAAGGAAGCAATGTGGAGCAGGTGGACCAAAGAGCACCTAAGAGGGCTGAGAGAACGACATAATTTAAAACACGAGAGAAAGTCTTATGTTCCATCGTTCGGCGATGTTGTATCATCAAGAGGAAGAGCGGAACCGGGAAAGTGGCCCCTTGGTGTAATTGTGCAACTAATAATCGGAAGGGATGGTATTGTTAGGAGCCAGACTATGTGCTGGAAAGGGCCATTTGGAACGTGCTGTACAACACCTGTACCCCTTAGAACTGTCATGTGATCGGACTTTTCCAAAATCACAAGTCGAGTTGAGAGCCGAGGCCACAGAGTTCCGACCAAAAGGAATGCAGCGGCAGTGGCTAAGATACGTATACAAGACGACGCTGAAGAAACCGATGAATTTGCGTAGCAAGTGAGAAACGAACGATGAACTCAGTATCGATACTAACTTTTAACATTTATAATTGTTCTAATTGTAGTGTTGGCCAATCTTTAGGGTCTGAGACATAACATATAGCTCACATGTGAGCTATATGGGGGGAGTGTGTTGGGATTATAACACTAATTAAGTGGACTGTTTATGTTAATTGAAATTATAAGGTTATTATAGAGGTGAGAATAAAACTGTCAGTGAGTTGAGTGTTACCAAGAGGGTAACCAGAGACAGAGCTTGTGTGTGAAAGAGTGAGAACCGAGACGTGTGTGATTATAGGTAAAATAAAAGCTTCAAACGAAACTGACTTGTCGTGGATACTTGGAGGCAAATTCGCGACAATTGTTGCTTAAATTATACATGCGCGAATGGACTTACACAATACTCAAGCAATAAACACCATGAAAGAAACATGCATGATCTGAAATATTTTATTGTAATTATTGTGTTCAGTTATAACTCCTTGGCCTTGCATGGACTTAATCAACAGATTAAGGGTGCACAGATTCTGGGTGCCACGTGTATTTCAATAGGTTTATGGTGAAGGAAAATTTCGATTAAATAGTATATTATCTGCCTCGAATGTACTTATTTAATGAAGGATGTGCTTTGTATTCTTCCCACTGGTTATGGAAAGTCTTTTATTTTAAGAAACATGCATGATCTGAATATTTTATTGTAATTATTGTGTTCAGTTATTATAACTCCTTGGCCTTGCATGGACTTAATCAACATCGTACCCGGGTCTCATCTCCGCTCGCCGCCCGCCCCCACACTTGCTGCGAAGAGACCTGGCTGCGGCTGGTCACGTGGCACCCAGATTCTAGGTGCCACGTGTATTTCAATAGGTTTATGGTGAAGGAAAATTTCGATTAAATAGTATATTATCTGCCTCGAATGTACTTATTTAATGAAGGATGTGCTTTGTATTCTTCCCACTGGTTATGGAAAGTCTTTTATTTTTCATCTTCAGTCCTGGGTTGCTTTTTGCAAAAGGATAAATTGGACGAAGTTCTGATCAATTGGCAATCGAGAGATATTGGTATATCAACAGCTACAACCATTCTCATAGTTTCACCTTTAAATTCGCTGATGAGTAACCAGATTACCCGTCTATAAAGCTCAAGCCGTATTCGAGCATCAGTTCTTGGCGTTAAAGACATGGCAGTGGCTATTCGTACAGTAACCGTGCGTCGACATTTATACAAACCAGGTTGCTTTAAATCTTTTAAATATAATGTCGAAGGTTTATATTATGTGTACTTGTTTATTTATGGTTATCAAATTAAATGGAGTTTTAAAATAGAACGAAGCAAATGTATATGATGAACTTTCCGTAATTTGATCCTTTCACTAACAGATACAAATAGCGAAAGTGGATGGGTATTCGACAATTTAGCGTAAATCTCTTTAAAATCGTGAGATTCGAATCTTTATACAAATTCTTGTATCGACGCTCGTCTACAGCAGCCTTACAAAGCTGACAAGAGGAAATTTCTGTTGATATACTCTTATAAACGTCTTCTTCGGTGTCTTTTGTTGCCATTAAAAGAACACCTGGACACATGTTGGCACTTCGTAATCCGATATTCTCCGCGAATAAAGAGATGTTAACGCGATGATGTTTCTACTTTCTTGTTGAAACTACTTTCTACTTTCGTGCGTAGAACTGCGCAAAAAATGGAAATATTAATTTCGAACAACGACTTTCTTATATGCGACAAACTATTTCTTCCCACCCTGCCCCACAATGGATTTTTTGTTAGCACCCAGAATCTGGGTGCCACGTGACCACCCAGGTCTTCGCAGCGAGTGTGGGGGCGGGCGGCGATGAGACCCTGGGTACGAGGTTGGGACTTAATAAGAGAAGTCGTATAACACACAATCACAAGCCAGAGGAAGTAATGGCTAAGAACTTCATTATTGGAAATGAATTTTAAGATGTTTCGTAGTAGATGTACACAACTGGTAACAATGGTAACAACACACAACTGGTAACAATGAAAGAGTATGAAAAATTACTGCGGCTGCGATTCGCGGTAGAAGATCAAACGTCAATCTAAAGGTCTCTATTACAAGAAGGCCTTATATCCCGGAGGTTTTTTCTGGCAAACTCACTAGCTTGCCTGTATCGACAGCAAGTAAAAGGTTTCCCACGACTCCAATTTCCAATGTGTCCTCCTGGAGCCTATAATATTTGTTGTGGTTGTTGATATTGTGGTCCAGATGCTTCGCCAACCACCAAGCTCCGTTTGGTTCATATTGTGATACTGTTGCCAGATATTTTCGCAACTTGGTGGATGTGATCAATTTTGGTTTTTCAAGATCGACCATGACACACACCTTTCTAAGGGCATCATTCCCTCTGATACAGTTCAGCGACAGCGTTATTAATGGCAAAAACATGGTCGTTGATACTGTTGATATTTGCCTCATCTCTTGTTTGGTTTAATAACACAATTCCTTCCTTTACTTCTGGTGTCAGAATTACTGGCACTTTCTGATTTCGCTTTCCCAGAATTTCTACCATGTCAAACCTAGACAATGCATGTTAAAAATTAGTAAATAATAATAATCCTTCAGTGTAGACACTATACAGTGTAGACACTAATATACCTGTGCAATAGTAAGTACTAAATATAACTATCCAGTGCAAAATCCTTTTTTCTTGAGCTATTTAACTGTTTACTAGGTATAATATATAACTTTACTCTACCATACAGCAAAATAATATTAAAGTTTATGATTGACATTGTTCAATAAAACATGTTCCTGTATTTCGTACTCAAAATATAAGTAGTTTAATAACCCAAGACCAAGTGCTAAAAACTACCATGCCCATCCCATCGGTAGTGCAGCACCGTGCCCATGTGTGCAGTCAATGCATCAGATAAACAATGGGCTATACCAGTAATGGGTGTATAGTTTTACCACAAGAAATATGTTTGTTCAGTTTTTAATGGTTAATATATCTGCACCAGTCCACCAAGTCATGTGTAAAGTATGATTAAGTTCCTTCATCTGAAATCACTATAGCAATCACTTCCAACAAATGTAAATAACAATATTAATTGCATTACTATTGTATATCTTACCAAAACGTAGCCGCATGTACGATTGCGTACCTATTTTTATATACTCTGATGAAGGCCTCCACTCGAACCGTCAGTGTATCGTTACTAACAGTGCCGTAGGAACGATTTTGCACCTGGGGGGCAAAGTAACTGTGACAACCCGGGGTTATTCTCACCCTGGAAATTTTGCATTTCTGTTACCTCTGAGATGGCATTTCTGACATTTTGGGGAGCAGAAGTTACAAAATTTAAAGGCCGAAATAGGTAGTGTTTAGTGACATTTTTTTCTCGAAATTGTGTGACAAATCTGCAATGGGTTGACCGCAAGATTGTTGGTAATCGTTGTGATACCCTTACAGAAAGTCTATAGGCGCCTATAGGCAATGTTCCAATTTCCTATATAAGCCTATAGGATCTTATAACTCGGTATATAGGGTACTCATTATAGAACGCTTTCAGCACGAGCCACTAACCCAGCGTGTTCTTGCTTGATTGTTTGAATGCTTGTCTTGGACCTCATTTACGTCATACTCGGCCAGCTATCGTGACATGTCGACAAGATCGCTACGTTTTCGAGAAGTGATCGCGTTAGATCATGCGTTATCTGGCAACAACAAAGCCCCAAATTTGTAATACCACAACATGCGAAGGAAGAGAAAAGAAGCAAGCCATCTATCACTCTATTAATGTAAGCGTATTACATATTTTTTATCTATATTTTATCTGTCTTTGGTGATCATTTTATTTTTACTTTCCTATTGATGTTCGTTCAAAATGATCAAACTACACGGCTATACACTAGAACCAACCAGCGAAGTGTGTCGAAGAGAAAGGCTGACAGTGCTTTAAGTTAACTATTTATGGTGTAATTAAACGCTAGAAAGCGTTAGAATATTTATTAAGGATTTTTTTTTTTTTTTTTCAAAAGAGCCTGGGAAGAGTTTCGTGATTTCGTCCTGGTCTCATGTAAACATCCAGACAATTTTGTTTCTCGTCATTTCTCGTCCCGGTCTGACTTCATGACAGTCTCATGTAAACAGGGCCTTATCTGAACAGAAAGTAATAATGTATGGCGTTTTTAAAAGCATTTTTAATTTTTAAAGTGTTGTGTTATAATATTGTGCTGTTCAGGTATACAAGTGTATGGCTAAACAAAGAAAATACTCAGAGTTGACAGCAATTGAAAAACCAATTAGAAATTTTATTTTCAAAACAGATATAGTAAGCAAGAATTTTTTTTGTGCTTGGTACATACATTTACGAGAATCAACTCCACCAATGGAGATTTGGTGGAAACCAAATTCTTCTAAGTTTTTGCCCAGCCAAAAATTCTTAAGAATACCATTAGTTAATGAATAATGATGCATCATCAGGAAGGTTGAATACGGTATAGACTGGTGAATATACCACGTTAAGACGTAAACAATTTAAAATAGTCACCAAGTTCGACATTCACGCAAAGGTTGTTGACAAAACGTTACTGAAGTAGGTAGCTAACGTTTTGTCACTAACCAAAATTTAACATAATTAGAGTGAGTATTTACAGACAATTATTGGCTTAAAAGTTAACATTCTCTTTTTGGTGATTGAGGTTAATACCAGAATCTTAGTTTTCTGAAGAAGTTAACCTGTATAATTATAAATAATAATAATAATATTATAAATAATACTGATGGACTACTGTCCATATATTTTTACAATTAAACCTAAATTTCTTCCAAAGACCATTTTAAGATAAACTTGTTTACCCATTAAGAGACAAGAGTGCAATTTGCTAGTTTGTGTAGCTAGCCCCTTAATATCTTGTTTCACTGTAAATCATGTGTGTAAACTTATAAAACAGCATGTAATATTATGAAAAACTGTTTTAACTTGTTGCATTATTTTGTTATAGTAAAAGCCAAAACATCAGAAGAGGTGATAAAACTCAGACCAGCAGCTGGAGTTCTCGATGAAAGATTGGCTGCAGAATATAAGGTAATGTTGTCAGTATTAGTATGCCTAATACAGACTGTTGAACAATGTGCTGAAACAGAACCTTGAAGTTTGAATTATTGTATCTTACAGATGGTGGAAGTAATGGAAGGCTCTGGGGCATATTGTTCCGCCTTTAAATGTTGGTATGGATATATCAATGCAGCAATTGATATTTTTTCAATAAAGAAACGCTTGTTGCCTCCTGTGCGAAAGGGAATGAAAAGAAGAGCAAGACTGGAAGTGCCCACCCACCATCATACAAACACTTATTGGTAAGTTATTTAATTATTTTAATATACTGTATTTTTAGCAAACCTATACCCAAAAAGTCTTTTAAAGTTCATATTGAACAGTTCTGACCCATATGCTGAAACCATCTTCTATGACATTTAAATGTTTGATTTACATTCTGGTTTTAACTAAGTGTTTCAATGGTACTTAATTTTCTGCAGGTAAGGTTTGCTCCAGGTTTTGTAAAGAAGGCCCAACACCAAGTCAGGTGATACAAAAAGTGAATATGAAATGTGTGGAGGCCAGGCAACCACAAAGAATAAGAGTTTTAAAGCCTCAAAACAATCAATTGGAACAGTAGCTTTAAGTACCACTGTTACAGTATTTTTGCATGTTAAAGCCCAAACAAAACAATTGATTGGGACAGTAGCTTAGTACCATTATTATTATGATATAAAACAAGCATTCACTGATAGAAGTTTTTATTGTTACGAGCTTTCAGCTGCCAGACTACAGCCTTCAATGGGTTAAGAAAAAAATGGAAATCTTATTTTTCTTAACCCGTTGAAGGCTGTACTCTGACAGCCGAAAGCTCGTAAAAAATAACAACTTCTATCAGTAACGCTTGTTTTATATCATTATGTTTAAACCTGATATCGACTCGTATATTTTTCTACCATTATTATCGCACGTTAGTAACTAGTAAGTTTATCAATAATTTAACGCATTTAAGTAATTTGTATTTTTTAATTTATTAAAATGTTTTATTAAAATCTTGTTAAAGATCATTATTTTGCAGGTTAATAAAACTGTGTATGCAATGCATGGTTTTATTGCAGCTGCAGATTTTGTTAAGTTTGTTTTACAGGACCTAGCTATAGCACTTCCATAGCTTAGATGTTAATATGGGTTTGGTATGGGACTAAAACAACAAGTGCCCATACCATTCCCAAATCCCAATATTAAATTGTCAATATCAAATAGCTAGTGCGCGTAGCATTCCCATATCAAATACATAGAATTTACATATTTCCATATGAATACCCATCACTCCATATGAATACCTATCACTCCATATAAATACCTATCACTCCCATACAAATCCATACCATTCCCATAGCAAAATGCCAGTGGGTTGGTCATGCAATGGTATTGTCAACCCATGCAATTCCCATAGCAAGTCATATGGGATATGTATGGCATTGTACCAAATACGTATCAATCCCATATCAAAAAGTATGATATGGGTATGCTATGAAAGCAACCAGGCCATACCATAGTCATACAACATCCACATATGGACCATAGATTGACCCATATCAATCCCATAGTTGGGCAAGATATGTCCCATATCATTTGGTTTTGTAAGGGTAATGTCACTTTATGATACATATTAAAGTTCCTTAAAGTCCCTGGTCCTTATATCTTAATTAAATGTAACGAAAAACTACATTAACGTTTAATGGCTTTAAGGTAAACTTATGCAGTCCAATTTATTTATTTTTGGCGGGGGGGCGGACGTATTTTTGTCCAAAAAGAGCCAAAAATTAGCAATAGTACGGCAAAAATATTATTATTAAATGAACAGGAAATATTCTCAAGGATTAAAGATGAAACTGAGGAAAATTGTATGTGTATATTTTTGAAGAAATTAAACAGAAATACAGTTCATACTCCCTAATTCAAGACAGGACAGCAACACGAAGATAAAATTGATCGTATGAATGACTACTTTAGTTTCAACGAGCTTTCAGGCTTTTGATACGTCAAATTAATATTCACGCCATTTCGCCCTCAATGACTTCATTTTGTGTGTGCGTTCAATGTTAAGAATAGGCAGGTTATGTAACATGTCTTGTCCCATATCGTACTTCGCAAAAAAATTATTGCTAATTCCAAAACTATTATCATAAAAATAGTTCAACACGAATTTTGCTAAAACATTTCATGGCAATAATTCTCAAAATAATTGCGCGAAATTGCCCGCGAAATGTGCGTGCATTTTATACAAAAAAATCATTTGAAGAGCAATCCCCCCACTCTGCCCTCCGTTTCGTAGTACGCCAATAGTTTTGATATGAACTTACAGAAGCGGAAAGAAGACGAGGTGCCTTACAAGTTTGTCAGCTTTATGCTAAACGTATCGGGAATTTAAATAAACTAAATACAATATATGTAAATTAATCGATGCGTGCAAGATTAATTACAAGGGTACGAGGTTAACAGATATAACATATTGTCAAGGGCGTTTATACGACAAATTTTCCATGATTGGGATTGAGGAAGTTACTGATGAGATTCCAAATAATGAAGAGCCTGTTAATAAACGGAGGAAAGTGATCAGGTAAATGATTCGTTTCGCTTCTTAATGACTTTTATACTTTGCCAAAGTAAATGTTTAGTCCGAACAACTTGGAACAATTAACTGATCATGAAACAAATGTTTTATAGTTTTTCATTAAATCTTTGGTTTATTGTTTTTCTTAAGAGATGAAATGAACAACGAATTTAAAAGTAGTAAGAATAATTCAGAATTCCACAAACATTCTACACAATAATAATAAGTATAGGTAATCTATGATATCGAGTGTAATTAAGGATTTACACTACGAGTGATATTTTTAAATCCTTAATTGCACGAGCAAAATCATGATGCATGACAAAATCTGAAGGTTTGTAAAAAAAAAGTAGTGCTGCGTAGGCAATGTTTTGGATATATAGCAAAGTGAAAAGGTGGTAAACTAACAAGATTTTTAGTGACGAAATACTGACGTCATATACGAGCCCTTCATCAGAGTAAGAGATGAAATAAAATAAATAGGGCTTATATATGCCAAAAGGATGTCACAAGTAGAAAGTAGCCAATCAAATACACGGGAGATAAACAAACTCATAATTGATGAGATGCGAAAAGTTAAAGCATTTGCTATTTTTTACAGTCGATCAGCAAACAGACTGAGGGGGAGGGAGAAATGACAGGTCCAATATTCAAGGTCCAAGGGGATTAGGGGATAGTAAAGCGGTGTATCAGCTAATAAAAAACCAGTTCTAAGCAAACTAAAATGACAAAAAACTTGTGGGAAATTAAATAAACGAAAAACGTTCGTTAAGACCAAGAGGGTGTGTGGTGCCAAGTTTAAAAATGAGACGCTTCTCTTGCCGTTTGCGGTTATCGTTACCACTTGAGATGGGAAGGATGGCACAGACTTTCATGTCTGTGACCAAATAGTTAGAGCTGTTGAAATGGCAGGTTACAGGTTTGTCAACATCATTGTTCCTCACGGAACGAAGATGTTCAGCAAACCTGTCTGAAAGGCGTGGCCCAGTTTCACCGATGTAGATTTTAGGGCATTTATTGCAAGATATGCAATAAATGATGTTGGTAGACGTACATGAAAACGTATGTCCTCCGGATTTATGGTGAAAGAAAATTGTGAGTGTAGGAATATCCTACACTCGAAATTTTCCCCCACCATAAATCCTGAGAACATGTAGTTTAATCGAGTGAAATGCCAAATATTACTTGTAATATACCCAGAATCTTATCCTGGCATTACCACCACTATGTATACAGAACTCGTGGCTAGGCTCTCGGCAACGGCCTCTGTAGCTCAGTGGTCAGAGCACTGCACTAGCATCGCAGCGTCACAGGTTCAATTCCAACCAGAAGGCCTTGAAGTTGCATTTTTCGCAACTGGTCCCGGTTTGGGTCTTAAAATGTATATATTCCTACAATCGAAATTTTTCTTCACCATAAATCCTGAAAACATGTAGTTTAATCGAGTGAAATGCCAAATATTACTTGTAATATACCTTGTAATATACCATGAACTAGTATGATGGATTGTGTGGTCGGATTTGGGGCGGGTGAAGTTTAATATAAATCCCGAAATGACGTCACATAGACTATCGGTAATAAAATTCGAAATTAAAATCGGCTGTTATTTCTAAAATCGTAAGAGTAAGGGTTAGTATTAGGTGTAGGTTTAGGCTTAGCCATAAATATGTTATACCGAACATTGTGTTTATATATGTTTTCGTAATTTTCTTCCGTTTCTACCAATTATCTTGGTGCTTGTTTTGAATTATCTATACCCAGGCACCCTATTTTCGACTTATGTGGTGACATAGGCAAACAGGTAATTTGAGTTTGGAATTACCTGGTGATGCAGTCTAGTTGGTAATTTGATGTCAGGAAGGGTATTCATTCAAAAATACCATGGTCACAGTACAAATCTTGCTAGGAGTATTCATAGAAAAATAAAATGGTCATGTGGTACAAACCTAACTCTCTCATTGGACAATTTATATGTTAGGTATAATATTGATATTATAATCTTTACATAATTATATACTAATTTAACTTCTTTCTAAATAGCCATGTGTGCTCGACCAGCAACTTTTTTTATTTAATAACTTTTCAGGGCAAAGAAAGTCCAAAGAAAGACTCAAAGTCCAGTCAAGCTAAGCCCCACACATATTACAAGACAAAGTACACTTACATAAACTAAATAATTATTATTACAAAATTGGATTAAATATTATAATTATATATACTAGAAAGTTAAATTCAGCGACAAACTGCCCTGATATTTGTCGAGCGACATTTCGAACAAATAGTCTTAAATGTTCTTATCTGATCATTATCAAATGTAGATTGTAAAAGTTCCACATAATAAGAAAAAAGTGTCTTTTTAGGGATGCAACAGAAGTACAACGTTTTATGTTACAAGGTAGCAAATTCCACAAAAGAACAATATGATTAAAATATGAGTCTCTAAAAGTTGACGTCTTACATAAGTTAGGTTTATAATCTATACTTGCATTGCTATTTCTAGTTTTCCTAACAGATTGAGAAGTGTACTGAATTTCCTTGAATGCCTCCATAGGAACGTATCCAGAACAGGTCACAATTAGTTTTAGCTTCGTTTATTCTCTCACGCTGTCTTCTTCCTCACTCGATTTTGATTGACATATATAAATTTTTATAAAGAAACCGCGCCATAATTATAACTTTCACTTCCGGTCGCCCAGTTCCCGACATAAGGACTCACATACTTACTTGAATCTAGCTTAAGCAGGTGTCCCAAGAAATTCGTCCTGCCGTAATCTCGCCCCCCTGGGGACAAATTTCCTAGGAATATCGCCCCCCTTCAGGAATTTCGCCCTCCTTCATCGCAAGATATAAATCGGAATCCACTCGCCGTCAATATGTGGTAACAACACGTCTTCCGTCATTCGAAATGAAACTATTTCCACTTGTCAGCAGCCAAAACGGCAATGTCGAAGCGAGCCAATTGTCAGTTGTGACTCAGCGATTGGAAAACATCTTTCTCCTTAATGTACATGGGTTTTGTTTTTAGTATGTTGTTGAATATAGCATCACTTCATTAATGGGGGTGACATTATTCAACATTTATCGTATAAATACCCACTCTGTTTTGTTGATAAATTGTCTGCAGAAATGCATTATCTTATCCTTCTTTTTTAGTTTAAATGTTTTTCTACACTTTTTTCTTAACTCTGACTCTGCTAAGTTTTGAACACTTCTTTTAACAACCATCCAACATTGCTATTCACCTTCATGAATGCATTTTCCAAAGCAATATTTAATTTTGTCACCACAATATAACTCTTTTCTGGTTATAATCTAGACCTTCTGTAAATGCAAACTTCCAGAAGAGTACGATGATATGATTGCATGCGATCTTTGCGGGGAATGGTTTCACCTAAAATGTGTGCGATGCAATTCTACACAAAGTCAATGGCTTTGTCCTTCATGTAAAATATTAAATTTAATAAACAATGAGGGGGCAAATATCCTAGGAAATTCGCTCCCCAAGGGGAGGGGGGCGAATTTCCTAGGAATTTCCCCGCTCTCAATTTCGTTTTAAAATCAAAACTTATCAAAAACATTGTTTATTAAATTTAATATTTAAAAAAAATACTTAAATATATTCGTTGTGACCAGTTTTTAACAATGAACGATGGACTCACACATGCAAAACAACAATATGAACAAAAGGGTCTAGAATTTGAATAGGGTCGGTTGCAGAATATTGGTCTCTTCACAGATCTCTAAAATAGGACTGGATCGGACCTTTCTATTGTGTGATGTTTTAACTTTATCTTATAATCGCTTTTTAATTCTCTGGGCTGTTCTTCCTATTCATGACATAGCTACCCTACCCTCTGTTTATATTGTTACCAGAAAAGAAGTCTTAAAATAACGATTTTGACTGTTGGCTCGCTTCGACATTGCCGTTTTGGCTGCTGACGAGTGGAAATAGATTTATTTTGAATGACAGAAGACACGTGTTGTTACCACATATTGACGGCGAGTGGATTCCAATTTATATCTTGCGACTAAATAGGAGGGCGAAATTCCTAAAGGTGGGCGATATTCCTAAGAAATTTGTCCCCTGGAGGGCGGATTTCCTAGGAATATCGCCCCCAGGGGGGCGATATTACGGCGGGACGAATTTCCTGGGACACCGGCATTTAAAGAAAAACACTAGATCTAAGTACTCCATCCAATAGAATAATGGAAGCAAATTTAGCTTTATTAGTCTATCCTAATAGGAAATTTGATCTTTACAGGGGAAAAGAATAAACTTTGGGGAAAATCTAGGTATAGATCATCACTTTCAATACCTCTCAACTACAGCCCCTATTTCATGAAACACTGTTAAAAGTTGAGAGATGCATGACCGTAAAATACACATTTTTCAAGTACTTTACTAATTATGGGTAGCAATGATATTGGCCTATAATTTGTAACATATTTCTTGCAGTCCTTTTAAAAAACCAGCATAATGTTTGCTTCTTCCCATTCAGTAGGTAGTTTAGCGCTTGACAGATCAGATAGATCTCTTACGAGTTTACCGCGTTTAGTAGTTAACCGCTTGACAGAGGTATCTGTCAAGCGGTAAACTACTAAACGCGGTAAATTTACGACTGATAGCATATCGCCCGAGACATTTAATTCAGCTCTGAAGATACATGGGGGAACTAAAAGCAATCCAAAAGCAGCATTGGATGACCTTTATTCTACTATGCAAAAAAGATGTAAAATTACTTAGGTGACTATATTTTAGCTGATAGTAAAGTAACAAACTATGTCATCAACAAAACCGGCAAGGGGTTGGTGACCTTCGAAAATTCCAAAGCCAATGTTTTACGAAGCATTGCTACATATTACACTTCCGGAGTAATGGCAAAAGGAAGTACCAAGCTGTGAGGCTAGCTTCCTGTATGAAGACCAGTGATACTAATAGGGGTGGTAAAACTTCTATTAAGTTCATGCCTAATTGTCCATTGCCAAAACTTCTTACCTACAATAATCTTACAAATGAAATTAAGAAGATTGATATTGGTAAAGTTTAGTCAATTGAAGAGTATTTTGCTTCCTACATTGAAGACGAAAATGTAAATGGTGCCTGAGGGATCTACAGAAATATTTGCCAAGGCTTGCAATGTTCTATTTAAACATGCAAGAAACTAGGAAAGGTGCTCTTAAATGGTTTGAGGAAACAGAGGGAACTTTCCTAATAGCATTTGGGAGAGATGGGTGTCCTTTCGGTAAACTAGAATCAGCATGCTCATTCCTTGTTTGTTTTCTAAATGTAGGGAAAAGAGTGGCATCTTGCAGTGACAACTTTGTAGTATTTGGGGCTAGCATTGAAGAGTCTTCTCTAATTGTTAAAAAGTATGTGCAATCTGTATTTATTTATTTATTTATTTTATAATATTTATACAGGATGCTCCGCTCACCAATTTAGAAAACAGATTTTTTGCAAACAGATTTAGAATATTGCAGTCTTAGAAGGAAAAATATTTGAAATTAAGGGATTGCATGTAACCTTTCGTTTTGAAGAACTGCCTAACAACATGATATTGGCGATGTTAGGTTGTGAACTAAGTAATGCAGCAACCTTTTTTCTACTTTCGCCAATGTAAGCATTAAGGACTGTACTGACTTGAAGGGTACACTCGGATTTGATCCCCAGTGCAAATGGAAGCCTTGGGATTTCCAAGAAAGAGTAAAAGGTTATCAAAAAAGTCGAAACTTTTAAGGCTTCTCTGAATAAGAAAATAAGGGTGGCAAAACAGAAAAGAAGAAAAGTGACTGAATTTATAGCTCGGGAGAAGAGTCATCAAGAATTTACCCCATTACTTGGTAAATTGATTGGCAAGGCTCATGTGGAGCCCTTTCATCTGAAGAACAATGCTTGGGCCTACTTCTATAAATCTTTGCTAAAAGAGGCTATTGGAAAGTCCAATATTTCACCTACCTGTAAAACCTTTGCAGAAGTTCCTCAGGGTAGTAGTTTAGCAAGAGTTGTCATTGCTCTAAAATGCGAACAAAACTCAGGGTAAGCAATGTGATCTACAGTACCGTTTTACAGGTAAGGAATCGAGATTTTTTGCCACAACTTTGCAAAACTGTTGACATTCCTGAGATGGAAGGGTGAGAAGCCAAACACATAGCTCTGAGAAAGTTGAGTATAAATACAACCTATCAGAAGCGTTGGTACAAAATCTTTAGACATGAATTTATTATGTTAATTTGGTTGCCTGAACAGCAGCATGAGGCATGTTCTTATACACCAAGAAAGTGTTTATATTCCTCAGAGGGTGTTTAATGATAACGCATATTGTTATGTGGTTTACAGAAAGCTAATCCCATTGACCAGTCCTGTTGTTTATGCAGTGATAACCTCCTGAAACTAATTTCTGAAAGTGCCAGGTTATTTTAGGGTAGTGGTATGTGCATCAACATATGATCATCTTAACATTTACATGTTCATAATGCAACTAAAGCTGCTGCAGTTTGTTTACTTCATCGGGGTGCATTTATTTTGCGACAATTAATGTGAAATACGAAAATAATAGGGGGGAAAATTTTGAAAAAACTTTCCAGATATTAACTCTTTCCCGACCGGCGCAGTTAAAACGGGTCGTTGAAGACCCGCAAAGTCGTCAATCGAAAAACACGTCGTACGGTAACGCAAGATTAAAAATTGAAATTCGACAAGCGCCAGGAACATGAAATCCACGCACACGCCAAGTTTGATTTGATTTCATAAACAACTCTGCGATTGGTGGCATTTTGAGTTTTCAAGATGCTACGTGGGCGTGCAAGATGGCCTTTTCTAGAAAAATTTAAATTTTTCAACCTGATTTATGATAATTAATGCTAATTTATATTAACATAATGTGTTTTGTTTGGGAAATTTAAAAGCACAAGTAAAAGCCGGTTTATTGGGCTTCCAGAAAATGTATAGCTTTCGCAACAGTTATGGTTATTTCAAGAGATATCAATAGAACAACGTGGTGGTTCAATTTTTGATGTTTTCAGCCTGTCGGGAAAGAGTTAAAAGAGTAGTCAAGGTTGATGACAACTTGCACTTATATCAAACTAAATAACATGCTTACCTTTCTCCCAAAGTTTGAAAACCCAAAGTTAAATGGAAGTCGAGATATTTAACAAGAAACATACGAAATTGAGCACATTCTGCAATCGCCATTTTGCACATTGCAGCGAACCCGCGATCATACAGCGGTAATGCTTCGTGATGTCACTGCGCGCTTTGGCATTTGGCGCGAAGTAATCCATATTCAAAACACTGTTTGCGTTCGATGCAATTTCTATTCATAGCACAGGAACCTCTCATTGCATAGTGCCTGGTTGCACAAATGGTTCGAGGAAGACTAAAGGGATACCTGTATCATATCACCGGTTACCTAAAGACAAAAAAATGCGGAAAATATGGCTAAATAGAATACGTCGTGACAACCCTGCGCAAGATAAATCGTGCTATGTTTGTAGCATGCATTTTACGCCGGAATGTTTCGAAGCTTCGTTAATGGATTCCTTTGAAATGAAGTCGAAAACAAGTCTAAAACTTGAAAGCGTTCCATCGATATTTCCATTTCAAGAGCCAAAAAATGAACGTGTGTCATCGCAGTCAAGGCTACAAAAACGAAATAAAGTTGAAACCGAACAGGTTTGCTTTTTATATCACTAATAGTATATAATGTTGTGAAATGTACTAGAGCCATACCTATAAGATATTATAGGTAGGCTCTAGTACATACCTATAAGAAGCAGACCCCCTTCAACACAACTGCTCAGAATAGCCAATTTAGATTAATTTTCTTTGGATTACTAATATAGGAAATAGTCAAATTGCTTCAGTCCAACATGCCCAGTGATGTAAATGTGGTGCCTATAACTGATGTTGAGATTACACAAAATAAAGCTACAATGTGTGACCAGATAATTTATAATGATGCTGAAGCTCAGTGTGATAGCATATTAAAAAGAAGTGTAGCAGTACAAACCTTGGCCAAAAGGAAACCAAGAAAACAAAAGCATAAAAGAACAAAACAAAGCCTAACGAAAAACTGCCAAACACCAATCAGAGTCAAAAGCAAAGAGTTAACAGTGAAACCAACTAAATTATTTGGTAGAGAAGTGAAAGAGCAGCCAAACATTGAGCAGCGCAGGCAAGATGATGATGATTTGAGTTTTGAAGAAGATGAAAATGATGTAGATTATGTTTATTCAGAATCAGGTGAGAGTAGTGATGAAGATGGTCAGACACCAGTGAATGAAAGAAAATTTATTGTGTTCGAATCGATGCTGGATCAATTATTTATTTCCTGCAAAGAATGTGGATCTTTGTGCGAAATTCAAAAGACTCACACAGGCAGTATGGTAACAATTAGAACACTATGCTGTAACAATCATACTTTTGAATGGAGATCCCAACCTGAATTGAACAAGACGCCAGCAGGAAATATCTTAATACCATCTGCAGTTGTATTTACTGGTAGTACATATGAAGCTACTAAGCAACTTTTTCATGCACTCACTATGAACTTTGTAAACAAAGATCAATTTTACAAAGTCCAAGACAAAGTCATATTCCCAACCATCAACAAGACTTATAACACACAGCAAAAGGATGTGATGAATCACATGATTGATCTTTGCGGGGACGGTCGATCAGATAGCCCTGGCCACAATGCCAAATATGGGACCTATTCACTTATGGATGAAAGTTCAGAAAAAATTGTTGATTTTTCCTTGGTGCATGTTGGAGAAGTATCATCTTCCAATGCGATGGAAAATGAAGGTTGCCAGAGATCCCTAAACAATGTGCTGAGTAAAAAAGTAAAAATCAGATCCCTCACAACAGATCGCCATACACAAATAACTTCAGAGCTGCGAAAGAAGTACCCTGCTATCATACACCAGTACGATGTTTGGCACCTTTCTAAATGGGTCACCAAAAAGCTTTCTAAAAAAGCAAAGAAGAAGGGAAATGAAGACCTTACCAAATGGATCCAATCTGTTTCAAACCATTTGTGGTGGAGTGCACAAACCTGCAATGGTGATCCAGAGCTGCTACAAGAGAAGTGGATATCCATTCTCCATCATGTTGTGAACAAACACAAATGGAAAAAGCTAGCAAATTTCATAAATGTGGTCATGGCAAACTATCAAGATCAAAAGCAAGGAAGACAAAATGGCTCAAACCTGGGTAATGAATAAAAAATTACTGAAAGACATAAGTAAACTAACTGAGTTCCACGATACTGGAAGTCTTGAGGTCTACCATTCCTTGCTTCTCATTCCTTTTTCTCAAAAAACCAAGTCAACAAATACTGCAACTATTCCCAAAAATATCGCATCACTTCCTCTACCAAGCAAAGATGAGATAATAAGCAAGCACAAATCAAGAATGGCCAAAAAATTAACATAACAATCAACTTTGGCTCTACTTGCAAAATACAACTACATTATCAGCAACCTCTGGGTTGTAAAGGTACACACAAGCCTATAAAAGATCAAAATATCTTCTCGACGTTTTGAGCAAAGGCCCTTCGTCATGGAGAACTAGTAGGAAGACATACATAAACAAGCTGCTTTTATAGTAAAACTACAAAGGCAGTCACGTGAAACAAAATAAGCCAATCAAATTAACATAGTCATAACAAAATCAAAACAATATGTAAAATATAACCTGCGCACAGGCGCAATCCAATTTAAAGGCTGAAGCCTATACGTGCAAGCTATGACAAAATCGAAAAAGTTGTAAGTATTTGGAAATAATGGAAATAATACATATTGTATTATGTAAAAACCAGTTGGATTTTATTGAGCATGTAATTGTAGAATAGTGGTAAAATAGAATAGTGGTAAATTAGAAATATGGACAGATCTCCACAGAGAACTCCAGTTGGGATTGTGCTAATTGTTTACGAAAATATTTTATTTATATATTATTTACTACTATTCGTCAGCAAATTTAAAACCATCAAATTCAAAATCTTCTTCTAAGCCTGGAGGTGGAAAATGTGCTCTAATACAAGACACAGCACAGGATGGCAAAGGCACTCGTATATCTTTGCCCAGCACACCCCAACACCATCTAACCATTTGTCTATAGGCAACATGCCTTTTGTTTTTATGCTCAGGCCCTTCATGTGCTCTTGTGCCATATTGTTGACGGTACTGACTCCATGCAGCCTGTAATACCCACTGATTTAGACACACAGCTTGAAACCCTGCATTGTCAGTAATACAGCCTGGAATTTCGAGCTGTTCAACTTGTGCTACCTCCTCGTTTTTCCACATAACCTCTGTGATTTCCTGACAGCAAACACTTTCTTCAACTCTACCATAATTTGGCAATGTGAACACAAACACCTAGAAAACAATCAACATGTGGGGAATTTACATGAATGCAAATGGCAAATGTGATAGGTCTTGAGAATGATATGTTTCTGTAGCTTGATTGAATTGCATTAAAAAAGCTTTATCCCCAGATGAAATATTTTCTGGGGTCAAATTGAACATTTCATGGTAAGATAAAACACTTGAAGGATTCCCTTTATAGTTTAATAGTCTTTGCAACGTATACTTTACCAATGCAATGATTGAATGATACTCAACATTCCATTGAAAACTAAACGTTACAATGGCATATTATTTCAAGAAAAACTTGGTATTAGCATTACTAACCAGTCTTTGTTTTGAAGTCGATTTTCATCGTCGGAATGTTCTGATAATTCTTCAACCTCCATTTCCCCCTCTAGCTCAGTATCAGAAATCGTTTCATCAACTGGTTCGAAAGCATACGGCTGTATTTCTCCGTCGAAATATTCTTCATCGCTATTTTCGGAGTCTGAATTAGTATAACCAAAAGACTGTTCACTTTAAGAATCAACGGAGACGCTCATCAGTTTTCAAATTTTCTTTAAATTTTATACAATATTCTCACCAGATATTTAATTTGTCTTGTAAACAGTGCTTGCAACAATAATGCGAAAGCGCGCAGTGACGTCACGAAACATTACCGCTGTATGATCGCGGGTTCGCTGCAATGTACAAAATGGCGATTGCAGAATGTGCTCAATTTCGTATGTTTCTTGTTAAATATCTCGACTTCCATTTAACTTTGGGAGAAAGGTAAGCATGTTATTTAGTTTGATATAAGTGCAAGTTGTCATCAACCTTGACTACTCCTTTAACTCTACAACATTAAGCAAAACACGAATCCACTCATATTCGGACAAGAATATATGAGTTCAAAGACACAGTTACATTCATTCTGTGTATTATAATTTCAGAATTGTCAAAAACAAATGCAGTCATAAATTACTTTGTTACATCAGCCATAACTTTACCTTTAAACTTATTAACGACATGTCTTCTATGCCAGTTTTAAGGTGTAACTTGAACGTACTAGTTTATATCAACATGTAGCTAGTTATCAAATCCGAAGAAAATAACTGGGGCAAGTGGTCCCTTGGCATAGTTGAAGCGCTGATCGTGGGGAAAGGACAAAGTAGTAAGACGAGCCCGGCTGCATGCTAGCAAATCGCATATCGAACGTGCGGTCAAACATTTGTACCCACGAGTTGCAGCACGTCAGCCCACCCAAGATATTCCAGAGAACGACTTTTAACTAGTGTATACTGACAAACTACTCGGTAACATTTCGTTTTGTTAACTTTTATATTTACTTGGCTGTAGTTGATTTTAGGCTGATTGGAATGCATAATATATAATATAATAGAACATAATATAAAATAATAGAACATAATATATCTCCACTGGAGATATATGGGGGAGTGTGTCAGTAATAGCAGAGAATGTGTGGTTTGAGAAATTAGAGTTATTAATTAGAGTTATTATCAATAAAGTCCATAGTTAACCACAAATGACCATGATGAAAATATTATTATTTACATGTTTGTGTTTTAACGCTAAATCAAACGAATTACGAATGTTGATTGGGCCAAAGTAAAATACTGATTATGCTGTTGTCTAGTAACCATATTCCACTGGTATGTCGCCTGTAAATCGCACTCACAACCTTCCAAATAAGGCTTGGAGAACCAAATTAGGTTCTCTTGGCGGTAAAATTTGCAAACTTGGCGCGTCGAATCTCATGTTATAAATAAAAGTTACATGTATATTAATAGTTGAATCTCATGTTATAAATAATAAGTTACATGTATATTGCACTGTAATACTGTTGAAATCTACGTTCTCTATTGCAAACAAATTAGATGGACACAGGTGAACAGCCTGAGATGAAAGAGGCAAAGAAAAGATACATGCGGAATAAAAGAAAGAAAAACAATGTCAACAGCATGGTCACAGAAGAAGCAATTGCGTGCAAAATCGACACAGCCACACAGAGGCAAAAAAAGTGGCACAGAAGTATTATTTAAAATGGAAACAGTCACACGAGGTAAGAAAATAACAGTGAAATGCAATGTAAATATGTAGGCAAATATTGTACATACATATTGTACATACATTAGGTAAAATGGCTAATAATATAACTCAACTTATTCACAAATTATAACACTTTACTTCACACAGAAACTGACAGGTACAGTAGCTTACCTTTAGTGAGAAAAGAACTCTCATATCTTGACATTAGATACATTATCATTAGATACAGTACATTTGCAGATCAGTTACTGTTTTCACACGTAACGTTTATTTTTTTGTTAGTATATCTGTCCAAGCATTGTCAAACAAAGCATGGACAAGCTTTGGAGATGGTTTTTGGACCAAACTTAGTTTTATGGTTTTACAAAGCCAGGAAAAGGCTCAAGAACTATCTGAACAACAAGGAATACTTTTATTATTACATGGATATTTTGGTGTTGATGCACACCAGGGTTTGTTGTGAGTTGAGAACATTTAAAGAAGAGTTGCAGATGGGAGCAACAGCATTTCTCTAAAAATTCTAAGCTACCAACCTCCCAAGACATGGTTTTGTGCAAGACTGCAAATAATTTGCTCGACAAGATAAAATATTCGAAGGATCTTCTACACCAGTTCAAGAATAAATAAAACGGTTCTTTTCAGAACAAAAAACAACTGCCCACCAAAATCTAGAAAAAATGAGCGAAATGCGCAAAAATACTAAATAAATACAATCAATAGATTATATTACTATATTATTATATTATAATCGGTAAACCATGGAAGACCTACCTCAGGCCAGCAGTACTGCCAGTGCTATAAACCATACATAAACAACTAGTGTTTTCTCTGCCAGAGGCATATATGTAGGATATGGACAGTGGTAACTGTCATAACGCATGCGCGTAAAGATGCGGGAGAATGTCGGATTGTTGTGTTATTACTTGAATAAGAGATCTTGAATAAAATCTATGATATTAACCAGTTTACACTGGTGGCAGCAGTGAAATAAGTATTCATTATGACAGACGAAGCTCCAAGTACTTCAGGTAATACGAATAACAACTGGTTAAATATTATTCTGCCGATGTACGATTGTTCTACTGATCCGAAATCATGGCTTCGCCAGTTGGAAAAGATCAAGAAAGCGAAGAATTGGACCGACGCACAACCGATTGCTCAAGCCCCTTTACTGTTTAAAGATCGAGCTGATGATTACTGGGAAACTATCGAAAACGTTGTGGAAGATTGGAAAACCTTTACAGAAAAATTTAGCCAGGAATTTTGCGAGCAGAAAACGGTCAACAATCTCGCGACACGCTGAAGAACCACTTGACGTATTGATGGGCCGCATAAGGAAGAAATATCAGCAAGCATTCCCAACAGTGAATTTGATGGCAGAAGAACATCAACAACAAATTACGGAGTGTTTCGTTAAAGCTCTTATATTTGGAGCTAATCTAACCGACTCAACATTTACAGATACATAAAACAGATGTGAAAACCCTCCTGAGATGCTTAAAGATGCAAGTGACTCTCTGCTTCGCCTTGTACCACCAAGTATACCAGTGAAGCACATCAGTACAGTTAATTCCGAACAAGTATTGTTCATGATGAATTGTATCATGAATTTGCGCTTGTTTATGATTTTGGTTCAAATAAACGGCCGTTGAGGAATCTTATGATTACTGGAGAGGAAGGCTGTCAGGCATTGGAGATATTGCTTATGTTAAAGATCTTCAAAAAGAGGAAATTATAATGATTCCGGTCGTATTTGATTAAGCAAAAAGGTCTAAACTAAATAAACTTTGTCATGTTCAGAAAGTACCTGGTAAATTTCCTGGAGCACAAGTCTCATTTTCAGACACACCTAAGGATCACATAAGAGATTTCCTAGTAACACATCCAAATCATCCTTCAAATGAACCAATTAAGGTTAATATAAGTGGAGATGTTGCAAAGATATCTAGAACAACCAACTTCATGATTTGTCTTATGCCATAATGCAAACTGGGAAAAAATCTGCTAATCAATTCAAGATGGCGGCTGCTGTAACAGTGGGGATTTGCTATAACCCGGGCGATGATCGAGGATGAGCATGAAATCTTGTTGGTCAGCCGTCACATTAAATGGATAACATCAAGGGAATCGAGGTGGGAGGGTTAGGAAGACACTTAAGGCGGGGGGTTAGGGTTAGAAAACTCATTAGGTGGCGGGTTAGGATCTAAGTTGTTTTGGGGTTAGCAGTTATTTTATGGTTAAAGGGAAATGGCAATAAAAAATTTCTTTGTCTCATTTGAAAGAACATTTAAAATAATATATGAAGACCTTTTAAAATTTCCCCGTAACTTCCTTAATTTTTGAAATATCTGTTCACAAAAATATCTGCAATCCGCCATCTTGTTTTATAATTAGATCTAATTAAGTGATGTCAAAACCAGGGTAAACATTCTAAAAGTTGTAAGTAATTGCCCAAATATCAGTGGAATGCGTTCAAATAGATTGCCAGTTCACTTAAAAGTATACAACACCCAAAAACAACTACGATTTAGCATCTATAATGACTCGATAATTGCTGATATAAAAACATTTCTACCCTGGTTGTGACGTCACGCATATCCAAGGATGGTTATGCATATCCAAGATGGCGGAATGTTCAATGTTCTTTGTTAAAAAGTGAAATATTTACAGAACCAAGAACGATATGGAAAATCTGTAAAAGGTCTTCATATATCATTTTAAAAGTTCTTTCAAATAAGATAAACTTCATTTTTATTGCCATTTCCCTTTAAGAGACAAAATTCTGACGATTATATAGCTGGATTCCCTTGATGCTATCCAGTTAATGTGACTGCTGACCAAGAAGCTTTCATGCTCATCGTCATCATCGCCCGGGTTATAGCAAACCCCGTAACAGTGGACTACATAAGGATAAATTTAAAATGACAATTGCCATTAGGTTGGGAATTGGTGCACAAGTCTACTGTTGATTGCTGTGATATTCGTCCACATGGACCAAGTAAACACTCTGCCAATTGCTAATTTTCAAAGATTATTTTCAGCTTATTTATGCCCTTATATTTCACCAAAATTGTGAAAGTAGCCTACCTTTTTGCCAGTTTCGTAAAGGACGACTGTTAAGTGCCGACCTCTGATTACGGTTAAAGGGAAATGGCAATAAAAATTTTTTTTGTCTCATTTGAAAGAACATTAAAAATGATATATGAAGACCTTTTACAGATTTTCCATATCGTTCTTGGTTCTGTAAATATTTCACTTCTTTTTAACAAAGAACATTGAACATTCCGCCATCTTGGATATGCATAACCATCCTTGGATATGCGTGACGTCACAACCAGGGTAGAAATGTTTTTTATATCAGCAATTATCGAGTGATTATAGATGCTAAATCGTAGTTGTTTTGGGTGTTGTATAGTTTTAAGTGAACTAGCAATCTATTTGAACGCATTCCACTGATATTTGGGCAATTATTTACAACTTTTAGAATGTTTACCCAGGTTTTGACGTCACTTAATTAGATCTAATTATAAAACAAGATGGCGGATTGCAGATATTTTTGTTCACAGATATTTCAAAAATTAAGGAAGTTACGGGGAAATTTTAAAAGGTCTTCATATATTATTTTAAATGTTCTTTCAAATGAGACAAAAAAATTTTTTATTGCCATTTCCCTTTAATGATGTTGAAGCATGAAAAAGAAGTAGAACTAATACCTGATAAGTTTCCATTTGTTCTGCAGAATTTTGTTCAAAATACCAAATATTTACTTTCAATGAAGCAGCGATTCTTGAGTAAATTTGAAAAATATAGCATTTTCGTCTCTTAGACTCTCATTCAGTTTTGGTAGCCATGTTTACCTTTACTGCTAATGACCAGTTGTACTAAGGGCTCTTACCCACACTTTTTCAAGATGTCCTGCTTGAGTGAACTCGATGGGAAAACAATTGAATATAATTTGAATATTGTTAACCCTCCTCTGTCGTATATTCAGCAGGATGGTGTTAACAGGTTTGCAATGGCTTTATCATCAGAAATTCTCTATCATCTGCTGAAATTATGGCATAGAATGGCTGACCAAAAGGATATTCAAGGTAATTCTTTAGATTACCTTGACTTATTAAATAGCTGGATTCCAAGAAGATGGTTTCAAATATCCAGGGCAACTGGATTCAGAATTCAAGGAAGGCTCCGACAAGAAGTGTGCTCTGTCACCAATAGATACAAGAAACCTAGTGGTAGCATAAAGAAAAAAGAACTCGATGGTAAAACATTGTCCCTTCGTATCCTTGTATCAATTGAAGATATAAAAAAACGTTGCACAAGCTTACGACTTGGTGGAAGAGTGGAGAAGGAAATATTCAGAGTTAGAGAATGATAATTTAGCTCAGGAAATGGCCCAAGTTAGAAAGAAAACAAAGAAAAAAAGTAGCAAGCCTTATTGAAGATCTATCTGATTATATTGAGAAAATCAGCAGCCTAGAAAAAGAAATGAATGAATGAAATACTTTATTGAAGTGTCAAGGTGTTTAGCTTTGTCAACTAATTGGGGACACTATTTAACTAAAATGTTTATATGGTATACTAAAAGTATCATTGAAGAGTTCAATGATAAAAATAGAAGTCTAAGATATTCTATTTACAATCTAAGAAACTGTGGCCTTCTTCCATGGCAAACCATTAACCAACTTGGTAGCAGACAGTATGCATGATGGATCAAGGAGTTGACAGGGAAAGCAGAGGTTGCATTGTGGTTGCTGGAGACATACGGTTTGAAATTTTCATGCTTGAAAGCAAAGGAATTGGATTCTAGTAGAACATACACCATAGACTTCCCAACAGAAAATTATGTTGCAGATGATAAAGAGAGTGTTGAACAGATCTTGTTTCTCTTAGATAAATTTTGTGAGTGATGAATTGTATCACGAGTTTGCACTTGTTTATTCTTCGCACATAAATGGTAGCTTCAAGATAAATTTTGATGCAGCTTGGCGTGGCTGTGATGGTGATTCGACAGGCATTGGAGATATTGCTTATGTTACAGATTTACAAACAGAGGAAATTATAATGATTGCGGTCGTATTTGATTAAGCAAAAATATCTGAACTAAATAAACTTTGTCATGTTCAGAAAGTACCTGGTAAATTTCCTGGAGCACAAGTCTCATTTTCAGACACACCTGAGGATCACATAAGAGATTTCCTAGTAACACATCCAAATCATCTTCCAATGAACCAATTAAGGTTAAAATAAGTGGAGATGTTGCAAAGATATCAAGAACAACCAACTTCATGATTTGTCTTATGCCATAATGCAAACTGGGGAAAAATCTGCTAATCAATTCAAGATGGTGGCTGGTGTAACAGTGGATTACATAAGGAATAAATTTAAAATGAGAATTGCCATGAGGTCGCGAATTGGTGCACAAGTCTACTGTTGATTGGCATGATATTCATCTAAATGGACAAGTAAACAATGGCCAATTGCTCATTTTCAAAGATTATTTTCAGCTTATTTATTCCATTATATTTCCCCAAAATTGTGAAAGTAGCCTACCTTTTTGGCGTCATTGCCAGTTTCGTAAAGGACGAATGTTAAGTGCTGACCTCTGATTACGATTGATGTTGACGTATGAAAAAGAAGTAGAACTAATACCTGGTAAGTTCCCATTTGCTCTGTGGAATTTTGTGCAAAATGCCAAATATTTAATTTCGATGAAGCAGTGATTCTTGAACAATTTTGAAAAAATATAACATTTTCTTCATCTCTTAGACTCTCATTCAGTTTTCAAGCATCCACCCATTCCAACTTTTCTAGGTTGGGAGGTTTTAATTTTTTTAATTTTTCAAACCGTCGTGACAAAGCAAACTATGGCAAGCCGATTGTAGCAATATTCAATATTGCTATATTCATTCAATTTTCATATGCATTCAATTAAATCCTTATATATCATTCAATTTAATCTTAATATGTATCCAATTCATTTAATTTAATCCGAATATATTCATTCAATTTAATCCGAATATTCGTTCAATAAAAATTTTAGTATTTAATCCTGGCAGACTGGGAGCGGTTAAGCAATCGGTCACAATATGGCGGACGAAGAGCGTATGATTTACCAAGTTTTTAGATTCCGTTCTCGATAAGGTGGAATATTTTTTCCAAAGTAATGCTGACCAAGAAGCCACAGAATCTCATGCAGAAGTTATTGATGAAATAATTCGTTTGATTAGATCTATAAATGATCACCATGATATTCAGCCAGGGGACAAGGTAAAGCTGGACTCAATAGCAACAGTTTTTGCAGATGTCCTAGCATTGTTACATCATCAAAATGCGATAAGATCTCCAACCACGGTTCCCGAGAACCACTTAACCCCCAAAATGGAGCAAAACGGTGCTCCTGGAAGACAGCGATTTGTTATTCGTGCTGAAATGCTTGAAGAGCTACGGCATCTAGGATTTAGTTGGACTAAGATTGGCGAAATGTTGGGGGTGTCTAGGTGGACAAGTGGCTGGGTATGGTTTGGAAAATATGACTGGATTTCATCAATTGTCTGATGAAGAATTAGACAAAATGGTTAAAGAATTCATTTAAAATCATGGTAGCAATCTTGGATAGGGCTACGTTCAAGGTTACCTTAAGTCAACTGGCTTTAGAGTTCAAAGATGAAGGATAAGAGAAAGCATGGCAAGAGTTGACCCTCCAAATACTACATTGCATGGGGTATAGTTGTTTCCCATAGGAAATACCAAGTACATTGGCCAAATTCTCTATGGCACTTAGATGGCAGCTATTTATCCATGGATGTATGGACGGTTATTCAAGAAGAGAATGTTTTTGAGATGCAATGCAAACAATCTTGCAGAAACTGTCCTTGGATTGTTTCTAGATGCTGTGATGATGGATGGAAACCTTTGGCCATCACGAATAAGGGTTGACAAGGGTGTTGAAAATGTCCTCGTATGTGATTCCATGATACAAGCTAGGGGACAGGAAGTTTTATTGCTGGACCCTCAACTCTGGTGGAAAATATCCAAAGTGCCACAACTCAAAATGTACAGAGGTGAAAGAGTTGTTAAGAGGTCAACTCCAGGAAATGACAGACAAGTACAATAAGTGTAAGTAAAACCAGCTATAACAATGTAGTATGGTTAAATCTACTATAAAACCAAACCTTACTTTTTGGTTAATACGTCGCTAAATATTATCTTTATAGCAAGGAAACAGTTGAACATTTGGGAGAAAGTGATGGTGTGCAGTTTGTTAATACACCCCTTGGTAAAATCCCACAGAAAAAGAGCAGTTAACCAAGGCGTAAGAAAAATTATCTGAATTTTTTTACAAACTTTAATACCTACAGTAATTAATACAGGAAAAACTTTCAAATATTTAATTTATAGCTGGCAGAACTTGCAAGTGGTGTCTGGTGCTGTCCAGTGCAGACCAAAGCTACAATCAAAGGTTCAAAAACAAGAACAGCTATTGCATGTTCGATTTTGGACATATTTTATCCAAAGGAAAAATTATCTGGCAAAAGACTGGCTGAATTGAACCCTGAAGTTATTTCAGCAATAATTGGTAAGTAATAGTCTAGCTGTTGTAGTAGCTTTAATTATGAAACTTTTAAAATTTTTATATTCATTATTTTAGTTGCATAAATAAGAATATGTATTTTATTATTTTCAGATTTTTCACTTGTTGCCAAAATCGAAGACAACAGTGGAAAACCATGTACTGGGGTATCATCAAGCATGGTGGGAGACTATATGTATTGTTACCATGAAGTATATCCCAGGAAATTCCTTCTTGATTTATTGTCACATATTTTCACCAAGATTCAAGATTTAAGACGTTTCTATGGCGGCTGGGCAAACTGGTGTCGCACTCGTTATCTACATTTATGCATTGTTCTTGTTCAATACAGCTCAATGTGAAAATTTGAATGTTCTAGAAGTTAAATCTATTCTGCCAATTGAAGCAAAGCTAAATCAAGATAACGTTTTGGCCTCGAAATGTTCTATAGTCACCTTGAACGATATGGTGAGATGTAATCGACAGGCGCAGAGCAAATTAAAAATTAAGAGTATAGATTGTGAGCATAAGGTGTGTTGATTGGCCTATTGTTTATGTGTAGGTTTGCTTTTAACAAGTGGAAATGTGGAGTTAAATCCTTTTCCAAATTAATGCAATGAAAGTATATAATTAAGAAATGAGAAGGGAGTAAGAATATGCCATCTGAACGTACGAAGCGTAATAAACAAGATGGACGATGTCAAAGTATTTTGTGAAACCCATTCGTCTCATGTTTTCGCTCTAAATGAAACCTGGTTAGATTCAAATATTAATGACTGCGAAATTGAAGGATATTCTATAGTAAGAAGAGATGTAAACCGTCGCCAAGGTGGAATATTGGTTTATATAGCCTCTGGTTTAAATTACGAAGAATTGTTGGACTTTGATGCAGAAGTAATACAAGCGCTTTGGATAAAGATCAAGCCGGAGAAAAGCAAGGGTTTGATTTTGTCATCTTGTTATCGCCCACCAAATACAGAGAATGAGTCACACACAGTACATCGAAAAACTACAGGCAGTGTTAAACGCTTTAGGAGATCACCAAGAGGAAATTATAATAACAGGCGACTTAAATTTCGATTGGAAAAAGGGGAATGGGTTTGGCGCAACTAAACGTTTTATATCCATAACCAGACACCTTGGGCTAAAACAGATTATAACTGACTTTACACGTATCAATCAACACTCAAAAACTCTGATTGATCATTTCCTGAGGCAGCACTGCCAGTGTTGATGGGAATTCTTCTGCGTACCTATCTCCAACATTACTCTCTGTTGGTTTCTGCTATGGCCCTTCTTGTAAGTGACCTGACAGAAGCTGATTGTCTGATAGATCTTTTTTGCAAGGAACATGAGTTCTTTATGGTGTGGTATGTTGAAATTAGACATTACATAGACACTATGTTTACATTGGGTGATTCCAGAAAAGATCTACACCCCACCCACGGAGGGAATAATTAACTTCAGATTAACTATAATTGTTCTAGGATGTCAGAAGGGGGGAGGGGATCTATTTGCCATTTCCTCCATGGAGGGAGTGTGAAACCTTAAGTGAGTGGAACAAACTCCCTAAGGAAATAGTTTTAGCAGATTCGTTATATGTTTTCAAAGCTGAACTTAAGAGTTACATTTAGATACAATTTTTATTTTATGTAATTTTTATTAGTTTTTTTAGTTTATAGTTGGTGTGATAATCGTAAGATTTTTACCGACTTAATAAAATGTAAATGTAAAAAATGGCATATATGGTACAATGGGTCATTCTAGCAAATTTCTAGGATAAAAAGAGTACTTAAAAATGTCTTTTGTAGCTCGCGGTACCCTATATTTAAATTTATGACTATTACGGGTTCTTGTTTCTTGACTTGGTATTAGCAGATCGTCAGTGTCAAAATCAAATAAACCACAACTTAATTTGTACAACATAGCAAGTCGTGCCATCTTCCTTCTAGATTCAAGGGAATTCCATCCTAACGTTTTCATCATTTCTGTTACACTCGCTGTTTGTTCATAATTTCCCATACAAAATCGGGCTGCTTTCTTTGGACTCTTTCAACTTTTACAATATCTTTCTTATAATGTGGATCCCACACAGTTGACGCATATTAGACCTTCGGTCTCACTAGGCTTCTATAAGCAGTTTCTTTTACTTCTCTTGGACAATTCCAAAGATTCCGCTTAATAACACTCAACGCACCATTGGCCTTTCTTGTCACACTGGAGATGTGAGATGACCATTTCATTTTCTTGTCAAGTAAAACCCCAAGGTATGGATGCCTTTCAACCTATTCTAACACTACAGAATACATACTGTTTCTTGAGGACATTCTTTGGCACAACTATAGAATACCCCGCAAGGTTAACTATCAAGAAGTACTGCCTACGCGCCTACGCGGTCTGTTGACTTCAGCAAAGCGCTAAGGTATTGATGTATTAAGAATATTTGGTCAATATACATGTGCGTTTTATTAAGGTTTTAAATAAAATATTCTGAATGCGTAGCTGTTTCATAGTTCTTTAACTGGTTTAGGTTGAAGGGTCATAAATTCTTTTAATACATTGGAGAAATAATATACAAATCTTCACCACGATTAACGTACATCCACATAAATTCCGCAAAATATGATGGGTAATGATATTTTCTTCTTCCATGGGTGGGGAGACTGCATTTTAGTTGTTTCCAGTGGCCTTCTATTTTGCTCGTATGGTCTCCATGTTCGTTTACAAACTCAATGGAATGATTAACCGTTTCATGGGTATAGCCGTACTTCTGAAGATTGATGTAGCCTTTCCAGCAATTATTATACTTCCTTTATCCATTTTTGTATTATCGGAATCAGAGTTTTTTCGGATCGATCTTCTACTGCTGCAACAAAACATTTACGGGAGTCCTCCTCAATACCACCGACAACCCATTGGCCTTCTACGATGTGGCCCCTGTGGTATTTTATTTTGCCCACCTTTGATTCATCAATTTGTACGCGTTTTCCTGCGCCTCCAATTTGCTGGCTTTCTCTAAATAGGATGACTTCGCAAACCTCTCTGCAAAACATACACCAGTCAACTATTGTGTTGCTACTGAGAAGAAGTTGGGCTTGGATCTGGTTTTGTTCTAAATCAGCACACCACCAATAAGTGAGCTTCATAATCTCGTTTATGGTGAGATTACTCTTGTCAAACCAGGTGTTGTTGCGTATGCTACGTTCCACTCTGTGTTGCTTCGCTGTGTCAGATTTACGACACACGTACTTGAAACCATCTGATCTGTCTTTGCAACTTGTCCATTCCATTGCTTTACTGCAAACACGACACAAAACTTCCCGTGCAAGTAAACCGATGTCTTTCAACCATTCTATCATTACTTGTTTGTCGCATAAGTAACTTTTAATTAAATCGTCATATGTGAGATGAGGTGTCTGGCCTATTTTCATTCGTTTTCTTTGATAGCTTGAGTGACCGGCATCAACATGTACGTCACATTGCGTTAAGTTTTCTTGAGTTTTGGATGCAGTTGTAACTTGAACTCCAATGCTTCGTTTTATTTTGACTTGGTACATCGTGTCCAGCAATTGATATACTGACATGGGGTAATTTCAGACCTCGCTGTTTTCATCTCGTTTGCATGTTCACATTATTATGTAAAAAGGATAATGAAATTGATTTGAATAATAATCGTCTGTGGTAGTCTGCTCTGCGTCATAATGAAACTAGGCTTTAGTCAAGAAATGTTTACCTGTTGAAATGGGAATTATACAGCTAACCTCAGTATTGTTTTAATTTGGCATGTGATATACTTTTGAATTAATATATGCGTAAAAACACTATGGCTTTTACTGGGAAATAGGTTGTTTGCAGTCATGCGACTACAATTTTATGGGACTACAAACACAAAAGCAAATGACGGGTAAATAATGATATTATAATAAAATTATTTTGTTAAATGCCCTTCATGTGCGCTGAAGTGAAACCTATTGCAAACAACCTATTGATAATCACTTGATGTTGACTAGTTTCTTTGTCTGATAACTATAGCTTGTGTTTTTACACGATACGATTGAAGTGGAAACCGGCCTTAATTATTTTCATTGTAAGATATATTATAATTATATTGTTTTATTTAACCTGTATGAGAATCGTAAATTGCCGAGTTGGTAATCGAAGGGACTTTTTGGACCGAATGGAAAATTTCTTTTGTGAATTTCTTTTTTTCAGAAGCTTCCTTTCTTTCTTTCCTGGCTGGGGGAAATTCCACTCTTGAGGTTAGGGTTAGCGTTTATGGTTATGGTTGGGTTTAGGGTTATGGTTAGGGTTAAATAAAATAATGAAATGCAAAGTAGAAATGAAGGTGCTGCGGCACGAACCTTCATTTGTTTGGCACCATATTGTTTATCCCATATTGTCATTATCATACAGCCTATGTTTTGCTTATCGTTTAGTCACTTGACACAAACATTGATTTACATAATAGTATTATGTTTAAGGTTTTGCTGGTAGTTGGAAAAGATAAACAAAACTACCTCATTAGAATTTTATTATATCTTAACCACAGGTAACATTGTTTTACACGTCTCGAGGGATTTTAACATATCTTTAAATACAACAAGTATTAAACAATGGTTAGCATTGGCTAGCGATTGCTTTTATGATCCTGGCTTTTGTTCCTTTGTCTTTTTATTTTATATAAACAGGAAATATCCCTATATTACGCTTGTAAATTTAAGATGGTTATGCAAACGGTCAGGCTGTCAGATTGTTGATACCTTGGTTCTCCACTGTAGGCTCAGTTTGGTTAAAATGTCGTGTTCTAAACAAGCGAGGTTAGGAAGACAACATGAAAATACCTGGGCTGACCTCCATCGACGTTTGATAGCGATGCCGTTTGACTTTGAAGAAGTGTTTACCAAAAATGTGTATGATTTTATCAAGAATAAGGCTATGTCAGTTAGCTCTAGTATTGGTTATTTCGTTCCGTGTCTACTAGGCACAGCATCGTTCGTTGTGGGACTAAATTCTTTGATTTCCCACAATGGTCAAAGTTTTCCATGTAATTTGTATTGGATGGTCATTGGGCCTCCAACAACTGGTAAATCGCAGGCCATGAAAGAGTGCTGTGTGGATCCATTGCTCATGATTCGCGATAATTGTGACATTGGTAATTTTATGATCGAAAGATGTACTTCATCAGCATTGGTCAAAGTGTTATCGGAAGAGAAAAAAGCTATGGTGTTGTCTCCAGAACTATTTGACATTGTTAATAAAATGCTTAAAAATGACGAGGACCATGCCTCAGGCGAAGTTCAAATGCTCTGCGAATTGTTTTCTGGCGAGAGAACATCGTACAGATTTGCCACAGAAAGTACTAGGGAAATACCTGCAAACGTTCCCTTTGGCATTCTAGGCACTACGCAAATGCCGTATGCAGCCCGTTTGGTGTCAAGACTGGATCAAGGACATGGTCTGCTCGATCGGTTTTTGCTCTGCGCCCCATTATGTTTGAGACCTTCGCCTCATTATGTTTGAGACCTTCGCCTCAAGAAACAAGGGAAGCTAAAGAGAAGGTTGATGACATGAGTAGGATTTTAAGATATATTTTGGGAAATGCGACAGGAGCACTTGGCTAAACGTATTTATTCTTTCAATGATAGTGCCTCAAAATTGCTGATGACTTTGGAAGCCGATTTTATCGAAGGTCTAAACAATGCTGTCAAAGGTGTTCCAGGACCCAAATCTAAAAAGGTGGACTTGCTTAAGCGACTCGCTGTTAGCATTCATGTGTTCAATCACATTGCCAGCAGGTTACTTCGTGGTTGTAAACCAGGTGCGCCAGTCAAAGAAGTCACATTGGACACCGTAAAAAAAGCATTAACATTCTTGGATTATTGCCTGGCGCAAAAGGATGTTATCGTGCAAGTGAGTATTACTTTTTGATCACTTTTATATACAGTTATAGGGTTAGCGGTTATAGTTTGTGTTACGGTTAGTGTTGGGGTCACGGGAATAAAAGTTAACAGATAAGGCATATTTTTCTATAGTTATGTACTAAATTCGTTTGACATTTTCCCCATAGTTTGTGAATTCGGTATGTGGTAGTCACGTGGAAAAGGAACAAAGACAGCCGACGATGTTAGAGCGAAAGATGGCTATACTGAGTGCCAGTACCAATTGTTACTCTAAGAGGATTCAAACAGGCTATGAGCAGAAGACTGAGAACAACGGCCCCGTCCGAGTTTGAAGAGGCGGTGGGGGATCTTCAAACAAATGGGTATGGTAAGCTCGTTAGTCTACGTACTGCAAGATCCACCACGCACACGATGTTTTTTATAAAAACAAGTCCAGAATGTTTTCCTGATAGTGAAGATCTCATTTGTTGTGAAGAATATCGAAGTCGCTTCAATCAGCCTTTGCATGGAAGTGTGACTGAAGGGATGAAAAGGTCTCTTATTGAAAAAGGCTTTGTAGATGCAAATTTATTCTAAATTTAACTGAAAAACGGTACTTCAAAGTTGTGTTTATTAAAGACTTCAAGCATATATTTTTTGTTTGTGTTTTGCGTTTGCGTTTGCCTTCGCGTTTGTGTTTGTATTTGCTTTTATTAATTAGGCTCATGATACATATTCAATTAAAAGTATTCAAAAGTATTAAAAGTATTGCATGCAATCATCTTGCTGTAGCGCAAAGTTTAGATAGTAGGTCATGCTCACATTAATTTCTTGAATATTGTATGACTACATTTGGACACAATATAATAGTTTGGTCCACACAGTAAAGAAAATATGGGGGCTAAATGGAATGGCCTTTATGAAATGGTATGCCTGTAGGCCTGTAGGCCAGTAGGCGCGTAGGCCAGTAGGCGCGTAGGCCAGAGCAGGCGCGTAGGGCTGTAGGTTGTTCATTAAAACGGGTTGCTTTGCTGGCGGGGTATTCTATAGTTATTCCCATTCTTTTTAGTTGTAATTGACATGATCTTGCACTTTGTCGGGTTAAATTCCATCTGCCAGCGGTGTTGCCACATCTCTATTTGGTGTAAGTCACTCTGGAAGTTGTTCGAATCTACTTCATTATTTACAATAGGGCATCGTCAGCAAACAATCTCATAGAGGATTTTAGGCCATCAGATAAGTCCTTTACATAGAGTAAAAACAAAATAGGTCCCAGAACTGTTCCTTGAGGCACACCAGAAGTTACCATTACTGTTGTGCATGTCATTCCTTCACATACGACCACTTGACTTCGCTGAGTAAGGAACGATTTAAACCATTCTAGGAGTGAACCACGAACTCCGTAATACTCTAATTTTTTCAATCTCTGGTGGAGGACTTTATGAAACGCCTTGGAAAAATCGAGTATTGCCAGATGAACTTCCTTGTTACACTGGATGGCATGTGCAATGTCGTGAGTTGTACATATTAGTTGAGTTTCTGTGGAGCGCTTAGCCCTGAAACCATGCTGATTATCAGCAAGTATGCCATGTCTTTCAAGATGTTTCATGAAATGACTATGAATAATATGTTCCAGGATCTTACTGGCAATACAAGTTAAAGATATCGGTCTATAATTACCCGGATCCGACTTTTTCCCTTTCTTAAACACTGCACATATGTTTGCTTCTTTCCATATGGCCGGAATGGTTCCTGTGTTGATTGAGTCCTGGTATATATCTGCTAATATCGGTGCAATTTGGCATGCATTTTCTTGCAGAAACCATGGTGGCATAGCATCCGGTCCACTAGCTTTCCTTGGGTTTAGGGATAATAATTGTTTTTCAACACCTTTTATAGTGATTATCTCTCCAATTGCAGGCGTTGGACTATTTCCAGGGGTTGGTATGTTCTCAAGATTTTCCTTGGTAAAAACACTAGCAAACTGTTTGTGAAGCGTATCTGCCTTCACTCCTGTCCAGTGGCGAAGTTGGCCGTAGCAACTGGTCATGCTATGCTAAATTATAAACGTCTGCATATTTTGAAAACAATATATTTCTAAAGATCTGAATATGTAAATCGTTTCAAAATGTGCATAGCATGACCAGTTGTTATGGCCAACTTCGCTACTGCTCCTGTCTCGCTGATGATTTCGTCGTTAATTCTGAGATCTTCTACGCTTGGATTATCCTGTCTTATCCTCTTGAGGTATGACCAAAACGTTTTTGGGTCCTCTCGCATGTTGTTGGTCAAGTATGTCAATAAATAAGTGTCTCTAGCTGATTTTAAGTTCTTGCTATGTTGTTTACTTACCGTTTTGAATCTGGTCCAATCTGATTTTTTGCCTTGTTATATAGTTTCTGCTTTAGTCTCGTCTGTCTTCTGAGGGACCGGTTAAACCACGGGAGATTGTAGCGGGAACTTGTAAATTTATGAGGTATGCAAGAGTCCATGATGTTTTGCATGCTTTGATGAAATGCATTCCACTTTGTGTCGAGAGATTCGGTCTTCAGTGAATTGGCTCGTTTTCGAATAAACACTTTCCGTTTAACGCATCTCTTCTTCTTACATGACAAGTTCACTTGGAAATGAACAATGTCGTGATCGCTAATACCTGCAATTATCTTGACGTTATTTATTATGTTCTCGTTATTTGTTACTACCAGGTCCAAAATATTATTGCATATCACCTTGGCACCTTGTTGGTTCTCTAACCTTCTGACTAAGCCCAAGATCATCAATGATTTCAAGCAGTCTCTCCGAACCTGCAGAAGATGCTATTGTTTTATAATCAGTCCAATTGATGTCGGGTGCGTTGAAATCGCCAGCCACTATTACAGGATTTTTATTAATCTTATCGCCCAATTTGAAAAGCGATTTATCAAGTTCGTCAAGGCTGGTTATATCACACTTATTAGGCAGACATACAAACAGTTGTATAGTATGAGGCCCGGGGAAGCCAAAGGTGAACGATGAGGCAGCAACACAAAAGCATCATATACGAGGATGTATGAACGCCCAGAGACAACAGTGTAAACTTTAATAACAAAATTCGATGCGTTTCGCACAAATCTTTCGAATAAATATTCCTACAGCACGAGCACATGGGATTATAATATAGTCAAGTCAAAGTATAATAAAATTATCCAAGACAAGAAACTTGATTGGAGCTGTCATTAGTAGCGTTTGCCAGCAGGGCGTTCTCTTGCCACCTTTTCTTTGGGGTAGATGTTAAGATGTTCGAAACCACGGTGATCTCGCACGCAACCGGCGACGTCGCAGGTATGGTGATACCGACAAACGGCAGTTGTACACGAGCAACGACCTCTATTCCATGAACGACAGACGAATTGTGAGGAGGGAGAATCTCTTGCTTCCACCGAGGATCTACGAGGCTGTGCAAATTCGACCCGGGAGGCGGCTGAATGGTAATTGAATAGTTCTACGTTCATTTTCGACCAGTCCGTTATATTTCGAGCCGCCGCGTCCTGACGAAACGCTTTATCGTAATTGGCCCACGTTAGACCACGGAACTGTTTTGCCATTCGGACAATGAAGAGCTGGTACAACCAGAGGTCGCGAGCTCGGTGGGTGCAAAAAATACTCCCATTGATGGAGAAGGCTTGTACCCAGCTTAAAATCTCAGTAATTTGCCTGGTTTTCCGAGGCCCTGGGTTGATGACCAACTGACCATCGAGCAAGGTGCATGTTGTCAGTTCTTCGTCGGTGGTTGATTCTTGAATAAGAATCTGAAGATCGATAAACTGCGCTGCCAAAATGGACCAGTTTTGAAGGGATAGGGATAAAACCCAGACCAATGACAAAGGGCGCAGTATTCGAGGTAGCCCAATGTGGAATGTGGGGAGGTGGACGGAGGAGATTGTAAGAAGGAAGGTAGGATTTGCATGGTAGAGGTGGCGAATGAAGAAGGATACGAAGAAATAGCTGATGAATACATGGGCAACGCAAACTTCGGTACTGCAGACGAAGGTGGAACAAAAGTAGGTAGGAAGGCCGGAGCCTGAGAAATAGGCATACCTGTAGACATGTTGAATAGTGTGGGGTAAAGAGCCAGAGGCGAGCCAACAGAGGAGGCAACAAGCTGTGGTGGCAGCCCTGATCGGGCAATGGGATTGGTAGGCGTGTTTGGTGCAGCGATAACGGACGTCGACACCACGGCATCGGGAGTGTCAACGAGATTCAAGGCAGCAGTACTTTCTCCTGTGTCAACTTCGGATATCGTGGTATTTGGCGTAGCCGTTGTGGTTGCCTGACTGTTTCAGGTAGACCTGGACATGTTCGAGTGGTACTAGTGAACTGTTGAACAATGCTTGGCCTCGTGTTGAGCAGTCTTATATAGACCTCTGATCACGTGATCTATCACAAAGAGTTACTAGGTCCAGTCCCCATGGGCTTATGTCATACAACATGGAAAGCTCGCCGTTAACTGTATTTATTGCATAAATATATCAATAATATCAGAGGATATTTTAAGTAGGTAGTTGTCATGGA
Organism: Chrysogorgia sp. JL179-B06; assembly: GCA_035772405.1. NCBI lineage: Eukaryota > Metazoa > Cnidaria > Anthozoa > Scleralcyonacea > Chrysogorgiidae > Chrysogorgia > Chrysogorgia sp. JL179-B06. Next base: position 1,047,765 of record JAYKKM010000363.1, on the reverse strand, counting down.
TAGCAAAATATACCAAGCAGCGTTGTTGGAGCTTGTGGTCTGCGGATTTCAATCGATAGGGCTTCAATATCAGGAGAACTTAAATCTTCCCTAACTCTGCAGACAAAAATATCTTTGTAATACAGACCTATAACTCCTCCTAAGAAAGTGAATTCCAGAGTTGACCAATAGGTCATTAACTTAATGTTTTTATTTCTAAGACCATTAACATTAGCTTGACAAAAATGAATATGTTTCTTGGGTAAAGTAATGATTTAACAGTAAAGCCACATCCCCAGAACGTTGCAATATAACTGCGGCCATGGCATAGCTTACGAAAGGAATAGCATTCTTCCCAAAATCTTCACAGACGTAGTCGATGTAAACTTAACTGTCTCCATGTGAATAACTTCGCTCTAAATTCTTTATTTAAACGCACATTTACCACAAGAATTTCACTTCCAGCATTAACATGTTTATATATAGGTTCACTGAAATTGTCATACAATAACCCATCACAGATAGCCTCGAAAACCAACAACAACAAGAGCGTACGCCATACGTGATGACCTGCCATCATAGGTAGGTATCTCAGCTCAAAGAAACTTTGAACATATTGCAATACATAAACGCCACAGTCTGATGAATTTTGTTGTCCAGGCACCTTTGAATCGGCTCCATTTCCAGTCGGCATTGCCAAATTTATTGAGATCATTCTTTGGCATGACTATAAATACACACAAGTGAGTTGTCGTATTCTATAATATAACTTTGTCCAACTTAATATTATATAGGTTCGCCAGATGATAAGTTATAAATGCATAGAAAATCAAAACAATCTAAGTGCTCCATTGATGTCTTCGGGCTCCAGCACCGATGACAGATGTTTGCAAGGCTCTCAGTGTATGCAATAAACCTGGCGAAGATATTAAATGCGGAAAATGATCAGTTTCCATTAAGGTTTATATATAGACTTTACCATTTCAAACATCCATTTATGACGGTAAGAGTTAATACATGAAACAAACTAATCACATTACATTTTACATTACATTAAATATTAGCATATTTCCGACCCACGACAGTTACTCAAACTCCAATTTTTTCACGAACAAGTTTCATTTGCCGGACCTATAGCCACAGAAAAAAAAGATTAACGACGGTAAAAATGTAGTAAATTGATTGTCTCAAGTATTTTCGACTTGTTTAATTAAGCCGCTCCTAATTTTTCCGGTGTAGATTCCGTATTTGTTAAACTATTGACTACAACAACAACAACATTGACCCCTGATTGTAAGGATATGAAGCTGGGTCAAAGCAGGGCAACACATCGGAACAGCCGCTGCATTAAAAATTGTCATAATACGAATGTAATGTAATGACACATTTATATAGCACCATATACACTAACTGTTCTATGGCGCTTTACAATTTTACAATCAAAAAATTTAACTAACAAACTAACAAGTCGCATGTTACATAAGGGAACTGATCGTCTCCCTGTTCGAACAAACTAGTCAATAACGAAAGTTAAGTTTATTAAAGGTTTACTGTTCTTTCTCGTATTCAGCAATGGCTTCAATATTGGCTTGTGCATCCTGTGCAGGTTTTCTCTTCGGCTTAAACTTTGCTTCTTGTGGGTTCAGCAGTTCAGCTGGTTGTTGTACGTCACTCTGGAGTTCCAGAGGATAAATGAGCTGAACAAGTCGTTCCAAACTTCCTTTCTCTGTTTGAAGCTTGACTCCTCGTACGACTCCATCTTTGCCTGTTAAAAGGTGGACCATTGCCAGTTTCCAGGTGTTCCGATTCTTTTTTCTCCTGTGATGATTACTATTTCTCCTTCAGGGTAGGTCGATTTGGACCTCTCGACACGCTTTGTGTCTTTCTCGTAGCCTGGTCAGGTGCTCGAGTCCAACGATTCCAGAGGCCATCTTTCGTAGGAACTTAAGTCGTTTCTTCAGGTGGCGCTCTTTTGCCTGATGAGGTTGGAGCTCCGGCAGCACTTGGGGTCGTTGAAGTAGGAACGTGTTTGGAGTCAACACAGGCAATTGGGTCGTCTTTCAAATAGGTTAAAGGTCGGTTATTCAGAGTAGTATAGAACATGGCGGTACCAGGACAGTTTTCCAAAAGTCAGATCCATTTCAAGGTCAAGTTTCAAGGTCAAGTTCTTGGAATTATTTTTGAGATAATTCCAAGAATTCCTTTAAAAAGGGGCGTGGTCAAAGTGCTTTAAAAAGGGCATGGTCGAAGTGCCTTAAAAGGGCATGGTCGAAGTGCTTTAAAAAGGGAATGGTCGAAGTGCCTTAAAAGGGCATGGTCGAAGGTGTGGATCCGTTTTGCGGTACCAGGACAGTTTTTCAAAAGTCAGATCTATTTTTAGAATCTATATGATTTTCCAGGAATCAGGTCCATTTTCCAGGAATCTACACGATTTGGAAAAGTGCGTTGGTACCCCATGTTCTTTGTGTGTTCTCACCTTCGACTCGCTTCCGTTCATATTGTAATTAGATAGCGCTGTCTCCTTCTTCATTTGGGGGTTCCCCCTCAGGGATTTCCCCTCTAGCCATATGGCTAAGTACGTGTTTACTAGTTGTCAGTCCACCTGATAACAACCCTAAACAAGGGAGGTAGGGGGATATGTGTGATATAAACTTCTCTACATCTCTTTTTAATAACTGGTCAGTAATCAACTCGTTTTCAAGCTTTTCAGGTGACTCAATAGCGTTGAACCCTCCTAACGCGTGGGCGAACTTGCTTATTAAAAGATCACAGAGGAACACGTTCGCTTTCTCCATTCTTTTTATCTCCCATCCTTCATAGATCTTATTGATAACTTTAGCTGAGGCCTTTTTAAGGTAAGCGACGGATTGATCTATCTCACCGTCCTCTGAGAGTCTTCTTAGTTTGTTTCGTTTCTTGTCTACGTCAGTTTGCGGGGTGTCGTCAACTCGCGGTGTGTCGATTTGTGGTTCGTCAATCACTTCCTGTTCTGCTTCTTGTATGTCTTCAATGAGTTCGTCAATTGTCTCAACATTTTTTGTCTTGCGTTTTGGCATGTCCTATATTATACGATATGTTTTGTTTTTGCGGAATAACTGTTTCGTATGAGTATGGATGCCTTGTGAGTATCTCCAATCTTACGTGTTCGTTGTCTCTCAACTGTTTTGTTTTCGTGGAATAACTAATTCGTACGAGTATGGATGCCTTATAAGTATCTCCAATCTTGCGTATTCATTGTCTCTCAACTGTTTTACTATTTTCTCAATTTCCGATTTATCAACTCCGTTAAGATAATCGTCTGCAATAGTTTTCATATCGCTTCTATTAGGGTTATAGAATGTTACTAACTTTGAGATGTTCTCACGATATGGTTTACTAATTGAGGTTAGTTGTTGTGTTATAACTATTGTGGATAGGTTGTAGTGTCTAGCGCTAAAGGCTAGTTTAACTAGTTCGCTTGTTCTGTTTTTAACGTCCTGTCAACCAGCACAATTATCACGTATTATCAATGAGTATTATCAATGAGTTTGTGCCTTTATAAATACCAGTCACGTGTTTAAGAAATACGTCGACCTTATCCTGCTCACACTGAATAGCGATAAAGTTTGGGTCTCTCAAGTATTTCCACTCTGTGTACGTTTTGTTCCATTCAAATGTTGGACATATAAGAATGATATAATCGAAGTGATTCATATATTCTTTCTCTATCATATCCAATAGGTAGTGTGTTTTACCACAGGCTGTCATACCAACAATTAACATGTTAAAAGGCGTTTTCATATAGAATACTATATGTTTTAGTATTGGATCGATTGTAGATCGTTGTTGATAAGGTTTACGAGTCCGTCAGAGAGTACGAATATTCTACACATAACGTTCGCTGTTGTGACTTTTTTAATGATTTCCATCAGTATTCCTGACTGGGTATTCACGATCTTTTTTCCAGTGGCGACTTTCGCGTTATCTTCGATAGATCTGAGGTCAACAACCAAAGCGAAACCGTCTTTATAAAACTTTTGGACAGTCATGTGCTCGTCCGAATAGTCTTTTCGCTTCTCCCCAAAGTCTTGATTTAGGTATTCCTTGACTGTATACCATATTTGGTACACCTTCTATGGTGAGTTTGACTGACTCTATGTTTGGATAGACGAACTCTTCACTATCAGTTCTTGTTTTGTTTGTGAAGAGTAAAACGACAGATTTCATCGATTTTCTCGGCAGATTAATATTCTCATTCACTAGTGTGATTCCTTTATCCCACTCCACAGTCTTCATTAGTGTGATGTGTTCATATGACAGAGATCTACCTGATGCGTATAGAGATGATACTTTATCAGCAATCTCTTGACTCTCGATAGTTTCGTACTCCAACTCAAGGTTCTCTAACGTGTAGCCAGCCACAGCTGACCCAGATTGAGCCACCATAATATCAGACGCTTTAGGGAGTGTGATTATATACCTGAAATTGTTGTTCATGTTGTATGGTGCGTATAGACCGTGATCTTCTAGAATCTTGTCGATTTGAACCTTTTGTTTGGTGTCATTGATAGAGAACATCAGACCATCGCTAACTTTTTGTATGTCTCCACTGGCCTCGCCACTGTCGTCCTTTGAGATTAACTTTCGAAGGTTCTCGTTTGCTATGCCGTACTCAACCATCTGGTCTCGCTCACTGTTAGATTTCCAGAGGTCTTTGTACGTACCGATGACGCTTTCACCACTATTGTCATACACAGACTCACCAGCTAATTTTATCACCAGTCTCTCAAGTAGTAGTCTCGAAAGGTTGTTAAGAAACCATGATTTCACGTTAGAACTTTTAAAGTCGAATAGAAGATGGAGACTGGAGGGTACCAAACAAGTGTTACCTTTCGTTTTCGGGATATCGATGTATAACTGCTCCCCTGGATTGGCTTTGTTGGGGTTTAGCGTTACAACGTGACGGGTTCTTGTGCCTTTGATAGAAGATATTTCACGACGTCTATATCCAGGAAGCAACTCTTTTTCATTAGTATTCATACTATATATTATAACACATGTTTTATTTCCTCTGTTTGTACTGATCGTAGACGAACCAAGCTAGTGCTATCGCTAGGATCCATAAATTAGACGCTAACCAAGATATACCTGTAGCTCCCCACTTTAGCACAGTCGCCACCATGTTTAGCAGTCCAGACAGTAGAGGGCCAGCTTTTGTGGCTAGATTAGCTATAGCTTTTCCTAATTTTCCAAGTGCTTGACCACCTTTGAAGACAACACTTCTAGCAGATATTATAATTGTGGTGATAAAAGAGGCTATGGTTATTCCTAAAGCCGAGGCACCTAACCAATTTTCCTTAAACCACTCCTTTATTTTTTGTAACCGAGTGATGTCCTCTTCTTGTCGCTCCCTAACAGTCTCACGTTCCAATTGATCTAAGGTTCTGTCCCTAGCTGTCTTGAGACCTGTCAATCGTTCATTCAACTCTAACTCCTCTGTGGAATCGACTTCCTCTCTGTTGAGAAGGTCTACAGTCTTATTAATAGCGTCCTGAAAATAGTCGGCTTGCGCTCTTAGAAATTGTGGTCTAGTGTCTGGATCGATTGTATCACTTGAGTTTAGGACGCCTCTTAACTCGCTATTTTCTTTTTCTGTTAACCCAAATACGTTGTCGTAGTTCACTTCTGTTTCAATTACTGGGAAGACTTCACTTGAAACTGTGATGTCTTCGTTTTCTGTTCTATCGTCAGTTGTTGGGGTGTCTCCGTTTTCTGTTCTAGCGTCAGTTGTTGTTGAGGTGTCGGGGATTTGACCGACTAGCTCTTTAAACTGCTCAATCGCACTTTTACTTTTACTGTCTTTACTGTAGATTAAACCATTTTTTCCAGGTTTTAGAATTATTTTACGTCTCAAATATTCACCATCTTTGTTTATCGGTTTGAAAATAATAGAACCCGAGGTTGTCACGTACGACCTGTTGACTATTTTCCTTGACACATCATCGTTACTGAGTCTTTTATTATACAATCTATGTATTTTTCTATCTATTAGATTGGTTCTTTTTATACCATTTACTACTAACTTTTTATTGTCTTCTTTTAGTTCTTTCAGTCTTCTTTCGATTTCGTTCGTCTCTTCAAAAGCTAAATTGAAGCTCTCATCGTGGACGTCACCATATGTCACCGGTTCAGCAAACACTACTGCTGGGGCCTCAGCGGTGACATCGCTGCCCTTACTAGTGATTAACACTGTTTTTCCATCTTTCTTACCTATGAATGATGTCTCCACATGTCTGAGTCTGTCTTGTACTCTGCGTTTTATGGTTCTAGTCTCTATCTCTAGTTCCACCTTGGTGATTGTGATGAGTCTATCATCATATTCTTGATCTGTTTCACCTTCTACAGACGTAGTATTGTTAAGTGTCTCGAGTTCGCGTTTTAACTGCTCGTCCGTATACTTCTTAAACTCGTCACGATCTTGCATTTCGATTTCATCAAATCCTCCTTCAGCCATTATATACTACTCGATATTTTGAATATCGTTTTCTGGTATCCATGAGTTGTGTTTACCGTCATAGCCAAGCCACTTAACCAAAGCCATCTTTTTACCTCCCACCTTCTTTCTCTTTAGTATCTTCTCAACTTTATATACATCGTCTTTTTTATCAACAGCTGACAACTCTTCTTCATAAAACTTACAGACGATAGGTTCCTCTTCATGGTCCTCTATCTCGTACACGGTAGGGTCACCACGTATGACCTTTGTCACTTTGAATAGCTCCTCAGTGAAGTTAGCCTCGTACCCCTTTGCGAATATGCTCTTGTACTTTGATATCCTGACAGTCTCACCTACTTTAAACTTTGGTAGTGGGCACCCACCGAAATGGTGTCCAAACAATGTCGTCCATACTTTGTTTTCGTTTTTCTTGTTAACGTCTTTAGGTTTCATTAGAATAGTACTGTGTTTGGTATTGTTGTAATTTTCAACGAGTTGGTCTAAAATGTCAATCCACTTGTATGTTCCTTTACTGTAGAAGTACTTCCACATAGACGTCTTGAGTGTTCTGTTAAACCGTTCCACGACTGCTGCCTTTTTATCGGAGTTCGTGCTGAAGTATTTCACGTCGTGTTTCTCCAATAGATCCTTCACACCAACGTTGTAGAATTCCTTACCATCGTCAAACTGAACCAGCTTTGGATACTCACCAAATCTAACCTTAGCCTTCTCTAGTAACTCTGTTACAGCCTTAGTCATGTTTTTAGTATCTTTCCTGCAGACAGGTATGGTAAACGCATACCTACTAAGGATCTCAGTGGCTGTTAGTATCCAGTAGTACCCGTTGTTCTTGTGCTTGTACTTACCCATATCAACCAAGTCCATCTGTATCTGCTCACCCAGATAGTCAACAAACGTTTGTCTAAACTTGTGTTTCTTAACAACTGGTTTGTACCTAGTGTATGTGTCTTGGGATTTCAGCCAGTCCTTTATCTTTGCCCTACTAACACTTAGTCCATCTTCCAACGCTCTTTGGTACAGTCTTTCAGCAGATTGGTAACCAGTTGATGGATTATAGTAAATATCTCTTAGTTCTTGCTCTATGTCCATATACACTACATGATGTCTAAATCTAACAGCACCTCACCAACGTTAACACTGTTATCGTCCTGATCTGTTATCTCGAACTCCAGTTGGTTGATGACTCCTTTGTTTATCAGGATTTTTGACCCAACACCAAAATGTTGTACAGAGCCCTTTAATGTCTGTGTGCTAGTTATTGGCAGCACTGCGATACAATCGCTTCTGTTACCGTTAACTGTGTTCTTAGATCTGTCCACAATATTAGATGTTACTTGTATGTATTTCAGTCCTCTGTTAACGTTCACAACGTTGTGACTGGTTTTTGTGGTGGCTATTGTAGTGTTTTCGTCAAATCCTAAAAGTTGTCCAAATTTAAACAGTTCTATTTGTTGATCAGTTGTTATCGTACACGTAGAGTCATGTCTGTTAGCCACTAGCTTGACGTCTCCTAACTCTTTCAAGTCGTCGGCGATCATTTTAAAGGTGTGGTACCCAGGACTAAAAACGTGGTTATTACTGTTATAAGTTGTCTTGTTGTTAATATAGTCCCAAAAGATTGTTGCCTTCTTCACCAATACATAAGGGTCTGAGTTTGTTACTAAAATTGACTCTTGTAGGTCTATAGTTTTCGTCAAACCACTAATCAATACTACCACTCTCATATAACGTACGGTATGTTATGATGGATGCGTTCAAAAGAAAGTATCCTTATGCTGACAAGAATAGGTTTTTTCTTGACGTTGATGACAATATGCATATACATATATTCTTCGTGATGAAAACTAATATTGGTGACGTTTCGGTAGACTCAAGTAGGTTTAAGAGTAACCCGGAGTATACTAAGTATCTAACGATAAACAAGCCAATGATAGTTAACCAAAAAGAGATAGCTAATGCCGTGCGAGTGGCTAAGCTGAATCTAGTGAAAAAGTACCCTCACATCACTTTGAGCAAGTTTGAGTTCGATCCAACTGTCTCACAAGATGGCGAGGTTAATGGCGTTGGCATATATTTTAGAAACAACGACATCATAAGCACGAACATAACTAATGATACCTTCAAAAACGACAAGAGTATGTGGATTTGGTTACACAACAACAAGTTTCCAGAAATATGGCTATCTGGTGGAACTATCCAACCACTATCAAAAGGTCGTAAGAACCACTGGGGACTTTGGGATGGCTATCCAACGGAAAACGTGTTGAACTACCCAGTGAATAACTTTAGAGTCTTCGTTAATCAAAATAACTACTTTCTCTCAAAGCTACCAATACTACAAATCACCACGTCAAAGACAAAGTCAAAGTGGGACGATAATGAGAGCTACTATAGGGTCGTGTTTGCAACGTATTGTGCAAATTTTTGTGGTAGTGAGGTTAGTCAAGAGGGTATCTACGACAGATTGGGAGACGATTGTGTCAAACGACGATGGATCGCATGACAAATACATAGGGTACAAAGGAGGCAAAACTGACAAATTATCGTATGGTGGTGGCGATCCAGTAAAGGGGTACACATGCACAATCCCAAATAACATCGACACCACTAAGACACATATGATATCAATACATTGGCAGATGGATAACTCCCATGTTAGGGTCAACAACATAAGATCAACAGACTCAGACTTCACAGCTAACTACAAAGAGATAGGATCTCCTTATGGATCTATCTTTGGAACACATCGGCCAAAATTGCCACTCGCACCCTACAAATACCCATCTTTGATAGAGTTTTACGGTATGAAAATCATCTCTGGTTATATGACAAACCGAGATATAATACTAGTTGGTAAAGACATGATGAGTAAATACAAGGTAAGTTAATGAGGAAGAAGTCAGTTGTCGATTTCAATCACATATCAAAGGATATGTCAGAGGAAGAGGCGCTAGAGCTCAAACGCTTGTACGCGTACTACCACAAACTAGAAGCCTGTTACAAATGGAAATACAAGAGGTTGAAGAAAATTAAACTATCGTTAAACATGACTAGCATAGGGTTAACGACAGTAGGGATTGTAGCTGGATCGATAACCGCTAACCCTCTAATCATTGCTTGTATTAGTGGTCCTGGTGTGATCATCCAAGGCTACTTGGCTAAATCCAATCTGACGAGTAGAGTGGAGCATTGTAAGTTCGCACACACTAGCTACAAAAAGATACTGACACAACTAAGATCGTATCTTAGAGGTCTTCCTTACAATGAGTCAACGTTTCTCTCAGACGTTAAAGTGTTGGACGATAATGTGACTGACTTATGCCCACCAATCAATGGAATGGTGAAAAGGTATAATAAAATATATGACGAGACCAACGTTCCAAAATAGGGTAAGATACAAGGGGTGATTCACCCCACACGACCACACACGGTCGGTCTACATATCAGAACCAGGAGTGTGTTCCACATGAAAGACGACGAGAGCTGACACCCTAAAACAGGGTGTCAGCTATTCTTAAAAATAACTGCTATTTTGAAGACTATAATTAAGATGTCCTAATAGCGTGCAAATAGTAGTAAAATATTAAGACACTACATGTAACCCCCTACTGATAGTATGTTTGTGATCGATAGAAGGGTCATTTTGACCAAGGTCCCAAAATGGAACCTTGGTCAGATCACGCGTTCGTGCTATTAAGTGGTTACTTTCTTAAGATGACTGCTATTTAAACACAAAAATAAAACCTTTGGTATAGTATAGGTGATGAGTATCACTAAAATATTTAGAAATAACGACATGTCAGTCACTGCTGTAAAAGATAGAGACAATATTTGGTTCTATGGAAAAGAGGTAGCCGAAATCTTAGGATATAAGAGACCAGGTAAGGCTATAACAGACCATGTGGCAGACGACGAGAAAATAAAGGTCCAAATATCAACGTCCCAAAACGGGGTGTTGGTCAAAAGTATGGTTTGGCAAATAAATGAGCCAGGTGTGTACAGACTAATATTTTCGTCTAAATTGGAGTCAGCCAAAAAGTTTAAAAAATGGGTATTCACAGAAGTCCTACCACAGTGTGGTTTCACTCTTAAATCTCCTATTGCAGTACTCACACAGGACTCTGGAGTCTCTCATATATGTCTCTATGAAATGTATTATCTCGTGTTGGTCTGAGGATAGTAACGTGTTGTACCCTTGTGATCTTAGTCTCCTTAATACCCTCATCTGGTTATTCCTAATAACCCCATTACCTTTCGGTGTTTTGAACTCTATAGCAAACCCATTATATCTCTTATGTAGTTGCGGAACTATCAAATCTGGTTGTCCACCACTGTAACCCTTCTTCCATCCATCTATTCTTTTAGTAGATGTGTCTTGGTAATCTCCCAACCCTGGGATGACTATTGTTGGATGGTACTCTCTAATATATTTCACAATGTCATAATGCAAATCTGTCTCGTTCATTATTGATAACTGGTTGCATTGCGTGTACTGACCCGTCTTTCTAATAGATCTAATCACCAAAGATACTTTCATCGAATACTCTATCTGTGAGATGGTCTGTGAGATGACTGTTAGATGATCTATGAGATAATCTGTGAGATGACTGTGAGATGGTCTAAGACTAGATATCACGTATAATATAGATGACTGACAGTGAGTCTGTACCTATTATAACGTCGACAACAAGGACCAAAGACCCTAAGAGAGTAGAGGCAGGCAAACGCTTGGCTGCTATATCTAAAGCTGCAAAAGAAAGGAAGATGAGAGAGAGAGTGATAAGTGAGGACGATAGTTTTAACTATGGATACATCATAGGTACTATGATGAGGCAAGACAAACAAGTAGTGACCGAAGAGCCTAAGAACGTCGTTATAAAACCATCACGTAAACTCGACAGCCTCGATTAAAACATATCGTATAGTATATGGCATCAATAGACAGAAAATAACTGATGAACGAACTATACGACGCAGCCCTTGTGACTGCTGGAGCTGTAGCCGTATCCATGGCATCAAAGAAAGTACTAAAAGAACCGTTAGGTACCCCTGAATCAGTGAAGGGCACCCTCAAGTTAGCGACTGCTGTAGGTGTCTCAACTCTACTTGTAAAGTGGGCACAGAGTAAGAAATACTTACCTGTAGATCCATTTTCGAAATAATATATAGTAATACATAATGGCTAGTGCGGTAGCAGGTGGGTTGTTCAACGCCATAGCATTCGCAGGAGCTGGGTTTCTATTCAGCAAGCTAAACCACACCGGCTATGAGACAGAGATAAAGAGACACAACAAAGCATTGGAGAGTCTTGCAAGAGCGAAAGAAAAGTTCTATGAGAACGAGATTCGTCAGAGAGATAAAATTCAGGAGCTAAGACAACAATTGTCAGATGCTAACGCAGACATAAACGACACAAACCACGCTCTGGATCAACTAAGACAAGTACTGATGATACAGTATGATGGGAAGACATTTAGTAAAGAGCCTGAGTTGTCAGACTATTACAAACCCTCGGACGAGATGAAAGAATATCAAATGGTATTCGTTGGAGACACAACACCAAAAAAGTGTCACGACACCACATACTGTTACGAGTGTAGTAACCACAGAACCCAAGTCGAAGATGGTGTATTTAGTTGTAACAAGTGTGGAGAGACTACCTACGGACGCGTGAGAAACTTTGTACCTAACATTTGGATGTACAAGAAATCGGCTCATAGTTACAGTAAGTGGCTAGAGAGAATGTTGACTAGCAAAAGACTAGTTAATGATAGTGACATACCAATAGTTGTCAGTGATTTTATAGAGATAATATGGTCTCTTAAAAGAAACAAGTTGATTGTCAAGAATATATCGAAATACATTTTCTATGTCATAAGAATATGCTCTAGAAGAGGTATAGAGTTGAGAGGTAGTTTTAACGACCTCAAACCTGGTAAGGTTAAGGTACGATTCGAGTATAACCTGTATAGTGTAGTATACAAGGATCTAGGTTGGGATGGGAGAGGAGATCCATACTACAACGAGTGGATCAGAAAAGGTCTAGAGAAATAAAACATATAGTATTATATAATGGGAAGACCTAGAATTTACCAAACCAAAGAAGAAGCTTTAAGAGCAGCCAGAGCGCAAACTAAAGAGTGGATGAACACTCACAAATGGGTGTGTGAGACATGCGATAGGCCATACCATGTGACCTCTAAATATAAACACCTAAAGACCAAAAAGCATTTGAGAAGTTTGAAAGCGTGATTACATTGTACTAGTATAGTAAATTGTAAAACGACTCTTTTTTAGGAAAGGGTCTAAAGAAATAAAACATACCCTATAGTATATAGACATAACATGTCAAGTAGGATGGAAAAAACGACACGTCCTAAAAATGACCTAGAGACTAGTCGACATAACATGTCAAGTATGATGGAAAAAACGACACGTCCTAAAAACGACACCTCCACGGTAAAGACCAAGAGTGGTCTTCACCGACAACAAAGTAACGCTGGACAAAATCTAACATCACTTTTAGACACACCAACACCACAACCAACAAAACGTCTACTAAAACCAACACCACACAAACGCAGAACGAGGCAAACACCACCACCACGACCAAATCGCCCACAACCTGGGTACAGACAAAAACTAAACGAGTGGTACGATTGGCTAGTCGAACACACACCAGAGTCAATACGAAAGCCAGTCTCACAAGCCTATAACATGGCGAAAGACAAAATCACTAGCCTATACAAAAAAGCAGCGCAAAAACGTCCTACAAGAGCGCCACCACAAGTACCGACAGATGTCGAACCTTTCTCACCACCAGCACACACTGATAGGAACACGCTCCCTACAGTCACACAAGGGCGAGTAGCACTAAAAGGATACACTAGATCGTACAACGTTGAAGTGATAGACAATAAGGATCCACTATCACAACTCAACAAAACTAGAGTAGCTGTGGTTCTAACTCTAAGGAAAGACCTAAGACAACTAAGAGGTATAAAATACAACGAGACACTAAAAGTGACTCTAGAGAAACAATTAGATGGAGATAGAACGACGTTTAAAACCGCGTTCTTCAATAGTGTCACTAAAATAGTAATTAATAGTAATGGCATGCATGAAACCACAGGACAGTCAAGCGAAGAGATAGTAAATCGTATAGCTGTATGGCTATCAGAAGGGTCTGGGTGGACTATATACAACATAGACGACCACTATATAAACGTAGTAGTGTACGAACCTCTAAAAGGATCCAGCTATATCGAACTACCGTTGGAATTGAGGAACTCATTGAAGGGTCTAATCAACATAAAGAACAATGACGACAAGTGTTTCATGTGGTGTCACATACTACACAAGAACCCAGTGCGCAAGCACTCAGAGAGAGTGTCAAAACATAAGAAAAACATCAAGACTGTAGACTATGAAGGAGTCAACTTCCCAGTATCAGTGAAACACTACAACAAAATAGAAAAAATGAACAAAATAAACATAAACGTGTTTAGGTATGAGGACAAGCAGCCATTGCCCATCTACATCTCTAAGGAGAGCAACAAGGACTGTATGGATCTACTGCTAATAACAGAAGACGAGAAACAACACTACGTGTACATTAAGGACTTCAATAGGTTTATGTGCAATCAGTCAAAACATGAGCACAAAAAGAACTTCTGTAGGTACTGTCTCCAATGTTTCAGCACAGTCGACATGATTAACGGAAAGCAGGCAATCAAGATGCCAAAAAAAGAAGACAACATTCTAAAGTACAAAAACTTTCACAAACAACTAGAGGTACCATTCGTAATATACGCTTACTTTGAGGCTATTACGGAGAAAATCGACACAGCAACGCCCTCTAAAGACAAGTCGTACACTAACGCATACCAGAAACACACAGACTGCGGATATGGGTACAAGGTAGTCTGCTGCTATGACAACGAGTACAGCAAGCCTGTAGAGATGTACCGCGGTAAGAACGCAGTTAGAAGATTTATGAGTAAAATGCTGCAAGAAGTCAAGTACTGCGAAAAGACAAAGAAGGAACACTTCAACAAGGACATGGTCATGACTTCCGCTGACAAGACTAACTTTAAGAAGGCTACCAGATGCCACATCTGTGACAAGGAGTACGTAAGTGGAGATGTAAAAGTTAGAGACCATTGCCACGCCACTGGCAAATACAGAGGCTCGGCACACAAACTGTGCAACAGGAACTACAGACTGACTGACAAGATACCTGTCATCTTTCACAACCTAAGGGGTTACGACAGTCACTTCATCATGCAGGAGATTAGTGGGCTAGGGTTGAGCATCAACGTCATACCCAACAATATGGAGAAGTACATGGCTTTCATGTTAGGTAAACATCTAGTGTTTCTAGATAGTTTCCAATTCATGAGCTCTAGTCTAGACAGTCTAGTTAGTAACCTACCAAAAGACTGTTTCAAGTACACGTCTGAGGCGTACACTGAAGGGTTAGAGTTAGTGTCACGTAAAGGCGTGTACCCATATGACCATATGGATAGCTTCGCTAGATTTGACGAGACTGAGTTACCTCCTCAAGAAGCGTTCTACAGCATTCTAAATGATGAGCACGTGTCAGATGCAGACTACAAGCACGCGCAAAACGTATGGAAAACGTTCAACATTAGGAGCATGGGTGAGTACCATGACCTGTACCTAAAATCTGACGTGCTGCTATTAGCCGACGTGTTCGAAAACTTCAGAGTGACATGCAAACAACACTATCGACTAGACCCATGTCACTATTTCACGTCCCCAGGACTATCGTGGGACGCCGCTTTGAACATGACTAGGATTGAGTTAGAGTTGATGACCGATGTCGACATGTTCCAGTTTGTCGAAAAAGGGATGCGAGGTGGTGTCTCCTGCATAACGCACAGATATGGGGAAGCCAATAACAAGTACATGAAGGGATATGATAGTAGCAAACCATCGAAATACATAGCGTACTTAGACGCAAACAACCTTTATGGTTGGGCTATGAGCCAGTACCTGCCAACTGGAGGGTTTAAGTGGGTCAAAGAATTTGACATCAACAGTCTCGACAAATACAGTGACGACTCAGACAAGGGGCTGATACTTGAGGTTGACCTTAAGTATCCAGAGGGACTGCACGACCTTCACAACGACTACCCCTTAGCCCCTGAGAAGATGAGAGTGAGTAGAGACATGCTGTCACCATATTGTAAGAGGATAGCAGACAAATTCGGAGTATCTACAGGTGAGGTGACTAAGCTGGTGCCCAACCTACACGACAAATCGAAGTATGTAGCTCACTACCGAAACCTGCAACTATACATGTCGTTGGGTATGACAGTCAGCAAGGTTCATAGGGTGTTACATTTTGATCAGTCTCCATGGCTGAAGAAATACATCGACTTCAACACAGTCAAGAGAACGGCAGCTAAGAATGACTTTGAGAAGGACTTCTTCAAGCTGATGAACAACTCAGTCTTTGGGAAGACCATGGAAAATCTGAGGAAGAGGGTGTGCGTCAAGCTGATGACTAGTGCTGAGCAACTAAAAAAGTTAATGTCAAAGACAACGATCGTGAGTTGGAAAATATTTGACGAAAATCTGGTGGCAATACACAAGATCAAAGAGACGCTAACGCTGAATAGACCAGCTTACGTGGGCATGTGCATACTCGACGTATCGAAGACACTAATGTACGACTTTCACTACAACCACATAAAGAAGAAACACGAGGCTAAGCTACTATTCACAGACACTGATAGTCTCATGTATGAGATCAAGACGAAGGACGTGTACAAGGACATGTTCGAGAGCAAAGAATTGTTTGACTTTAGTGGTTATGACAAGACGTCACCATACTTCAATGCCGTAAATAAGAAAGTGATTGGTAAGATGAAAGACGAGACATCAGGAGTCCCAATAGTTGAGTTCGTTGGATTGAGGGCGAAAATGTACAGCTACATTAAGGAAATAGGTGGCGGCAAGACCGCAAAAGGGGTGAAGAAAAGTGTCATTAGAAAGAACATAAGACATGACGACTACAAAGACACCCTAGCGAGTAGCAAACAAATGTCACACATAATGAAAACCATTAGAAGTAGAAACCACCAATTAGGAAGTTACGAGATTAACAAAATATCACTAAGTTGTTTCGACGACAAAAGACACATTTTAGAAGATGGAATATCTAGCTATGCCTATGGACACTACAAAATAAACTAAAAATATACCCAAACAATATGTCACAAAAATTGAATCAACAAAAGATAAATTCATAATTTAAGCAATTTAAACAATTTTCAAATTTAACCAATTTAATACCAACACACGGGTCCCACACGGCTGAACCACGACAGTCACAAATTTAACCACACACAAAGAACATGGGGTACCAACGCACTTTTCCAAATCGTGTAGATTCCTAATGGGTCTGACTTTTGGAAAACCGTCCTTGTATCGCCGTGTTCTACACTACTCTCCAGGGCTCCAGCGCTCACACACAGTAATGATCGCTGGATCCCTGGATAGTAGCGTAGAACGTGTGGAATCAGTGGAGGAAGAGACAACGAGACTCAACAAAGAGTTGTTGTGGGTCTGCCAGATTAGAGAGCTCAAACGACAACTCTTCGCTAATAGTAGTGTAGAACGTGAGGAACTAGACGAGAGGTTTAAACACACTGCATTGGGAAAAAGGATGACCAGTCGTAAAAGAGAGTTGCGGTTTGTCAGTCGTCTCAAATAGCTCAAACGACAGAACATGGGGTACCAACGCACTTTTCCAAATCGTATAGATTCCTGGAAAATGGACCTGATTCCTGGAAAATCATATAGATTCTAAAAATAGATCTGACTTTTGAAAAACTGTCCTGGTACCGCAAAACGGATCCACATCTTCGACCATGCCCTTTTTAAAGCACTTCGACCATGCCCTTTTTAAAGCACTTCGACCATGCCCTTTTAAGGCACTTCGACCATGCCCTTTTTAAGGCACTTTGACCACGCCCCTTTTTAAAGGAATTCTTGGAATTATCTCAAAAATAATTCCAAGAACTTGACCTTGAAACTTGACCTTGAAATGGATCTGACTTTTGGAAAACTGTCCTGGTACCCGCCATGTTCTATACTACTATTCATGCATGTCTCCACCTCCCACAGTTTTACGCGAAGATGCCAATGAGCTGCTCAAACTGACTGCCTCACCAAGGTGCTTTCGCTTTTTGAAGCGCCAGTGTATTTCTGGACTGCAGAGGGTGGCGTGAAATTTCGTCTTCCCTGACTTTCTTAAACATGGAACGTGTGCATAAGTAGCGTCTTAGACTCTAAGATGGAAGCTAACGCTGGATAAATTAAAAATAGACAGCGCATCTTATTGGCTAACTCTAATCTGACGTTCTCTTCAGTTTTTACGGTTACAACATTACGTTATCGGAATGTTTTTGCCCGAACCGGGACTTTTTGACCGCATTTAATCGAAACTCTGACAATTTTTCTTTTTCTTCTTAATTAATCTTTATCTTCTGTACCGTAAGTGCGCCAACAAAGCAATATACGCGAGATTCCAGTCTAGTTATTTTTAATTTAATAATTGTTTGAAATTTTTATCAATGATGGCAGAAGACAATGCAAAGGTAAGCAATAAAAAGATTTATTAATGATTTATGATCGTTTTGTCTACAAATTTTTCAAAGTAAAATTATATCCATGTTGACATCTATTTGATGTAAATTACCGAGCTCAAAACACTGCAATCATTCTTGGACTTTACTGGTGGTCAAATCCTGAAAGAAACAAAGATGTGGAAACGAAAACGAGAGGAATGTGGAGAACAACAGGGAGAGACATCAGGAGAGTTAAATACAGGTAATACAATATATAAATATGTATATAAAGCTTGCATGCAGAATTCTTACCTGACACACAAACTAATAAAAACCTTGCACTATATTTCGCAGTTTAAGTCCTACACTAATTAACTAATTAACTAAACAGTCTTCTGTTATCTACATCTAAACAGGATGCAAGGAGTATAAAATCGGATGCTTACAGAGTGACACTCATGCTGCTGGAAATGATGGAGTTGCGTATGAGTATTACTTACAAACTCCCTGCATCACTTCGCCAGATGAAAACAAGGTCCCTTTTCTTAATGCATATGGTGAAGCACGTCTACAAAACATCAGCAAAACATTATCGAGAGTTCTACAAACTGTTGAAGAAAGTTGGTCTGTGCTGCAACCCTTCATATGTCAATAGAAAACCTGATTGATGACATTAGGGAAGTTAGGCCTAACTGTGTGGTAAAAGATGTAAGGAGCAGGTGGCCAAACCCTGACGGAGTCCCATACAAAGGACATGTACCTACCCTCATTGTATAGATATCTGTATATGTACTGTATTTGTAAATATAACTCGAGATCACTTGTATATTATATTATACCATATCATGAATATACACGTCTGTATTCTAAAAGCTCACTCATACTCGGCAAGGGGTTCCTAACACTCAATAAGTGCAATCTAATAGTACTCCGCGAGTCTCCACGCACCCTTACTATGCAACCATGCAAGTATAGTTTCACAGTCATCAAGGTGAGTAGAGACAGTGTTTGTTGAGCTACACTTATTGAGTGCGAGGTCATTAGGTATGAGTATGAGTAACCCTTTTAGAATACAGGCCACAGTTTATTATACAATATATCATCTACCAGTTAACCGAATAAAATGCTGACCATATGTTGTCCCTAAAATGAAATGTTTTTCGTTTTAATACTCTGTATGGTGCTACCCTATCAGGTCTCTTGATGCTCTGGTAAAACTTTGAACTGTATGTGGCACGGTCGATATTTTCATTCTGCAAGACAAAACATAACTCTCATTTCTATTATTAGAACTTCAAATAAAATTTACATAAAGACAAAGGATGATTAGGGAGCAACTGTTTAATAAAGAAAATCTTTAGGTATGTATGACATAAATTTTAAAATAAATTTTTAAACAACAGTTCTACAAGCAATACCTTCAGCAATATAGTGGTCATTTATACGCCCAAGTTTAGTAGCCTGTGTACAGCCTGAATATACACCTGTAATACAGTCTGAAAACTCGCACGATAGCTTGTCGACCCCCCGCTGAGCTACTCAGATCTGAGTAGTAGATTTTGGGTGGTTTAATACTCATATGATTCATAATTGTTTATTTGATTGGATTATTTGATCTCACAAGAATTCCGAGAGAACCAATTATACCTGGAATAAGTCAAGGTTGTGATTTGAACAATCAAAATCTACTACTCAGATCTGAGTAGCTCAGCGGGGGGTCGACAAGCTATCGTGCAAGTTTTCACCAACTGTGTTACAGGTGTATATTCAGGCTGTACACAGGCTAAAGTTTAGCAGCCTGGCACAATCCTTCATATTGTGATTGGAGCAAACAAGCAGAAGTAAAACCATGCACCATCCTAAACATACAGTAAACAAACAAATATGAAATATTAAATGATAGCCAGAGAAAATACATACATACATATATACATAATATATACATGTCATATTACATATATACATATACATATAAAACTATAAGTAACATTTGGAATTTCACTCCATTAATCTACATGTTAATTCATCGACACTTCAAAAATTATTGGTTCATTCATACAAACAATGTTATCAATTTTGTACTCACCTGACATTTACATAATATTTTCCAGCTGAGGAACTGCTCATCATCGATGATGAAAACCACTCTGTCACATGCTTCTTTACACATCCAATAACAACCTTTACACAATGACTATGAGGTATTACTCTTCCAATTTTAATGCTAGACACATTAAATTTCGAACCACAACGGCACACATTTCCACTTTCGACAAAATATCGAAATAGGCGCTCTAGAGCTGTCCTGCAAACAAGATAAATTCGTCATTCTCCTTACAGACGCTGTGAAGTTGAACCTTTGGGTTGACATAAAGTGATGGTGAGACAGATGTTGATTCGAGTGAGTGATCATGAAAATTAACTGGTTCAGCTGCAGTTAGCATCTAGCCAACTGTTAATGAGCGCTTCCATGAGATCAACATTTGTTGTCTTCGTATGAAGTTCTGGCCATAGCCGTTCCTTGACGATGTCCATTTTTGCTTTGATTTCAGCCAAGCGATGTGCGTCTTCTTTTGCTACTTCCAGTTTAAATGTACAACTCCCTTTGTTGGCCTTTAAAACTATCCTTATTTTTTTTCGTAGTACTGTTGATTTGCTCTGGCTGCATTTCGACGTTGCTTTCATCTGCCATGGTCAATAATAAATTCGGGAAATTTTACTAAATTTATTCAAGTTTCAATTCATGCATGGTCAAATAAATGAAACCGATGACTAAATAAGCATTGCAGGCGTACATAAGAGCCGGATTGCGAGTGACTTTTGCGCACCATGTTTAAATATGTAGACGTGCTTCATCGCAAATCGCAATGTGTTTATTTCTCGCAAAGGGACGACATTTATAAATGAATGGCATTAAGACAGAGTTCTTAAGCTTTGAAGAAAACAAAACGAAGGTAAATAGCTTTTTATTAGACCAACATTTAAATTTCTCTTGTTTTACTAGCATTACTGGCCATGGTGCCATTTTGAAATCTCGCAATACCGGGGGTTGGCGCCTTTTATGCGCGCGTTCGTGTTTAAGTCATGCTCCTCTTGTAAGGCTGCATGCGAAAAGTGCTAAGTACGCTTTTACTTCTTGCTTCTTGTTGGACCGATATCGAATAGGACCCGCGAAATCAACCCATGCAACGGAGTAAGGGGTGCTCCCTGTTGTTCTGCTCGTTGGAAGTGGACCAGGAGGTGGATCTGCATACGGTTTGGCTTGGTTTCGCCTGCTATTATGGACGAATCTCTTCACCCAGGCGCCGATTCTCAGGGTTTTCTGCAAGCTGTTTCTCAAGGAGGTGCATGTGGTCATCTTGCTCGGATTGGGCAACTGCAACTGCTAGCACTTCTCGAGTTACTTTGGCTTCTGCTTGCGATTCTGGAGACGTTTGGATGAGTAGGTCTGCTGGCCATTTTCCTTCATCACCAATCCACGGTGGTCCGTGTAGCCACTGCCACCCTCTGCTGCCGAGATCGGCGGGGTTATCTTCTGTAGGGACGTGGTGCCATTTGATGTCGGCATGGGCTTGTATTTTTTCCACACGATGGGCGATGGGCGACGAACTGGCGGTACTCCCCGGCGGCCTGTGCAATCCAGCCAACAATGCTGTTGTGTGACTCTCTCTTTACCAATTGCTTTGGCAACGTTGGTGATGAGGTTGGCTGCCATATGACCCGCTACCAATTCCAACCGTGGTATGGCGAGACCCCTCTTGGCTACCACCAACATCTGAGTATTGCCGGAATCTTGTCTGGTCAGTGCGTATACTAAAGCACAGACTCTTGCTTGCTAGCATCACCAAACCCGTGAAGGTTTTTCAGTTCTCGGTGCGGAGCTATTGGTCTTGGAACTGTCACCACAGCAGGAAGCGTCTGTTCCCACGAAGACCATCGTTTTCTGAGTGTCCCATTGAGTTCGGCATCCCAGGGAAGCTTGGCGTCACATATATATTGGTATTTGATCTTCCCTTGTAGTGTTATCGGTGACGCTAGTCCTAAGGGATCGTAAATCTTCACTAGTTGTTTCAGCGTTTCCCGTTTGGTAGGTGAGGTACGTGTCAAGGTGAGCCGCCAGGACTCCCCAAGAAGAAATGGGGATGATGCTAGCCCAAACAGAGCTCTCGTGAAGCGGAGCATCTGGACTTCTTCATTTCCTCTTTTCCAATGGAATCGGTGGGCATCTCTTTCGCTCACCTTGATGCGGATTTGCAGGAAAGCTTGCTTTATATCTCCTGCCAGGTCCACTGGGTAGGTCCTCTGTCACACAAGCACTTCCCAGAGCTGATTCTGTAAAGACGGTCCCGGATAGAGGCAGTCGTTCAGCGAAGGACTGTTCGATGTGGCTTTGGCCGATGCATCGGAGACTACGCATAGTTTTCTGGAGGCTGTTGTCTCTCTCACGACCTCCTTATGTGCTATGTAAAACTCTTTACCTTGATGTTCTGGTGGAGCTTCTTCAACTATTCCTTGTACCTTTTGATCCTCGATAACAGCATCATATTCAGCAGAGTCTCTTTTTAACCAGGCGGTTCTGGAGGGTTGTCAGTCGCTGTAGGCTTCCTTTCACGTTGGTCGGCAGAGGTGGATGGTTCCCTTCCAAGGTAGGCCGGTCTCGTACCAACCATCTCGTGATCGTTACAGCTGCTCTTGAAACTGTTTGTAGACTTCTCCCTGGTCATGCTCTGCTAAAGCACAGCTGCCAGAAGTTCAGCACAAACTCTTCACAAAGTATCATGGCCACTGATCTATATAATCTACATGATCAATCAATATTTTGTCAGTTTTTATGCAAGACATATCACAATATCTCACTTTGATTATACCGATCAATGTTTGAATAACATGTTAATATAAAAGTAGTTAAGTATTTGTAATTTGTTTTGTTTCGGTTTTGACTGCAATTCACCAATTTATTATTACAGCTACTGTATATCTATTATATTATTATTATAAAGTGCAATGAAAAATTTCCGAGTTGTATGGGATAAAATTGGAGAATTTCCGAGGGGTCAACTTAAAAATAAAGTATTTCTGAGGGGTTTTCTTCCAAATGAAGAATTTCCAAGGGGTTTGGCAAAAAAATAATTTCCGGAGGGTCGCGAAATATCATCCATAGGGGGTGTCTATTAAATGGAATGGCCCTGACGTCAGGTTTTCCCATGTACAGTATTAAAATATTTCCTTTGAGCTAAAATTCAGTGATCTTTTGCCTTACTTTGATCCAACATTGAAAGGTTTTCAAAACGACCGGCTGCTGTCAGCTTGTCAAAACTGATCAACAACTCCAAATATGGAAATGCCACCTTGGGAGAATTTAGATTTGCCTTATGTTTTGCAACAATTCCTGACTAAACTATAATGAAACTAATCGAAATTTACTTGATTTTTATCAATTTGTTTTGCTATATGCTAATTTTCAATAAAACAATTGTGTCAAGGTAAATGTCCATCACTCTTCACTGACACTGAGGTGAATAATTGTTGTCGTACTATTACTGGATTGGATACTTTTACCTATTTTTTATGGAGTTTGTCCTGTAATTTTCTTTTTTTGCTTCAAATCTAACTTGTTACAGTGCACATACCAATTGTGAAGATTCCTGCCATAGCATTGTTGTGCAACGTGGAGCACAATTGCGTAATAGCGGCGGAATCAAAAGCCCGCAACAAACTTTCAAAAACATATCAATCAATGTCAAACAGACCATCTTCGTTGTTTACTCTACTTGTTGTTATAACATCTGGTTTTCTTTTTCTGTCGTGTAAAGTCAATATAAAGACTCAGAAGTATCGTTCAGGCAAAGCAGCCAATCTTGATTAACTGTATAAAATGCTGTTTGTTGCGATGTTTCGTTAACGAGGAATCCAGCGCTATTACGCAGACGCATTAACCTTGGTTTAGCTTAAATAGTTCGTCTTCGGTGCAGGCTAGATCAACACACGCCATCGCTTTTGGGGTAAATTATCACTAATCACGAATATTTAACAATTGGCCAATCATACGCTTTCCCCACTTTTGTTGGGAAATCCACGTAGAAGCAGATTTGGCAGATTTTAGAGTGCAGCAATCACCACCTTTCTCTAAAGTAGGAGTTGATTTTGCAGGACCATTATTTGCTAAAGAAGGTAGTGAAATGGTCAAGGTATATATTGCATTGTTCACATGCTGTGTGACAAGGGCTGTCTATCTTGATTTAGTGAGGAATCTTAGTGCTTCTTGTTTCTTGAATTGTTTGCGAAGGTTCACTTCAAGGAGAGGTGCCCTACACTTATAGTTTCAGACAATGCTAAGACATTTAAGGCTACCCAGAAGGCTCTGAAAAGATTGTATGAAGATAAAGTGACAACATATTTGGATAATAATTGTTTGAAATGGCAGTTTAATTTGGAAAGGGCTCCTTGGTGGGGTGGATTTTTTGAAAGGATGGTCGGATTAGTAAAGGGATGCTTGCAGAAGGTGCTTGGTAATGCTAAGCTCACGTTTGAGGAATTGTTGACAACTTTGGTTGAGGTTGAAGGTACTTTGAATGCCAGACCACTAACATATATATATGATGATGTGGAGACAGAGGTATTGACACCTTCACATTTGGGCGCAGGCTAGTTTCAATACCAGATGAAATTACCCATAAGGTCAATGATGATGAGGTTGGAGCGGTTAAGCGGAGATTTATATATTTGGCGAGAATGCGAATGCACTTTTGGAGGAGATGGAGTTGCATATTTTGCTAAATATTGAATGTCAGAGTTGTCACCAACTTGGCTAGCGAACAGAATGCTAGCAAGTTGTGAATGGTTTGTTGAATTGTTGTAAAATAAAGACGTTACATTTATAGAAAGACTGTGCGTGATCTTATTTACAAATGATAGATACAGTCCCCAACGAATTGTGAGAACCGGCAGAAGCGCAACTACTTCGACGCGAAGCAGAAAAGCGCAACACCCACGCAAGTGCTAATCTGTGACATATGTAGTGAACATTCAACATGAGCTTGCATTCTCTACGCAACTGAGCAGCTACTCCATTATTCTTCCCAATCATAACACTGGAGCCATCTGCTTTGATCATTAACATGCTCTTGATTGCATCGGCATTTGCTGAAGTAAACTCTTCAAAAACATCGTTAACTGCAAGAAATTTGACATCTGGCTTGCCAGAGTGTTGATCAGTTGCTCTTTATTTGAGATGTCACAAACTTCATCACAAAGAATGCTGAAGAAGCTGTTGCCTACTTTCTGAAGAACTTGCTCTCTAATCGTTTCTCCGAGAATAAGAAACATCTACCTCACAGAACCTGCCGACTTATGGTCAAAGTACTGGATATCAGACAGTTCCAATAATCTGAGCAGTTCAATAAGTCGAACAAACTTTCAATTGGGAAGTTCCTCTTTGGCAATCCAGTACAAGCTCAAAAAGACGTTATGATACATGTCCTCTTTTATCTCCTCTCGCTTGTCAATCTGATTCTGGAACGTAGAAACCCTGTTCATTAGTTCAGCCTCCACAGCTGCCAAATGTTGATCGGTATTTGCATGTTCTTCGACTGATTTGCGTTTGTACCTAACTGAAGCATCCAAGTTAAACTTCTTTGCCTTGTTCTGGGGATTCGAAGTATCATGTTTTATGCAGAGTAGGCAAAACATTCCGTCCCCCTCCTCAAACACAAAGCCAGTAAAACCCTGGTTTTTTACAGTAGCTCAATTCCTTGTCCAATATCCAGTGATGCTGAAATTTGTCCCTTGGACTTAATTCTTTCATATTCTGTTTTGCTAATATTTGTGCAGTGCTTTTCTTGACAGTAATAATAGCTATGTAAGTGGGAACAGCCAGCAAAAGAGGTTTCTAAGTGTCGTTTCGCATCTTTCGTTGGAACTGGCTTGACAGCAGCCTTCTTATTTTAATCACTAAATATCATAGTATTGCATTGAGTCACTGATTCTGGCTTGTTAGTACTATTGTCTGGAGTTGCCTCCGTGACTGTGTTCTTCTCATTCTCACTTACTGACGAAGTTACTGTTTTGTCTGTAGATTCAAGACTATCAACAACAAGTCACTGTTGGTTTGTTCCAATATTTGCTCTAAAATTGGCCAAATCAGTGTTCAGTTATTTTATATGTGCATGTAAACGAAATTTATTAGATTAAAACTTTTCGAATCTGATTAATTAACGTTCTGTAAATGCGTATCATGAAACCGTAGTCCGCATTTTTTCAGATCCAGATCGGATGTAGATTGCACTGGTCCAAATTTCAAACGTTCTTACTTTTATGTGAAGACGACTGACGAGTCTTTGAATTGAGGAAGAAAAGTATGCATATTAAATGATTATGAGATTAAAAAAACAACTAAACAAGCGCCAGAAATTATTAAAAGTGCTAGCTAGCTGATACAGCGAGGCAAACTCATGACGACGGTACGTTTTCGCGGGAAAATTTCCGAAGCAAAATGAAGGATAAATTACTATTTAATGTCTTTAATACAGTTTATCAAACGAATAATCATAGTTAAGAGGGTAAGATGGTTGGGAAACGCGGCGAACTTCAAAGGCGGATGTTATTGTTCTCACTTTTGGCATGTCACGTGATCGTGCACAACTTCATATCACGCACTGAGTCGTTCGTGTTCGAAGTGAATAAATCTAGTTTTCGTATCTCTGCTTCAATTTTTGCAAAATGCCTGGCGATAACTGTGCTGTACTTGGTTGCGGGACTTCTCGAAGAACGAAAGGAGTCGGTATTTTTAAACACCCAAGAACGAAGAATACAAGGCCTGGCGAGCGCAATGGTTGAGTGAGCTCACGAGTTATTGACAAAGATTTTCGATCACAGATAGACAGCGACAGGGTTTACACTTGCGAAATACATTTCAAAGAAGAGGACATCGAAACATATGATTATAAAATAAATAACGCAAATCTCGCACCTAGCTTTACGCTTGGTTGAACATAAAATCTCGCACCTCATTCACAGTCATGTCACGCAATCACGAACGAATGTATTTTAACCGAAATTTAGTTATCCGTAAATGCGTATATCGTTTCAATATCAAATCTACTCATCCACTATCATAAAATTGATCAGTTAGCATTCGCTTGTTTGATGAAATTATTCTCGCTCGATATACATGTATTATAGCTAATGTCACGCATCAGTTATTTCGATGGAATTTATATTTGTCGTCGTTAAAAAAGTGTGTTCTGTGAAACCCTGATGAAGCGCACAACTTAGACAAAATATAAATATATTTTTAATAGTTATTTTAGCGTTTTACCTTGTTGTTACGAAAACAATAACAATTCGGATCAACGCACCCATGCAATAGTATTTGGAACAAATTGAATAATATAACTGTGTATAAATATTATATAAATTAACTTTATTTCTATAAACCTGCAAAACAAATGTTTTAATTTCATAACAAATGCTTAATATTTATAGTACTAAAAATATTGGGCGCTTTCTCGATATATGAACAAACCGAAATTCAAATAATCCTAACCCAAATCGTAACCCTAAAACTGACTTGGGTTGATGTTATAATAATTTTAAATTTCGGTTGCTCATATATCGAGAAAGGGCCCCATATTGCAGATGTTTATAGTGTTTAAAATATTCAATTGATTGGTAACTTGATTATTTATTTTTAAGTTTAAATAAACCTATTCTCTTACAGTTGTGACTGAAAAAATGACGAAAAAGAAACCAGTGTTTGGAGCCTTGCCAGTGTTGAATATGCCTAGCCGGAGTCACGAACGGGGAATTGTGGAGCCTAGATGGTCTCTGGAACGAGTGCAAGCCTCAGCTGCCCTTCGAACGTACCAGTCATTTGCAGAGGTCTGCAGAAAAATTCCCCAGCTTAAAGTGGTAAAGGAAAATTGGGAAATAACGTTATTAGATGACAGGGTGATCTTGAGAAAAACCAAGGTACCTTATCTCCTGCCTGAATACAAGATTGTTATTGATGACAGTCTTGGATTCACCCTGTCTGTGTTTCACTGGCTTTTACCAGAAAACCACGAACTATACAAGACCCATTATAGGTCTGTTAAACACATTGACATTCAGCAGCTATTTGGGAAGATAATGGAATATACCTTGTGTAGTGGAGTGACCAACAGACTGCTGCATAATTTAGGGCTTTAATAATAATCCACCTTAGGTAAAAAAATACAGTGGACTTACAATATCAATATAAAATTATGAATTACATATATTACAATAAAAAATTTAAAGTTTATTGTTAAAAAGTTCAATTGCCCGAGGCATAAACGATGATTTATGTCTTTCGGTTCTAGATATAATGTTACCTACATTAGCGCTATTTTCTTTAATTCTAGTAGAATAGTCATGTTTATGTGCGACTGGGACAAGGTAGTGACAGGGATGGTTTGTGTCATGAATAATTGCCTCTATTTCTCGAAGAGTTAGTTTCTCTCTTCTTTCGCTTCTTTCGCTTCTTTCGCTTCTTTCGCTTCTTTCGCTAAGCGAAGGAAGTGCGTCGACCGGTAAACCAACAATGCGTAAACTTCTTCTTTGGATACGTTCAAGGTCGTTCACTAAGTAGAGAGGTTGGCCATCCCAAACTGGTGCAGCATATTCAAGCATGGGTCGAATTTTGGTGCAGTAGGTTGCAAGACCGACTTCCGTAGGAAGGTGAGCCTTCCTACACTGCCTTAGATGGTGTAATCTCCTATTTCCTTTACTGGTAATTTCTTTAATGTGAGAATTCCATTTCATATTACTTTGACAGCCAACACCAAGTAACTTGAATGTATCTACTCTTTCGATCATATCATCCGCGGTGTAAAGATTGGGTGGCTGTGGGATAGATTTCCCAAAGCAAATCCACATATCTTTCGTTTTCTTCGCGTTCAACTTCATTTTGTTGGTATCTGACCAGTTCTGGACAGAGTCTAAGACTTCCTGCATGTTGCTACGCTCTCCCTTCATGATGCATTCACTTTGTGTACAGTCATCAGCATATTTGTGTGTGCTGACCTCAAGTTCATCAGAAACACAAGCATCTAAGTCGTCAATGTGGATATTAAATAAGGTCGGCGAAAGTACAGATCCTTGTGGTACTCCAACTGGACAGCTCTCGGTCGAAGATAATGCTTGATTTAACTTGACCTGCTGAGTTCTACCGTTATCACTGTCGTGATAACGACACGTATTGTCAGTAGCATTAAACCATGGTTGTGTGATAGATATCAGAGCTGATGTAGTGGAGCGGCCATTAATAAAACCATGTTGACTGGAACGTAGTGTGATATCCTTTTGGTTGAATTGTAGTTGTACTCTCTCTAGAATTTTCCCAATATGTGGCAGAACAGAGATTTGTCTAAAATCATTGCTAATGTCAACAGGTGGATATACTTTAGGCACAGGTGTAACCAGGCCATATTTGTAGTGACCTGGATATTTACACTGTTTAATGCTAGCCATAATAATATCATGGACAATCGGCGCTAGAACACTAGAAAATCGTTTAAGTAACTTTCCCCGTTGCTTTCGACTGATTAAGATGGTCGAGGGCATACTTAATCTGACCAATACTGGGTAAAGGGGGAGGATAGTCTTTAAGAAGTGTTTTAACATCATCTAGTTGAGGAATACTTGTTGTATTTAGATCTTTCCATGGCTCAGTAAAGGATTTTTGTAGCTTTTCTGCTAAGGCGACCTCGTTAAACATAGAATTTGCTGTCAAACCATCTTGCTGAGTATTTACTCCGGACAAATCATAGATGGCTTTATACCATTTCGCAGGGTCAGATGTGCGGAACGTTTTAGCTTTGTTTTGGTAGTAATTTGATTTGGCTTTCCTTATCATATCTTCTACCTTTACACGCAGAAGGTTATACTGGACCATGTTACCACGAGTAAAAGCCTGTTGCCTAAGCTTAATCTCTGTTTTAATGTTCGAAATCATCCATGGTTTATCAATAGGGTGTATCTGTATGGATTTCAGAGGCATGCATCCATCTAGAGCTTGAGTAACTACTCCATTGAAGATTGAGACGTTGTCATCGACGTCTTCGGCTTCGTATACTGCGTTCCAGGCAGTCTTGCTTAGTCTTAGTTCGAGAGCTATTAAGTTAGAACGTTTCATCGATCTGAATGTTCTAGTTAACGGGCGTGTACTCATCCGATGTTTTGGATTCAAAAGGAGGCATTGATGATCCGAGCGACCCAAGGGAGGAAGATGTTGCACTTCTTGAAACAGAGGCGACATATTAGTCACTATCTGATCTAGAATATTATTCCCGCGAGTAGGTTTCTTCACAATTTTCCGCAAGTCAAAACGATTACATAGAGGTCCTAATTTCATTTTGTTAAAGTCTCCAGCGATTATAATTCCAGCAGAGGGATAGCTTTGGAGGATAGAATCGATTCCGTTAGTAAGATAATCAATCATAGAGATCTCGTTTATAGCCTCAAGCAACATGTTATTCCAAAATCATATGACCCAATACCAGCAGCTGAAGATGAGGGAGATTCCAGTGAGGCTTACCACCATGAAGCTTATTACGGATCCACCAATTGTGAGCTCCTGATCCCACAATCTGACACTGTTTCATGTCAAGCCTGCTCCACCATCTCCCTTGCCCAACAAAAGCAACAAAAGGCTCACAACAGACGACTGACCACTCCAGACAACACCAGAACGGATAAAATTGGCCCTTCAGCAACAAAGATTAAAATGTGCTAACCTCGAGCAAGAATTGGCTGCGATGAAAACTGAAATTCAGAGAGCTAGCATCCCAGTTGATGAAAGCTTAAGCAAGGATGTTGTCAGCATTTTGTCGAACACTGCTAGCGAGAAAATGACACCATTTATGGAGTTGTTTTGGCAACAGCAGAAAAAATTGCTTGAAACCAGCACCACTGGAGTACGCTACCACCCAATGTTATTCGGTTTTGCTTGTCCCTAGCTGCTAAGTCTCCATCATGTTATGAAGAACTCAGGAAAAGTGGAATCCTTGTTCTACCAAGTCAGAGAACACTGAGAGACTACCGAAATGCCATCAAACCAAAGCGTGGATTCAATGCAGAAGTCATCAATGATTTGATTGCTTTAACCACCACATATTTTAACACTCAAAGATATGTGGTTTTACTTTTCGATGAGATGACTGTTAAAGCCAATCTTGTCTTTGACAAAGAGTCGGGTGAACTAATTGGCTTCACAGATCTTGGTGATCCTGTAGTCAATTACAACACTTTGCAAAAGTGTGATGAGCTGGCAACGCATGCTTTAGTTTTCCTACTTAGGTGTTTGCACCAATCTTAAGTTTGCTTTGGCCTATTTTGCAACAGCTGATATAAGATGTGAACAACTCCTACCACTGTTTTGGGAGGCTGTTTACATCTAGAAGTTACTTGCAACTTGTGGGTCATTGCTACAACTTCAGATGGTGCTTCACCAAATAGGGCATTCTATCGCATGCATAAAGCTCTCGATGGTGATGCTGGGAAAGATGTCTGCTACAGAACTATCAATCTGTATGCAAAATACAGATACATCTACTTTTTTTCTGATGCTCCACATCTTGTCAAGACAGCAAGGAATTGTCTATCCCATTCGCGTGCTGGTGGATCTCGCTACATGTGGAACGCTGGAATGACCATTATTTGGGAGCATATTTGCCAGCTCCACTACCAGGACATTGAGAATGGTCTAAAATTGCTGCCACGTCTTACAAGTGACCACATCCACTTGTCCTCCTATTCAGTAATGCGAGTAAACCTGGCGGCCCAAGTGCTGAGTGCTTCTGTTGCTGCAGTTCTGCAAACCTATGGCCCACCAGAAGCTGCTGGAACAGCCCAATTTGTCCTTATGATGGACAAGTTCTTCGATTGCCTTAATGCGAGAAGCACCAGCGAGCACAAGGTCAAACGAAAACCCTATGTTGCCCCTTACACTTCCGTTGCTGACGAGCGATCTTCGTAGTTGGAGAAATAATTTCTTCCTTTTGATGAATGGCAAAGGAGTGCCGAGAATCGCATTGGCAAGTACACGCCAAAGGCAAGAAGTGAAATGTTTATTTCTTGGCAGACCTATGAAGGTTTACAAATAACCTCTTTGGCAGCAATTGAGGTGATTAAATTCTTGCTTTCCGAAGGTGTAGATTCCGTCCTCACAGAGAGATTTTGCCAAGAACCTGTTGAGGAATACTTTGGAAATCAACGAAAATTGGGTCGTCGATCCGAGAACCCAGATATTTTGCCTTTGGGTACAATGCAAACACATTGCAAATCCAAAGAGAAGTTTCCCTTACCAGTGGCAATACACGAGGGCGAAAGGACAAGGGACAGGCTTGGGAGAACATTTCTGAAGATGCTGTACCCAAAAGGAAGACACAGAGGACTAAAAAGGTCAATTCAAAAGAAGATCAGTACCAAGCATAATACACAAATAAGAACCATATTTGAAACAATGATTTAAGAATCTAAACAAATATTCAATTTGACACTCCATAATGTGTCAAACTTGCAGATCTTGAGACTTTTAAATCATTGTTTGATACTTCTTATTTGTGTGTTAATTGTGCACGGTCCTGATCTTATCTGACTAAATTTGACTTATGTTTTCAGAATCAGATGGTACTCCACATCAGAGACTCAAACACATTTTCGGAACACATACAATGTAATATAATGTAAATACTAAACAGATTGTTAAATTAGCCACAACTTGTATAAAGAACAATTTTTATAATGTAAACCTTGCCATTTTTCATATAATTATTACAAACATTTATTTATATACATGTATTTATAATTGGGTTAAGTTTTGTTTGGTGGTGGATCAGAAGCTCTTTGTATTTCTTTTCTTAATGCTTTTTGTTTTGACTTACTTTTTGCTGCTAACTTGTATTTGTGAACCAAGTCTTTAGCAAGAGAAAATGCTCTTACTTTTATATAAAGGTGAATTATATCATTTAATGTGTCCATAGCAACATGTTTTCTGGCTCTAGTTCAGCATTAGCAGTTAGATTATTAAATGCTGATAAAATATCAGGGCATGACAATGACCTGCACAAAATTGTATTGATCTCTAGCTTGTTTCCCTCAATACTTCTAGTTAATTCTCTGAATAACTGTTCAGTTTTAAATATAATGTCCTGGGCTTGGGAATTTATAGCCCACAAACCATCACGGTTTAAACATGAAACCAATTTTTGGTTATCACTATCAGTAACACATGCAGCCTCAAGGATGGAAATTGCTTGCTGACTTTCTGGTGATTTCCACTTTGGGCTGCTTTTTAACTTCTTGTGCAGGTTGTGAAAAACATACCCACCAAGGTACTGGCCCCCAGATATTTCCCTCTCTGATAAACTGGTTGTGGTCGTTGTTTCTCCTGATCCTGTTGGTTGATTCATATCAAGTACTTTTTTCTTTGCAAAAGTCAACATGTGATCAGCAACTTTAGTTGCAAGAAATGTTGCTGTCTTCTCAGAAAGATGTGGGAAGTAATTTGTTGCTTTGAGTGGGACCTCACTGTAATACTCTGTATAAAAGCGCTCGACATTGCCTTTTCGCTGGAAGTTACTGTAAAGCTTTTGTAACATCTTCATTTCATCGGCTTCCTTTCCAAGTGACATGTTGTATGAGACAAGTTCACCTCTAGCAGCCATGGAATAACAGGCATTCTTGCTCAGTTTAAGGGTTGTCTCCTTTACAATTTGGGCAAGAAGGTCAGTTGTTAGCTGGTCAGCATTGCCACTGATAGGGCCGGTAGGGGTAAGACGTATATTAATTGCTCCTGGTCGAGATTAAGATTTAAAATTATTATCTGGTTTATTTCTCGCTTTTATTGATGCGTTTTGCTTTTAAGCAATAGCCTGGAGTGTTAGGCATTATGACTTGATTTATTTAGTCCTGTAGCATCTTTTAAGCAAGTATTGAAGAGGTTTGTGTAGTTGCTGCAAGAGAAAGATGGTGGACGAAGGACGCATTAATACTCGAAGCCATTCCCGTAAAGAAATGGATACCTATTTTAAATCTAATGCGTTCGAAGAATTAGTGAACAATGCAATTACACAGCAATTTAAAAATTTCCTCACTTCAAAAGCTTTTCAGGATATGCTAGTCTCAACGACTAAGATAATCGTTTCTGAAGTTGAAATCGACAAAGTTGTACAACATTTGAAGAATAAAATCGCCGAATTGGAAGTTCAATTAGATCGAGTGAAGTCTTATGCGAATGACAATGAACAATATTCGAGACGGTGTAATGTACGAATCTATGGTTTACGTGAGGAGAAAGGGGAAAATTGCTATGATGCTGTTGTGAATTTCTGCCGAAATGATTTGAAGTGTGATTTTGTTGTAAACGAGATCGACAGAACACGTCGAGTTGGTAAGCTAAGAGATGATTCAACTCCACGTGCAGTGATAGTAAAGTTCTTGTCGTACCAGTCTAAGTTGAAGGTTTTAAAAAATCGGCGTAATTTGAAAGGAAGCAAGAAGTTTATTAATGAAGACCTTACTTTAACGAACAAGAATCTATTCGATGTGGCAAGAAGAGATCTGCCCAGCCTCTCTGTGTGGACGTCGGATGGTAAAGTACTGATAAATGATAAAATTGTTCGAATTAAATCTAAACAGGACATTCTCGATTTAAAATAACTTAGCCTTCATTCCAAACCATGCTTCGCTGATCATTTCTATATGCTCAGTAATTTTATTAATCTTAAAATAATACTATTCTATAATAACCTCATTTTATTTGTGTGTTATCTTGTGCAGCCCGAGGTAAGTGTTATTTATTGTATATTTTGCGCATTTAATGG
Organism: Chrysogorgia sp. JL179-B06; assembly: GCA_035772405.1. Taxonomy (NCBI): domain Eukaryota; kingdom Metazoa; phylum Cnidaria; class Anthozoa; order Scleralcyonacea; family Chrysogorgiidae; genus Chrysogorgia; species Chrysogorgia sp. JL179-B06. Next base: position 1,012,846 of record JAYKKM010000363.1, on the reverse strand, counting down.
TGGTTAGCTTAGCAATTTACAGAGCAAATGTCGGGAGGTTTAATTGTTATAAAATTTATTTGTGTAATTCATGCCTTTCTGGCAGATTAGCTAGTGGATGGCTAACATATTTTATGGTATTTTTTATAATGTTATTAATTTTACTGTCTGGAGATGTTGAAGCTAACCCTGGCCCTTCTAGAAACCTAACATTGAATGTTGGTCATATCAATGCTAGAAGTCTGAATGTTGAAGACAAATTTGATGAAATCACTTCTGTTGTTCTTGAACAACAACTCGATATTTTTGCAGTTTCTGAAACTTGGCTGAACAAGGAGATTTCTAGCGAATTACTAACATTCCTGGTTTTAGCCTATGTTCAGACGGGATAGAAATAATGGTATAAGGGCTGGTGGTGTTGCATTTTATATTTCGTCCAGATATGCATCTAAAAGACGTAATGATCTCGAACACAGTGATTTTGAATTACTTTTTGTTGAAGCTAAAATGAATTCTTTGTCATTTGTTTGTGGAGTGTGTTATCGGCCACCAAATTATAATTCTGCTGAAAACAATGCTCTTTTAGATGATTTGCAATTCTGTTTAGATGAAATAAATCAAATACCTGGTACCTTTGTTTTACTCTTTGGGGATTTTAATGGAAATTTTGATATGGAAAATGCTTTGCCTAGCAGCGATTTTGGATCTTGTTTATATAGATGGATGGCATGTAATAGCCTTTTCAAGTTATTAATGAACCGACACGCATTACTGAACATAGTGCCACATTACTAGATCTTATATTTACAAACTCACCGGGTTATTTTGTAAAAACCGGAACATTAAGCCCGCCTGGCAACTGTGATCACTCGCTGGTTTATGCTCGTATGAGTATTTCTTTTGCTAAACCTAAATGTTATACGCGCCATGTTTGGGATTATTCTAAGATAGATCATAACAAATTGAGTGAGGCTCTCTGCAGTGCTAATTGGGAAGAGATTTTTAATTCCGTCGAGGATTGAGTGTTTTCGACAAATACTTGAGATGTTTGTACCGAATCGAACGGTTGTAATTCGTCCAATGGATAAACCTTGGATGAATTCTAAAATTAGGAAAGCAATAGATTGCTTAAATTCTATTGTAGACGAAGAAATTCGACCACCTGATTGCAAAGAAATTTAACTACGTCACTTATACGTATATGTAAAACAAAATACTTTGCAAATCTAAATATGAAATTACAGGACCCCAAACTAGGTCCAAAGAAATAGTGGGGCATAGTTAAATCGTTATACCGAAGTAAAATACAATCAATAATACCGGCACTATTTGATGGCGATCGCGTAATAACTGATGCAAAAGAAAAAGCTACACTTTTTAATCAGTACTCAATGTAAAGTGGAAAATAATGATGCCGCAATCCAAATATAATTGATTTTCAAAATTCTAGATTTATTTCACGTCTATCCACAACAGAATTAGAAGTTAAAGATTTATTAAATATAGTCGAAATAGGAAACTTTTCAATTAAAACATTTGCTGATGGTATTGCAATGACCCCATGCTTCGCACTGGTATGCCTTTTCAAACCAGAGTTGCTTTTACACTTTTTCCCACAAGTGTGGCAAATAAATTCTCCAGTTTGAACCTACGATAAGCAAGGTATATCCCAGTTAGATTCAACGTACAATTTCATAACCAACAGTACAAACGATGTCGTGCACGTTTAGATTTAAACAATTACTTCTTTCATTTGCATTGACTATTCAGTTTTTGAATCACTTTAGGAAGCGAGCGTTCTTGAGTTCAACCACAGCCGTATTTCATAGTTCAAACATTTTATTCTCTATTTATTAAACCACGGATACACTGTCTATTTCAGGCAACATCGATTGATATTTTCTAAACCGCTTTAGTGAGTGAACGTTTGTTAGCCAGACTGCAGTTCGTAGTTAAAGCGTTTTAACTCTTTAAACATAGACACACTTTTAATAACCACAATCTTTTCTGAAGTAGAAAAGTGGAAAAATCGCCTTCACATGCTACCAACAGTATTAAACACGTACGTTTAGTCAGTCACGCAATCGAATCGTGAATCGTCCACACGAAAATAAGCAAAACTTTACTACAGGGCAAAAAATGGCCATATTTTTGACAATCGTGCACTTACATCAGCAATGGCTTGTTCAAATTCCTCTTGAATATCTTCATCTTCTTCTAAAATGTTCAATATGGCATCAAAATCCTCACCAGAAATGTAGTCACAACAGTCCGCCATCTCGAAGGTCTTTGCGTGTGCACGGTCACGTGATGGCCTTTTCAACATCAGTGCGCGTAAACATAATCCGCCTTTGAAGTACGCCGCGTTTCCTAACCATCTTACCCTCTATTAACTATGTTCTTAGTAAGCTCGATGGTGTTTGTTCCATGGTGGAAAACCTCAAAAAGCGAATGACATGCCTCGAATCAAAGGAAGTCAGTCCACTTGACAAAACAGCTGTGCAAGTTCCTGCCAAGAAGTGTTTACCGAAACAGAAGGCGAGGGTCGCGCTGATGTCGATTCTTGTGACCAACTCTCAGTCTCAGTCATGGTAGTTCAAGACACGGATCTTGAAGCTTTATAATTCCGGAAATCCGGGACCACGAAGGCCCCACAACGAGCGAAAAGCTCAATCTCACAACCAAATCTGGCAATAACATGGTGGGAAGCCCCGAAGAAAATCCCTTGAAACCACAGCTATTCGACCCAGTGACTACAGAGCCTATAGCTGGTCTCCATCTTCAAGTTTTAAGTTTGTCTTCATCGCAAATATTTAGTATTCTCGAAGAGACCGCTACTCGATTTAGACGTCTTAATGACTCCTAAATCAGACAAAGCCCTCTCAGACCAAATACCGTACAAATTCAAGAAAACAGTGGAAAACCGTGACAAGGATTTGTTGAAGTTACAACGACATCTTCTAAGCGTTGCAGGCCCTCTTACAGTCCTTCATGATTTGTTGGAAAACAAAGTCCATGTCTAATGAATACAGGCAGGAGGGCATTTTTTTTGTTTGTTTTTTCAAAATCACCGAAAATTCTACGCACGACGTTGCGAAACATGCGGCTAAATGCAGGAATTGCTCCGACCTGTCATTGGACGATAAAAATAGTAACAGCAGTGTCAATGGTGTAAAATTACCGCTCTATCTATACGCTGTTTACATATTTATCTATATCTTGATAGACCAATGAATACAAGGAAACCTATCGCTTGTATTTAATAAATAAAGAAAGAATGGTTGTCTTCAACTCATATGTTATGAATTTTTTTCGCACGATTTATATTACCGGGAGATTGAAGACGTATGAATTCAATACACGATCGAGAATCAGAAATATATTTTAATGCCACAAACAACAAGAATGTATGTTTAAAGCTATTCCGTATGAGAACTGCGTAAACTTTTACTTGCAAACAGATTGATTATATCAAGTGCCTTCCACGCTATGAGCGCTGAATCAAACGGTGTTCGCGGCCACGCAGTCTGACCAAAAATGATTGTTTTGATTGTTTTATTTGTTTTGGTTCTTCGAAGCTTTTTGAAAGTAAAAGTTCATTCAGCACTCAAGTACGGAATGGCTTTAAGCATACATTCTTGTTGTTTGTGGCATTAAAATATATTTCTGATTCTCGATTGTGTTGAATTCATACGTCTTCAATCTCCCGGTAATATAAATCGTGCGAAAAAATTTCATAACATATGAGTTCAAGACAACCATTCTTTCTTTATTTATTAAATACAAGCGATAGGTTTCCTTGTATTCGTTGGTCTATCAAGATATAGATAAATATGTAAACAGCGTATAGATAGAGCGGTAATTCTACACCATTGACACTGCTGTTATTATTTTTATCGTCCAATGACAGGTCGGAGCAATTCCTGCATTTAGCCGCATGTGTTGCGAAGAACACCGCCATTTTGACATCCTCGTACCCAGACCCACGCGCTCCTATACTCGGCATATAGCGCGAGGGTCTGGGTAAGTGAAAAATTCAAACGCCCCGGTTTGTTCGCGAAAGGAAACGAAAACTGTAAAACGAAGATTTTTTTATACATCAATTTTAGCGGTTCTTTCGCTGTTATAAAAGTGTTAATTATTCTGGCGAGAGACACGCGTGTCCATTGACGTTGTTAGATGTTTAGAGTCAAGATGGAGTCGTAAAGTGTAGACCACATGGTCGAGTCAGTAACTACCTAATTTATACAATAAAACTATAAAACTGTGAGAGTGGAGTTCATTTTACAATGTTAATTTGTTAATTTTTTTATAGTTATGCAAAATTAACCCTACAACGACCAACAAGGCCGAGGCGGTCAAACTTGATGCCACCGAAAATGAAATAGAAGTTAAAATCTTGACGATGAAAGTGCGATACACAACGGCTAGTCGTGTGTGTACGAGTATTTCGTCTAAATATCGGCCGAAAAGCAATATCGTTGAAGAGTCGATGGAGAGTTTGCAAGCTTTAGGTTTAGGAACATTTAAAATAATAAAAAACATTTTTTTACAAGAATTCTCCAAATGAAATTATAAAACAAAAGTTGGCGAAATTCAACATTCTTCTGGAGGAGTACTCGTTTTTTTCATCAGGAAGATAAAAAAATCATAATGGATGGTGAACGTACCTAGATAATGCAATAGAAAAACGAGACTTGACAGTTGACAGAAACATTGGTAATTACGTGCGTATATCACTGATGTCAAAAATAGGATTGAATATTTGCATAATGTAAGTTGACCTTCAAGAAGGATAGAAATTGATTAGAGATGTCGAAAGAGAAGACTATACGAGTTTGTGGTGATCATCAAGCCTATGTTAAGAAAACTATTGACAGTGTCAACGAAATCCTGGAATAGTTTACCGGATCCGAAAGAGAGAGGCTGGAAAGTTCGAAGATAACCTTAAACGAGAAGAAAGATGTTTTGAAAGATATGGATGAAGCAGTGTTTGGAGTTTACAAAAGACGAAGATATTAATAAAGAGATTATCGAAACAAGTGAACTCGATTAGTTGACTAATCGAGTATGTGCCAAGATAAATCATGCTTTGAGTGTTGTTAATACGTCAGCCAGTGTGCCAAGTACTTATATAGCTAGTACAAACGTCAACCATACCAGTGCAAGTGTCCCATCAGTTAAAGCTAAATTACCAAAATTGACATTGAAGAAATTTTGGAGAACCCAAGTCGTGGCAGTCATTTTGGGACAGCTTCGTTGCTGCAGTGCATGAAAATAACAACATTTCTAAAGTTGATAAGTTCAATTATTTAAAGAGTTTGGTTGAAGGAAAAGCATCCTCTGCAATTGATGGACTTTCACTTACCGCTGAGAATTATGATGCTGCAGTTGCAGTGCTCAAAGATAGATTTGCTAATCCCCAGATCATAATATCTGGTCATACGGATGAACGTTTACGACTACGAAGATATTGGTAAAGTTAAGAAGGTTCGTCAGTTGTATGACTCGATCGAAACCCACATTAGAAGTCTCGGAAATCTTGGGATTTCTTCAAGTTCTTATAGAAACCTTCTTGTTCCACTCACTGTTAGTAAAATGCCAGAAGAAATGCGTTTAATTGTTGCTAGAAAGCTTCACAAGAATGATTGGGATATTGAGAGGGAGAGATGTAACATGGCAGAGTGTAGTCCACCCAGTCACCCAGGAAATGGTGGGTTTCGGAATAAAGGAAAACCTCCTTATTCTGCCTCCTCGCTGTTAACAGGAAAGGATTCATTGTCTGGTCCCCACTGTAGTTTTTGCACCAAGCAACATCCATCAGCAACATGTCGTATTGTTACTAATACAGCTGCACGTAGAAGAAAGGGGAAATGTTTCTTGTGCCTCAGATCTGGACATATTATTAGAAACTGTGATTCTGAGAGATGCCAAAAATGTGGCAACCATCACCATACTTCACTGTGTGACAACCAAGACATCCAAGGCAACCGAGACAACCAAGGTAACCACACCAACAGAGACAACCAAGGTAACCGAGACAACCGCACCAACAGAGACAACCAATGTAACCATGCCAAAAAGGTAACCAAGTCAACCAAGCCGTTAAGTACCCAGAGAAATGGTGGGGCTACTTCAACAATGTGTATAGACAGTAACACCCAGTACACTGCTCAAGCTGTAGTGGGTTAAAGTAAATTGTCAAGACCAGAAGATAAATGCCAGAATTGTGTTTGACTCATGTAGTCAACGGTCCTATGTGTCACATCGACTAAGAAATGCTTTGGAATTGCCTTCAATTGGATCAGAAAACTTGCTTATCAAAACGTTTGGAGAGGAGACACCTAGAGTTGTATCCTGTGATCAAGTTAAATTGTCAGTAACGGATGTTGATGGAAATGAGATAAGTATGGATATGTACAGTGTGCCAACAATATGCAGTTCTATCAGCAACCAAGCTTTTGAAATGGCTCTTGAAAAATACCCTTACCTTGAAGGTTTACATCTAGCAGATGCATCTAACATGTCCAGCGAAGCCGAAGTGGACATATTAATAGGTGCCAATTACTACTGGACATTTGTTACAGATCCACACGACGAGGGACACAACTTGGTCCAGTAGCTATACTTATGAAAGGAGCTGATAATATTCTGGGATCAGGAGACTTTAGGTATACGAGAGAACGAGCCACCAGCCTACGATGGTTTCATCCAAGATGCAAGGTTCAATGGTGAGCAGTATGAAGTCAAGTTGCCCTTTAGAGAGGATCATCCGCTGCTTCCCGACAATTATGCAACCTCAGTAAAAAGATTAAGTTCACTACTGATGTCTCGACTTCAAACCAATCCAACAATACTCAAGGAATATGATAACATTATTCAGGAGCAAATCAAGGCAGGAGTTGTGGAACCTGCAGTTGGTGAAGAACCCATGCCAGTTGGAAACATTCATTACTTACCGCATTGACAAGTAATCAGAGAAGGTAAAGAGACAACGAAGATAAGAGTTGTGTACGATGCATCAGCAAGAAGCTCTGTGACAAGGTTGAGCGATTGTCTCCACACGGTCCTTCTTTGAACCCACTGATATTTGACATTCTGTTGAGATTCCGAGTACACAGAGTGGCAATGATAGCGGATATCGAGAAAGCATTCCTGAATATTTCTATAGCAGCAGAGCATAGAGATTATGTACGATTTTTATGGGTAGATTTTAATTCGATTTGTTTTTATCTAATTACTTTAGATGGGCTTTAAAGAAGTAACCATGGCCACTGACAATCAGCTAAAAGATGAGCTGGCCATTAAAGAACTAGGTGTTCGCCTTTCATTGAAGGAATATTGTGGAACTGGTCAAAACAAAACAAATATACATAACGAGACGGAACAGAAAAAACAGAGGCTAATAATATCCGAATTAATTGGAAGCAAGAAAAACAAAGGCAATTTATCCTCTAAAATTAAAAAAAATGAAGCTAAAAAGTTTGAACAAAAGGTGGCTACCGTAATATACAAATGGGATGGATCCATAACGGGATTAGAGTTGGTCTAGAAAAAGGTGGGGTACCCGAGAAATGAAGGCCTCTGTTAAATACAGTTATAAAGAATTGATGGATGCTGGTAAAAAGTGTTTTTTTCCTGATGGTAAAAGTTATTTTGGAACTAAGCAAGTCATTTGTCAAGAAATTTGGTCTTGCTGATTTTATGGGCCAACCGTTAACTGAATTTGATGGAGATGCACCAATCACCCTTGGGGATTATGCTGAAAAAATGGTTTCAAGTCCAGAGTCCGTCTTTATTTGACTACTGATCAAACAGTACAAACGATCGCCAGCGCGAGTAGTGATGAAGAGGAACTACCACCTGCAAGGGAAAAGTCAAGAAAGACTGCTTGTAGAAATGAAGCTGTTCCTAGTTTGAAAGGCACTACCCAGGAAAGATTACAACATAAAGAAGAGCAGGACAAAGAATACCATCAAAGTCTGGCTTTGGACACTACGAAAAATGATGACAGAAAGCAATTACTGGATCACCTTATACTGGATTACCTATACTTGATAATGAAAGTTTACAACCTTGAAAATTCACAAGTTTAAAAATTTAAAGAGAAAATATTTTATTCACAGATCACCATGTTTCCCAATGTGAATGTCACAAATGGACAGTTTAAAATTTTGAAAACAAAGGTAAATGCAAAGGAGTTTGTTTATGCCATTATGGGAATGTTGTGGACACGAGAGGTTCTCTTCATGCATGCAATTACCGGGAAAACATCAAATGCATACAGGGGAAAAGATGCAAAGCTGCAGCTGGATTCAGAAAAGGTCAAAAGTATATGTGGTGAGTCATCCTTTCTTTTTCATTAATTATATAGACTCTCTTTCAGGACTTAGTGAAATTGATGAGTTAACTAGTACCAAGTGGCTAAAGGACACATACCTCACTGTGTGAATAACTAGGGACAAGTTATAACAATACAATCTGCTCTTTTAAACACTCAATTATATCCGTGTTTGATTTATGTGTAGAATATGCCTCGAAAAGATATGGATGCAGCGAAGTTGAAATATGGCAAATAATGATTGCTAGAATAAGCAATATTATTAAAGTCATCAAGGCAAAACAGAAGTCAAAATGTCAGAGCAGCAGTTCCCAATCTGAACTTTCTTCTAGCTAGAACATTAAAAGCTGAAAATTTATTATAGATATTGTTAAAGTGATATACTGATATTAAAATGATCATACTTGAAAGTTGAGTTGTTTGACCTATTCAGTATTCACATTATCTGAATAATCAGATCTGATTATTCTTCTAGTGCATGTGATTCAGACTATATAATTTACTTACAGGAATAGAATGTATCATTTCCTTCGGTATACTAAGCGAACAGTGTATCGGATCCGATTAATCAGATTGTGTGAATGTGCCTTCAGCAAGAAATAGAGGATTGTGTAAATAAAGCCAGAGTACTGTCAAAATATATGTTCTAGTGTTAGTGGGTTATGGTTTCTATTACTTTATTTGACATTTTTATTTCACGTGTGTAAAGACTCATCTATTGCACGCTATATATATATAAGAAACTTAGTCTTCAATATTAAACAACATTCGACAGTCGTAGCATGTTCATTTCCCTCACTCTCGCCCATGCGCATTGGATGTTACATTTCTCCCTTTTTCCAGAATTTCAAAAAGATAATAACTAATAATATCTAACAATCACATAGTTGAACTGATCGCATGTCTCTGTCCTGGATTCCTAAATATTAATAATAATTGTAATGTTAACGAAATGTTTTAATGTCTTATGAATAGTTCAAATTGTATAGTCTTCCAAATATGATGGCTTCTTCCTATTTCTTTTTGGCCTGACTCCAGTTGGTGATCGTTCTGGTGGTGCTATTGGTGGTTTGGTCTGCTCTGTGGTGGAGTTATCTGATTTGGGATCTTTGATTTTAATTGGTGTCTCCATCTCTGGATTAAGTTGTGGATCCACGCTCTGTAAAATAATTTCTCGCCACTTCTCTGGACCTGAATCTGTGATGTCTTTCCCTTCTCGATCCCTGTCATCTTGAATCAATGAATTGGCCAGTTTATATTGGCTCGCATCTCGGTAGACTTCTCTTTGATCTGAGATTCTTGTTGCTGCGATGCTTGATCCATCTATGCGGGTCACAATGTAGAAGGTTGGTTCAAATAAGCTGTCGACAGTTTGTTTTTCTTTTCCTGTTTCAGCAGAACATGGTCCCCAATTCTAAAGTTGTGCTCTTGAGTGTTCCTGTTTGTGGCATTTCGTTTGATCAATTCTTTGTACTCGTCATCTTTCCTGTTGATCATCACATCACATGCATCCTTGTCGTTAATTTCTTTGGTTTGGTGGTCTAGCTTGGTTCTTACGGTCTGTTCATGAGGGCTTCGCATGGTGTTACCCCTGTCGCCGAGTGTGGTGTTGATCGAAAGCCTGTCAACATTTCTTGAATGGCAATCTTACTCTGACTTGTTGAGTAGTTTCATAAAACTTTCAGCTTCGCCATTGGCTCGTGCATGTCCTGGGGTAACACGGTGGTGGTGAAATCCCTCCGTTTCTGCAAATTCTTTAAAATCTTTGGAATTGAATGGTGGTCCGTTGTCGCTTTCCAGTTGTCTTGGAGTCCTGTGGGTGGCAAACATGGTCTTAAGCTTTTTTTTGTGGGTGGAAACGATGTTTAACTGGTTCGGCCAACTTCAGGATATCTTGTTCTCTTGTCTATCGCCACAAGGTTGTAATGTCCGTCCGGGTATGGTCCTCCGAAGTCTACAGCAATTATGTCCCATGGTTTCTCTGGTATCTTTGTCGGTTTGACTGGTTCTTGTCTGTGCTGCTTTGTTGTCACTTGGCACTCGAAGCACTGCCCTATGATCTGTTCTATCATGCCATTCATAGTGGGGAACCAGTATTTCTCTCTTAGCATTTGCTTCGTCTTTGTCATACCAAGGTGTCCCAGGTGGTGTGCTGCCTTGATAACCTTTCTTTGGAGATTGGTGGGAATGACAATCTGGTCCATTCGAAAGATTAAGCCATCAACTGAGTACAACTCATGTCGTATGCTATAGAAGGGAGTGATATCTGGGTCCTTTCGGTGTTGTTCCCAGTCCCCTTTGTGTATTCTGTCCGACAGTTTCTGAAGCTGGGTATCTTCCTGGGTCTCTTGTTTGATGCGATCAACGACAACAGCATGGTCGTCAGCAACAATTTGCTTGATAACTTTCTCCATCGTGTCATGTCCGGTTTCTGGCAGTGGGTGTCGAGATAAAAAGTCGAGTGGGTCAAGTTCGTCCTTTCCTTGGTGGAAGCTTGATAGTTGCTTTGTTAAACATCGGGATTAGTGGCTTATGAGCGGTAATTATCTTAAATCGCGGTGCTCCAAGGAGGTAGATGCTGAATCTGTTTTTCGCCCAGCATACTGCCAAGGCATCTTTCTCGGTCTGGCTATGCCGTTTCTCGGTTTCGGTCATCGTGCGGCTGATAAAATGAACTGGTTGTAGCCCCCTTGTCTGTCTCTTGGAACAGTCCGCCTGAGAGTCCCTCGTGGTAGCTGGCTTCCACTCTTACGACGATTGGTCTAGATGGGTTGAAGTAAGCCATAGTGCTCTCGCTGGTGATACTATTTTATCTTCTCAAAAGCTTCTTCTTTCCCTGCCCATATGAACTTTGTGCTCTTCTGGGTTAGTGCTCTCAGTGGCGCAGTTGGCGATGAATACCTCGGAATGAACTTTGATAGGTAGCCTGTCATGCCCAGGAAGCTTCTTACTGCCTCTTTGGATTCTGGTGCTTTGCTTTCTTTCACTGCTCTGATCTTTTCAGGGCTTGGTTTGAGTCCTTCTTTGGTGAATTGGTGCCCATAGAACTCAATCTCATCGACTCCAAACTGGCATTTGTCGAGGTTGAAGGTGATGCCAAAATCTGCTGCTCTTTGTAAGACAGTTTCCAATGCCTTGTCATGCTCTTCTGTATTTTTCCACCGATCAGAATGTCGTCTCGTTGATTAAGGCATCTTGGTATGTCTCCGAAGATATGATACATTGCTTCATCGAATAGATCCTGCGATGACTTTGCCCCAAAGATTAATCTCTTTGGTCTCATGTTCCCCCATGGGGTGCTGAAGGTTGCAATCATTCTGGATTCTGGATCTAGTAAGAGCTGGTGGTAGCCCTGTTTCATGTCGAGCTTGGAGAAGATGGTACAATCATGGAACTTGTGCATGAAATCCTCCACTATAGGACTTTGTGTTATTCTGTGTCTTTCCATGTACTTGTTGGGTACTCGTAGATCCACGCTGGCTCATCATGTGGGGTTCCAACTCCTCTTTTGTCTATTCCACGGAATCTGGGTTTTGGTTGGACAACTAACGGTGAACACCATGTGACGGGTTCTCCTTCTGGTACTTCTTCGAAGAACTCTTCTTCAATGCATTGATGTAGCCAATTCTTCAGTGGTTTCTGCAAGTGGTAAGCAACTGGTCTTGGTTTTTGTACTACTGGAACGGCTCCTCGTTTCATGCTGAACTTGGCGTAAAAACTCTTGTCATTCTTGATGTTCCGATGCCTTTGAAAACTTGACTATCTCTCAGTGATGTCCTTGAATCTGGGGTCTTGGTTTTTCATTTCTTTGACTATTTTGATGTCTTCCAGGATTCGCATCTCGTTTACTTCTGCGAATGAGCCGTCTTCTCAAATTTGTGGCATTCCAAGTTCAAGCAAAGTCTCTTTACTGATGAGAGGTGGGGAGTTGATCTTTCCTTTTACCATAATAAATCTTGAAATTGCTCCACGTCTTGTTTCTGACGATGGCTTTCAACTCTCCTTTGACCACTAGTTTGCTTTGTAAGGTATTCAGCTTTGTTCGACTGGCTTCTGTTAATTTTCTGCTACTTTGATTTTGCAGGGCTTTAATCCATGACGTTGACTTCTGCGCCGCTGTCTGGTTCAATTCTTACATCAACATCTTCTATTTTCACTGTCAATGTCTTGGCATTATCTTCAATCTTGATTTTCTTAACATGCTTTAGGTGTTTCACTGCTTGACCGAAAAATTCATCGTCCAAACTTGTCGAACTGTCAGTTGTTTCTTCTGATGTTTTCTTGACTGAGTGCTTTTTTCTTGCAAATTCTGTTTGGCGTCGTTCTGCTTTGTCTTCTTTGTCTTGGCGCTTCCGGTCGCCTTTTGGTGTATCTGTTTTACTAGATCTGGACACTACTGCAAAGTGGTTATATTTTTGACATTTATTGCATTTCTTGGCATATGCTGGACAGTTTTTACCTTCGTCATGTGTCCCGATTTGTCCACAGTAGTTGCAAGCTTCCGATCTTTGTGCTGCTGTTTTTCCCCGGTATTGTGCTCGCCTCTTCTTGAAATATTCTTCTTTGTTTACGAACTTTACGTGCTCCGAGATTTGCATATCGTTTATTTGCAGAGATGTGTATTCCGTCTGAACGGCCTCGGTAAGAAATTGTGAAATATTCCATTTCTTATTGATTGCTTTTTGGATGAGTGTCCGATTATGAGTTGTTTGAATCAGATGTTCTAAGGTTCGTTCTTTGGCAGTTTCCTTCGAATTCGCAGTCGTTGGCTTTATCTCTCAGTCGACTGGCATATGCTGCTATTGTCTCTCAGTGTTTGTCTGAGCTTCAGGAACAAATATCTGGCGTGGTGTTTATTTTTCTTCGGCAGAAAGTAGTCTTAACTTTGCCTTCAGCTTCTCATATTCGTTCAAATCGCCTGTTGGATTGGTAAACTCTTCTCGAGTCTTGCTATCTCTTTCCCGCCATAAATAAGTAACGCATCGTTCTTGTCGGTCGGGTCACTGATTTTAAAATAACGGAATTCTCGTTCAATTTCTTCCAGCCAATCGTCCCACGCTTTACCTGTAGTAATGTGGTCTTCTCCCGGTGAGAATGGTTGGGCTTTCAAGTTTCTTGTTTCGGTAATCACTCGAACCGTAGTTGCTGCATGAGGTTGTTGTTCGTTGTCGACCATCTTGTTGTCACGGTCACCTCGCTATTAATCAATGTTCAGTCGCTTTGATATGCATTTGCTTGCTTGTTCTGGTTCAATTTAGTAGTTTTAATCCTCGTCGCCAATGTAAAGACTCATCTATTGCACGCTATATATATATAATAAACTTTAATATAAAACAGAACTGAAACTCCTTCGACAGTCGTAGCATGTTCATTTCACTCATGCCCATGCGCATTGGATGTTACACTCAGGGCAAATTAAAAATAATTATGCCAGTCTTAAACTCCCTTCAGCTATCAGCGGTGAGACGTCTAACGTGTACAAACTACCTGGTTCACTTGGATGTTCAAATCTGATCCTGTAAAGGATCTTAAGATTGAACGTAAGCTACGTACTACGCAGGTTTTCATCCTGTTCCTTTTAGATGGTCGCCACACCATTTTACTTTTACCTTTGTACCGACAATAAAAAATAATTCTTCGTGACTCTTTAATTACTTCTGATGCATGTTCGATGTCATTCTTTTTTAAATCCTCTCCCTTGTCATTGTTAATGCCTGTCAAAATCTCGATATATTCTTTGAGTTTTTTAAATATTTTATGTAAATTTTCGATGTCTGGTACTAAAACAGAACTGTCCGAAGTGTTTGTCAGTTTGTGTCATTTGATTTAATTTCTTCTGATGCAAATGTTCGTCTACGATAGACATCATTAGGATGTTGTAGGTAGTCTTGTCTTTCTTCCAAAACTAGTATCTCAGCATCATTAATTGTATTTAGTATTTCGGTCTGTTCTTGATAAAACGCTAAATGACAGTGTCCATTTTTGAGAAGTGTTAATCTAAGAATTAGTTTATCCCTATTACCCTGTTATGGATAAACCATGATAATTTAGAATATATTTCATTTGAGCAGTTCAGAGATTATGTAGTTCTTTCAAAGACCCAGGTATACTTTTAATGTTTCCTTTATAATTTGAATGGAAATCAATGGGCGGTGTGTTTTCTGTGCCATTTTCAAAGAGTCGCTCAACTAGTTGATACTTAGTCCCAAGCAGGACAGTCCAGCTTTTCTACACTTATCTTGCAACTCCCGGCATGAATTTTTTTTGTAAAGATTTGTCGTTTTCCATCTGTCTCTAGCCTTATCCTGCTGAAAAGAGCGCAACTCATGTTCGTTAGCCTCCTTAAAGTATCTTTTCACCTCGTTTTCTGGAAGCCATGTTAGGAGAGCAATTTCATTCAAAATATCATCAGGTGGATTAGGATTTACCTTGTAAAACAATTCTAGGAGTCTTGATGGTATAAAAATACCTGGCATTCTGTTCCATCTTCCATCTACTAGGCTTGTAATGCGAATGTTTCTCTCGACTGTCAAGTAATGAAGTTCTTTTGATGCTTTATACCACCTTACACTGTATGTAGTCAGGTATTGGTTGCACGATATTCCTGGATTGATTAGTGCCTATCCAATTCTCATCTTCCCTCCACAGTGTAGTTTGATATTTGTCATTCCAAGCAGTCCTTTCAGTAACCAGATTATTGGTAATTTGTAAGTAGTCGTCTTTATAAGTACCTGTGTAGTTTGGGTCAATATTCCACATTACATCAAGGATGTCTGTAATATAGTTTCGTTTGACATTGTATTCCCATTTGCACTCTAACTTTCTTTCTTCTGAAAGGGCTAAAAAGCTCTTCAATTTGTCGTCATGATCAAATATGACTTCATCACCAACCCCATGATCGACTTGAAGATATTTCCCATTGAATTTAGCCTGTTGAATGCATTCCTTGACATCGCTTGCCATTTTCTCTATGTTCTGCTTGTGTTCCTTGCTCCCAGGATCTGCTCTTTCATATACTGACTTTGAATTGAACACAGTTCTTGAAAGTACTTCGTTTTCCGCAGCATGCACCCTTTCGACGAAATTTCGTTTACTGTGATATTCAGCAATAGAAATTTGTGAGATACGGTCAAGTTTAAGGTATTCAACATTCTAGAAAGCCACATTCGAACCAATGGACTTGAAGGGGTTTCTGAAGGTCCATTATCGACCACAAAAATAAAATTCTCCTTAAGGGCATTACTGTCAGGGTTTCTGAAATAATAATCAAGCGATGGTTTGGTGAGCAGAAGAAATATTTCATTAAAAGCTCGGCTGGTTGTTTCAGGTTCATAGTAAGAAAGATTCAATAGTGTCACTGCCTTACCGGTCCTTGTAACATGAAGAATAAGTGAGCTTGTTTCTGATGGGCATAAAGGTATCTTCAGGTGTCAATAGCAAAGGAATAGATTATTTTCTTGTTATTTGAGTTTCTATGAACAAATGGTGCAGAAATGTCGCATTATCCTCCGATCTGTAGCGGGTAGACGTAATTAAACGAGGGTGACTTTCTAAACCTCTGCCTGTGCATCCATCCATGCAGCCTCCATCAAATATACCTTCCAGTATTCTAGACATTTCTGGAAATTGTTCATATTTTAACATCCTACCTCACCATCGAATTGTTTGGAAAGTCTGAGTTAATTTTGCTTTCTTTTTTCTATTATCCTCTTTGTCAAGCGCGATTGCTGTTCATTTGTCATGTCATTTCTAACAATTCTGGAAGTTGTAGTAATGTCTTTATAGCAATGAACATTCTCCCATAACTCATCTCTTGCATTCATTATTGCTGTTTTGTTGGTAATCCCTTGTAGTTTAGACACGAAAGACGCACTCGTTACCTGCGTAAATAAACCCTTTAAAACGTCTGTTTGTGTCAATGTATTTCATAGAGTCGTTGAAAATGCGTCCAATCTTCTCGGTAATTTTATCATTGACAACTTTTTCGCTGTTGTTTGCCATTTGGCAACAAAATAATTGATTAGCATAAAAATTAAATTCAGTGTAATTGGTCATTGGCTTAGCTAACATGAAGTACTCATTATCCAACGTGTTGTTTTCTTGCCGCCATGTTGAGCAGATAGAAGCTTGCGATTTCGAAGTTTAAAAGGAGAGTACTTTCCTACGCTTCGCTGTAACGTTACTACCTATTTTCGCTCGCATTACTTGTAGATATCTAAAACATTCTACTTCAAGTCCTATATGTTGTTAGAAACTAGAAGTTTTAAACTATTTCTCTCAGGGCTTTTTACTCGTTTAGAAAGTCACCCTCGTTTAATTACGTCTACCCGCTACAGATCGGAGGATAGGCAGTTTCTTCATGCAAATGACAACACAAATAAAGATGATCCAGCCAATAAAGAAAACCGCCTATACAAAGTCCAGCCAGTCCTTGATGGTGTTAGGCAAAATTGCCTAAAACTTGAACAGGAAGCAAATCATTCTGTTGATGAACAAATCATCCCAGCCAAGACGAAGTACAGTGGAATTCGTCAATATAACCCTAAAAAGCCAACAAAGTGGGGTTTTAAAAATTTTGTTTGTGCTGGTAAAAGTGGAATGATTTGTGATTTTTTCATTTATACTGGTGTGAAGAGTGCTGACAAAGAGAAGTGCTCATCAGAGGCAGTGGTTTTGAAATTCTGCAAGTATCTGCCAAAGCATCAGTTGGTATTTGATAACTGGTTCACCACATTGAACTTGTGTTTAGAACTCAAAGCATTCTGGGCATAGGATGTTCGATTTTACTCGTGTTGCATTGAACAAAATCATTTTTTTCTGCGACTTGCGTGTCCAATCTAGACATATGTTCCAATTCAAGGTTGTGTCGCTTATTGGCAATGTCAATGTGTCCTGTCACGAGATGGCATTCTCTTTTGCTCCAGAATAGGTCAGCTGATTGCTGGGACCATGCCCTTGCCATGTTTATAATTACAACAGGCTTTACAAAAACTACGTTGGATAAAGCCAGACAACAGAGTTCTGAAAAGAACTTCGTAAAACGAGGGTCTTGTCGCCGGCAGTAAACACTAATTAAAACGCGCCGCGATACTTAACTAAAGCAGGACAACACAGTTCTTAAAAGAACTTTGCAAAACGAGTGTTGTTGCCCGAAGTCAACACTAAGTAACTAAGTATAACCTACTAGCAGCAAAATGTAACTTGCACGTAAGGTGAAAGCACTTGTAAAAAGTTATGTAGTGTTATAACGTAGCATGTTAAGCATGGATCCACCACAGTCACTTGCGATACCGAATCTGGCTGCTCAGATTTGGCATAACAAAACATTTCGACCTCCGCCCTAATAAGCAGTAACGCGTACAATTCGACATGTGGGATACCGCATTTCCACAAATGCGCATAACTAACACAGGCCATTTTTGGGAAAGCGGGATACACTTTTGTTAAAAACGAAGTCGTTTTTCCATAACAGTGACAATGTTTAAGTAAAGCGTTGAACTAATTGCGAATGATTTGGTTCTGCGCATGCGCACAACCCCAAATTTAAAATCGATTTTTATACGCATGCGCATGAGTGATGCAGGCCATTTTCGCCAATATACACTTTCGTTTCAAACGAACTCGTTTTTCCATAACAGTCACAATATTTAACCGACACTGTGTCGGTCAGCTTTGCATAACAACACACGACGACCTTTGCGATAATAAATAATCACACAAACCCTTCAACATATGAGATGGACAAAGGATGTTATTTCGCATAAATACACATACTCAGCCCTTTTTAAATAACTATTTGCGCCACAGTCTTGACAATGTTGTGTGTTTACTGTCTGTAATTACAAATCTGTTTTCCAAACCAATACAGGTTAATATTGTCGGAATTAACGCACTGTTAACGTTACAACAATGGTTCTTACGTATGCGCAGTTCCCAATGTTTGGGAAACCTGAATTATTAATGAGTTTGAGAATTTTTTGGGTTTTTTGGTTTTGTTTTTTTTAAACGGCACAGAAGACGTGCAACAGAACAGTGTGTATAATGTAGGTTGTATTTTTTTGCGTTTCCAATTGAACAGATGTTTCTTTAATGGCAAAAAAAATGTTTCTAAAGTTTATTAGAAGGATACACTCAAAACGTGCAACATAATTTGTTTTTGGTTTATTTTATATTTTTTTATTGGAAAACTAAATGTCCGTTATTGTTTTTTTTGCTTTTTCGGCACAGTTTCCTGGTCTTGCTGCGAGTCCTGACGACTCCTTTTTTTAGTGATTTTTGGTGTACCTTTAGATAGAGCAGGAGCCGTCTCTTTTGCACAACTCGTTCGTTTCGCAGGAGTTGTGTCCTGCACAGACTTCTGGGATACCTCAGTTAAGGAATGTGATGGTTGCTCACTCTTTTTTTTTAGTCGTTTTGGGTGTAGCAGGAGCCGTCTGTTTTGTGGAAGAAGTGGTTCGTTTCGCAGGATTTGTGTCCTGCACAGACTTCTGAGATACCTCAGTTAAAGAATCTGCGGATTGCTCACTATTTTTTTTTTTAGGTGTTTTGGGTGGAGGTTTAGACACAGCAGGAGCCGTCTGTGTTGTGTTTCGATAATCAAGATATAATTAAGTTGTATTTATTGTAGTCCTTTTACAAAAAATTTTAACCAGCTGTTGTGGTCTAGTGGTTACCACACATGTCTATGAGCTGGGAGACTCGGGTTCAAACCCTGGGTCGGACCACCACTCAGGGTCTTAAAATAATTGAGGAGAAGGTGCTGCCTTTGCAAGAACACCGGCAAATGGTAAGACTTTCGGGTCTTCTCGGAAAACGACCTTAAATCGTAGGCCCTCGGAATCCCTATCAGTTGGGTTTTCCGTTCACCTAAGAGTGATAAACTGAATAGTCGAGCGCTTAAAACATGAGCCTCTGGGTCGGATAAATAGGGCAACCTTATCCTGCGTGATCGACTCAAAATAAATCATACTCATACTCATACTCAAGTGAATATACGTATACTCTGACTGCCTACTATCGTACTCAGCGTTCGACTGTTCAACGTTCGCGAGAATTCGAGTTCGGTATTAATTACGGTAATTGGAGACGACAATCATAACATCTCCCTTTGTTTATGATGTTGTTCAAAGCTAGGTAGCCTAGCAACAAAACATAACGAATCAACAATAGTGTTAAATAATGAGTTTGTTCTATCTAGTCGAATCCAAATCGTTCGGGTTTCTGAATGGTCCTTCCTGAACGGGTGACTGTTTCAGCTGGTCCACTAGCCTGTTCATCTTCATACGGTCCGGTTTTATGTTCAACTTCACTTCGTGGATGTTCATTGGATTCGACGTTTTCGTTGGGCGTTGGTTGGTCATTTCCCGGTTGTTTCGGGGTTATTTTTTCTTCAATTGGCTTCGTTGTTTTCAGGATATCTCGCCTGTTTCGTCTGTAACTCCGTCCCATCTCCGTTTCGACTGCGTAAGATCTGGGGTGCTCTGTTTGGTTTACCAAAACTGCTGGTTTCCATTTTTTGGTGGATTCGTCCCGTATCCTGACTGATTCGCCTCGGTGGAGCAGCTGTAACCCTTTGGATCCCTTGTCGTAGTGTTTCTTTGCTTTCTCCTGACGCTGCTGAAGGCATTGTTTAATTACTCCAGCATCATACATAGGCTTAAGGAGAATGGAGGAGGTTGGTAGGCAGGTTCTCGTCCTTCGTCCCATCAGCATCTGGGACGGAGATAAACCAATTCCTTCAATGGGTGTATTGCGTAGGTCAAGCAACGCCATGTTTGGATCGGTCTTGTCATGTTTGGCTTTCTTTAAAATCTTTTTCGCCGTTTGTACCGTTCGCTCCGCTAACCCATTCGATTGAGGATATCGTGGTGACGATGTGATATGATGTATGTTGTGATCTGTGGTGTACTTCTTGAACTCGGAACTTGCAAATTGTGGACCGTTGTCGCTCACGATTTCGTCAGGGATGCCGTATCGACCGAAATGTGGTCGAAGGTGATTGATTACGGTCGAGCTCTTGGTACTCGGGAGCTTTGTTATCTCAAAATATTGAGTAATAATCTGATATTACCATAAAGTTCTCGTGATCAAATTCGAACAAATCAATTCCCAATCTTTGCCACGGCCCTGTCTGGAATTTCGTGACTCTTCATTGGTTCGCGCTGCTGTGCGTTTCGAAATAGGAGGCAGGTGTTGCATTTCGAAACCAAGTCGGTAATCTGACTATTCATCCCAGGCCAATAGAGAATGTCTCGAGCTGGACGTTTGCATTTTTCAATGCCCAGATGATTTTCGTGTATTCTTTTCAGCATCTCGCCACGCATTGACGATGGTACGATGAGTCGCTCTCCTCTTAGAAGTAAGCCGTCCTGGCTACTAATTTCGTCACAAACTTGCCAATACTCTCTGATGCTGGGGTCGGCATCTGACTTCTGATTGGGCCATCCTGTCTGTATCGTGTGGTACAGTTTCTTCAATGTTGGGTCATCTCTGGTTTCCTGTCGAAATTTCTGTAGCTTCGCATTGCTTATTGGGAGATACTCTACGGTATGGACAACGTACTGCTCTTCGGTTTCACCCATCGTCGACAACGGTGCTCGGCTGAGGGTGTCTGCGATATACAAGTCTTTGCCAGGCTTGTATTGAACGGTCAGGTTGTATTTCTGCAGATTTAACATCATGCGTTGTAGTCTGGATGGTGCGACTGTTAGTGGCTTTCTGAACAGGTATTCTAGTGGCTTGTGGTCTGTTTCGATGGTGGCGGTCTTTGAGTAGATGTATTGGTGATATTTGGTACAACCAAATAATATTGCTAACAATTCTTTTTCAATCTGTGCGTAGTTCTTTTCAGCGTTGGTTAAAGAACGTGACGCATAGGAAACTGGTCGTCCTTCTTGGAGAAGACATGCACCCAAACCATATGACGAAGAATCTACTGACAGTGTTACTGGTTTGGACACATCATAGTATTGGAGAACCTTTTCTTCCGTGACTCTTAGTTTGATTTCCGAAAACGCTTTTTCCTGTGCTTCCTCCCAATGCCAGGCAGTTTATTATTTTTAACAGTTCTCGAAGTGGGACAGTGGCATTTGAAAGGTTCGGGATGAATTTGGCCAAGTAATTCACCATTCCCATAAACCTCTGGAGCTCTTTCTTGTCGTTTGGCCGCTGGATCTCTTTGATCGCAGTCACTTTCTTCGGATCCGCTTTCACCCCGTCGCTCGTTAGTATGTGACCGATATACGACAGTTCGTTTGTTTCTATCTTCGATTTTTCTCTGTTTAGCCTTAGGTTTAACTCGCGTGTTCTCTGTAGCACTTTACGCAATCTTGTGTTGTGTTCTTCGATCGTTTTGCCCCACACTAAGATGTCGTCGACGATGACAGCCACCCCCTCGAGATCGTCGAGTGCTTGCGTCATTCGTCTCTGGAACACCTCTGGCGCTGAATTAATCCCAAACGGAAGTCTCAGATATTTATATCGTCCGAATGGAGAATTGAAAGTTACCAGCTTGGAACTTTCAATATCTAACTTGACCTGCCAAAATCCCGACGATGCATCCATTGTGCTGAAGAACTTCGCCCCATTTAACTCGGCAGCAACTTCTTCGATGGTCTTCATGGGGTAATGCTCTCTTAGAATCGCTTTGTTTAAGTCTCTTGGATCCAAGCAGACTCTGACTTTCCCATTACTTTTTTCTACCACTACCAACGAATTCACCCACTCTGTCGGTTCTGTTACTTTCTCGATTACACCAAGTTTTTTCCATTCGATCAAGTTCAGTTTTCAATTTCTTGCGGAGCGCATATGGTACCTTTCTCGGTGGATGAACGACTGGCGTGACAATTGGATTAGTTTTAATCTGATAATCCCCTTTAAGGCATCCTAATCCCTGGAATAAATCGTCGTACTCTTTGATGATATCTTCACTATTCTTTGGCGTATCCCGTGGCGTATCTGAACTCATAGTGCCAACCGGTATGTCGTTCACGGTGTAAACGCGTTTAACCAGGTTAAGATCGTGACATGTTGACAGTCCTAAGACAGGAACGACGTTGTTTTCTTCAACTATTTGGAACTCCACAGGGTTGAGCTTTCCTTTGTGGTCGACTAACAGACAGTTTTTTCCACTCACTTTGATACTGTGACCAGAATAAGAGACCAATCGAGTCCTTGATTTTCGAAGTTTTTCTTTCGTCAGTTGATGATATAGCTCGTGAGACATAACATTACATTGGGCTCCAGTGTCAAGTTTCAACGCGACCTTCTTCTTGCCCTCTTTAACCTTGACGTGCCACTCCTTGTTTGATTCTTCTTTGCTTGACTTGTGAACGGAATAAACGAACATTTCTTGAGAATCCGAGTCGTCTTGAGAATCCGAATCTTCTTCAACTGTGTGTACAGGTTTTCTAGAGGAGCGACAAACCTTTGCGAAATGATTTCTTCCTTGGCATTTGTTGCATGTCTGGCCAACCGCAGGGCAGCTACGCTGGTCATGTTCGTTGTAACCGCATCTATCACACTTTCTCCCTTCGGTCTTTCCTTGTTTGGCGACTTCTTCCTTGGTGTTCCTCTTACTGAACGGACCTGTGAACGGTCGGCGCTGTCTATTTGATTTTATGGTATTGACTGTAACCTCTTCCCGTACGGTGTCCAAATTGCGCAACTGGGCTTTGCTAATCTCTGTAGTACGACAAATGTCGATTGCTTTCCTTAGCGTTAGGTCGGCGTCTCTTAATAATCTTGCCTTCACTCCAGAACTTTGGATTCCGCATACAATTCTATCTCGAATGAGAGAATCCTGTAATTGACTAAATTTGCATGATTTTGCAAGCTGCTTCAACGCGGTCACATAAGAGTCGATTGTTTCATCTGGGCCTTGCGATCGCGTGTTGAATACGTGTCTCAAAAGTTATGTTTTTCTTTGGGGTGCAATAGCCCTCAAATTTTGAAATTAGTGGCGCGATTTTGTTCTGCTCGTCTTCGGTAAATGTAAACGTGGTAAATACCTCAACAGCATCCTCTACAGCTACTGTTAGAAGGATTGAACACTGGATTTTCTCATCTTTGGCGTCTCCTCCTGTTGCGCTTAGGTATAGCCGGAATTGTTGTATCCATCTCCGCCAATTTTCGGATATGTTTCCTTCGAATGATAATGATTTTGGTGGTGGTAACGAGTTCGGTGTAGCCATCTCAAACTTCTGACACCATGTTGTGTTTCGATAATCAAGATATAATTAAGTTGTATTTATTGTAGTCCTTTTACAAAGTGAATATACGTATACTCTGACTGCCTACTATCGTACTCAGCGTTCGACTGTTCAACGTTCGCGAGTCCGGTATTAATTACGGTAATTGGAGACGACAATCATAACAGTCTGTTTTCCAGAAGTCCTTCGTTTCGCAGGAGTTGTTGTCTCGTGCAGAGACTTATGAGATTCCTCACTTGAGGAATCTGAGGATTCCTCACTTGAGGAATGGTTCGATTTCTCAGTTGACGAAGATTCCTGGTCTTTCGCGTCTTCGTCGTCGGAAGAGTCGAATGCATGTAATAGATTTTTTTTTAGATTGCTTGTTATTTTGTTCCCCCTGCAGTGCATGCTGCGATCATGAATTTCTTCATGGCTTTGATGGTTTTCAAGTTTTTAAACTCGACATCGGACACCTCTGTTGCCTGTACGTTCTCGGCGAACATCACAGGTTTATTAGCAGAGATTTGTTCACGAGATATTGCGTGGATAATGTGAGCAAGTTAGACGCAGTGATATATATATTTTGTTCATAGTTTTGTCTAATTTTGAATTAGGTTCCAAAAACGATCTAACAGCTGCTTTTACAGTCTTGTCATTTGCTTGGGAGCAGCCCTCCTTTATCAGAAAGTGCCTCATTCAACGGTTTTATGGCGTTGCTTATATCCTTTATGGATTCCGCAGGGATCATACGTTTTGGTATGAGCGCCAGACATTTTATGGTGTCGCTTGTAGTCTGCGCCAATTCCGACATGGCGATGCGCGGCCTTTTCAACATTTCGCAGTTGTAAAACTTCACTCTTGTTCACCACATCATCCGTGATCAACTCCTTTGTGTCCCCATATGGCCGAATAAAATTCTTAGGAAAATGGTCAAAAAAGCCGATCCCATTTGAGGGCGACGCCGGAGTTTTTGAAGCGTTGCTACCTTTGCCACGGTACGACATAACTAAATCTAACCGGATAAGAGTTCTGAAAAGAACTTCGGAAAGCAACGTTATTGTAGCGAACGACTTAGCGGTGAATAAAGCGAACAGAGTTGTGAAAACAACAGTAATCAATAACTAGTTAAAACGCGCCGTGGTAGTTAAAAGTAAAGCCGGACAACAGAGTTCTTAAAAGAACTTCGGAAAACGAGTCTTGTTGCCGGAAGTAAACACTAACTAACTAAGTATAACCTAGTAGCAGCAAAAATGTAACTTGCACGTAAGGTGAAAGCACTTGTAAAAAGTTATGTAGTGTTAGAACGTAGCACGTTAAGCTTGCGATACCGAATCTGGCTGCTCAGATTTGGCATAACAAAACATTTCGACCTCCGCCATAATAAGCAGTAACGCGTACAATTCGACATGTGGGATACCGCATTTCCACAAATGCGCATGCGCATAACCAACACAGGCCATTTTTGGGAAAGCGGGATACACTTTTGTTGTTTGAAAAACGAAGTCCTTTTTCCATAACAGTGACAATGTTTAAGTAAAGCGTTGAAGTAATTGCGAATGATTTGGTTCTGCGCATGCGCACAACTGCAAATTTAAAATCGATGTTTATACGCATGCGCGTAAGTAATGCAGGCCATTTTCGCCAATATACACTTTCGTTTCAAACAAACTCGTTTTTCCATAACAGTGAGTGTTTAAGTAAAGCGTTGAACTAATTGCGAATGATTTGGTTCTGCGCATGCGCACAACCCCAAATTTAAAATCACAAATGAGTAAGACCAAACGGCAATTTGCGGTTTATGTCACAGCATTGACAATATTATGTATTTACTTTCTGTAATTCTAAATGTGTTTTCAGAATTCAAAACTGTGAAATAGTGAGTTAATGCTTAATATGATATAGAGCGAACTGTCGGCGTGATATCCGATTCATTTCAAGGTAAATAAACAGTGTTTTACCGAGTCGATCTACGTTCTGTTAATATAATAGACATGTGTTTATTTATTTGGTCTACACTGTCTGCGCCAGATTTGCATAACAACACATGACAAGCTTGGCGATGAGACACGCATGGTTTTGACAATATTATGTATTTAGTTTCTGCAATTAGAAATCTGTTTTCAGAATTAAAAACTGAAATACTAACTGACTGAACGCGCTGATAAGCAGTAACGCGTACATTTGGACATGTGGGATAGCGCAGTTCGTCAAATGCGCAGCTTTAAAGTAATTGTGAATTGTTTGGTTCTGCGCATGCGCACAACCCCAAATTTAAACTGGTGTTTATACGCATGCGCATGTTTATTCGCATGTGCATAACTAATACAGTGCACTTTGGCGAAAGCGGAATACACTTTTTTTTTAAAAGAAGTTGTTTTGGCATAACAGTAACAATATTTAAGTGCGATGTTACTGATATTTAGGTAGTAATTGAAAATAGGATAACTTTGGCAATATTAAAGATAACAGGTCGAAATTTGGTATGCATGGTCACAAGTACCACATGTGCTCTGACAACACCGGTTTTTCATTTTTTTTAAAAATCTGAATATTTTTTGGAATTTTAACTTTCCTTTTTTTGTTAGTTTTACGTTTTGTGGACCATTTTTGTGATGACGTCACTTCCGGAATAAAGAGTGCTACGTTCAATTCAGGAGTGTGAATAGACATTTTGTAGGAGTGTGAATAGACATTTTGTAGGAGTGTGAATAGACATTTTGTACAAGTACGTGTGAAAAGTGTAAAAGTTAAAAAATAGGGGGGGAATATGCCATTTCGTTTTCAGTTGGGCGGAGCGATGTTCATGACCGCATTGCGCGACGGGAAGTTTTTGCCCAGACATTAAAATTTAATGAGGAGCTCGTAAGTACCTAGTGAATAGAAATAACATAGTTAGATAGTGAATTAAAAAATCTCACAAAAGTTATAATAACTATATAACGTCAATAACGTTAATTTATTCTTGCGAATGCTTTAAGTTTAGCCATGATTTACTAATACGGATAGACTAGGTTCACTTCATTCTTTGGTCACACTGTGAAGTATTAATAACCCAATGCTCCTTTAATAATCTACAGTTTTCAAACCCAACCCTTCCCACCCTGTTTTTTTTTAATTCAATAATCGCTTCCATGTTAGGATAGCTCTTAAACAATAAAGAAATACCATTTGGTAAAATGTCAGGTGGAGTTATTCATTTATGAAGTTTTTATTCTGATATTTTCATCGTACTTCAATCAACATTCTCCTTCATGTCGTTTAATTTCGCAGTGAATCGTGTTGGAAAGTTTAAATCATTTTTCAAGCCTCTTTTCTCATTTTTCAAGCCTCAAAAACTTGACATGGTTTCAAATCGAATTTAACAGATTATTTTACACAACAATATGGACAATTTATTATATTCGCTTGTGCAAACAAATAGTGGACATAAAGGGAAGCTGCCAGTAAAGGAACGTTTATGCCTGCTACTTTATGTCAGAATTGCATTGTGCCCTTTCTGTCGACTATTTCACTGCATAAACGAACGTCATAATTATTTAATGTTTTTACAATTAGCTTGGTTTCGAACTTCGCAACTTTCAATAACAACCGCATGTTTAAACGAGTATCCCGAAATTTGTTAATTGACAATTCCATCAATTAACTTAAAATCTTATGTGAAAAATATGTTAAAACTAACATGTAACCTTTGAGGAACATCCCCCTTAATATCATGGAATTTCGCAGCAACTTAACCTAAAGTTTTTGTATTTTACTGGCCGGTTGGCAACTTTAAAACTTTCTGGACATGAATTTTCAACTGCAAATTTAACATAATTATTGACTACACACAACTACGTCCATTGTGTTTAATGTATAGAACAAACGTGGCAAGAAATAATGGACGTAAAGGGAAACTATAACTACTTGGAGATGAGTCTAGCGAAACATGCCAATTACTACAGCGAAATATGCGTTCTTAATGTCAGAATTACATTGGGCCGTCTATTATTTCCCTCCACGATGAATAATTCTTTAAATTTATTAAAGTTTTTAGATAAAACAGCAGACATGCAAGGCAGAGGCGAAAGGATACCTGAATTAGTTTTTACGATTGGTCTCTACTTCGGTTTGTTCAACATTTCGCAACTGGCAATAGCCGCATGGTTGAAACGACCATGTGGAAATTTCGCAAATTCTTCATAATACCTGGACCGATAGCGCAGGCGACAGCATCACACAAAACAATGGTTTGGTTTTCTTATAAATGATTTACCACATTAAAGTGTATAAGTTACAATCTGAAACTAAAGAAATTAAAAGACAATTACGACTATATGTTTACAATGCTAAATGAGAATTAAAATCACAAGAAAAACTTCTAGAAGACTTACATTTGTCCAAACCACAGTTAAAACTGACATTAAAACCTTTTAAATCCTTAACTTTAACGTTTAAATCCTTACTTTACTTTTACAATTCTTCCAAACGTTGGCCTCGTGTTTGTCCTTAATATCGCGGGCGTCATTTATTTTCACGTCCGTACTTCGTGTTACTATTTTATAACTCAACGTAACAATACCATCGTGCCATTCATGTCTACTGTTACAACAACAAACATTTTTGGTTATTTAAAATTTTTTCAATTGTTTTCCTAGATGTTTTGTTTTTCTTTGATGATTCATGTTTCTTCACTTTGACTTCCGATGTTACGGCTGGTGGTGCTGGTAAACTTTGTTTCTCCTCATCGTCGTCGGAAGACAGCAGGTCTGCCAGCAGTTTTCTTTTCGAGTGCGTGCATGATGACGAGGAATTGGTGGTCGACTCGCCAAAGCAGGTTGCATTTAAAAATTTGCGTAGGCCTTTGCCTGTCCGCTCGTCTTTAAACGCAGCCGCTTCTCCATCTGTGCCAACGAGCATTTCCGCATATTTTTCTGGGTTTCGAAACAAATTTTTAACAATTGTATAATGAATGGTGGTAGAGTACATGGCTGCACCCACTTTACACATTTCAGAAAAAAAACTCACCACGTCGTCGTCCTCGCTGTAGATGGTGCTTAATAATGTTTTGACGTCGTTTTTCGACGCCACTTCCTCATTTCTGTTGTTTAACTTATTTAAACTTTCGAGCAATGGCTTCAGTTGCTCTGACTTCTCGCCCACGATCTTCTCACCGAACTTTCTCCCTGTCCAAAAACGTAAACTTTTCGACCATGGTCGATAAAAATTCGCTCATGGCGATTTTCGGCCTAGTCAACCACTCGCAACACTTCAGGTTGAGGCGACGGAAGGTGGTTTCTTCGTCTGGCGCTTGGTCAGCTAGACCGTAAGGTCTCAGCCTCAGGTGATTGTTCGGAAAATGGCGGAAAAAATTCACTCCCTTAGCAGCCATGGACGCTTGAGCAGACTGGCTCTTCTTATGTTTGTACATCTACCAAAAAATAATAACGTGTAATAGTCAATATATGAAACTCAAATTTACAAGTTAAAATACCCGTACAGCGTTCGTGCAGCAAATATCGTGGAATTTCAGGTTTGGTAAATATCGTGGAATCGCAGCGTCTCAGTCAATTAAATTAATGTTTATATTATGTTCATAATTACATATATATACACATAATTTATATATAGGAATTATTACTAATAATTCATATATATTTATTAATAATTGTAATTATTTTAATAAATCCCTATAAGTCTTGATTGCTACTTTATAGATGTCGATTTGGCAACGTGATATTGCGAACAGGTCGAAATATTTTACGAATGGAAAAGCCTGAACCAGATAAGGTCACGATAAAGTCTTTCAACTCACCTTTTTCAAATGACCTCTTGTTTTCTCAGTGCATTGTTAGTCTTTTTGGAGAGCTTAGCTGTGATACAAGGAAGATTTAGATGTTTATTGCCGAAATTGTCATGTTAGTCTTAAAGGACAGTTTTGGCCATTTTCCATTTTTTTGCCATTCGGCCTTTTTTACCCTAAATATTAATAACAGTAATTGTTATAGGCTTATCTTATTTATTTTCTGCTCTCTCAAAGTATTTTCAATCTTTAAAGTTAATAGTTAAAGTGTAACATAGTAATTATTTTATTTTGATCAATATCTGATGACATTTTTAACACTGACAACAGGCCATTCAACCTTTTTTTTTAATTTTAAACTTGAACATTCTTTCAAATGGACTTGTTAATATGTTTCCTGCTTTCTAAGGCTATTGTTTGAGAGTTTAGCTGTTATACATTGAGTATTTTTATATATATTGCCCTAATACTGATGTTAGTCTGATAAGCCATTTTTGGCTAAAATGTCTTTTTGCCTTTTTTATCCCAGATATTCATAGAAATAGTATTAGTTATAAACTTAACTTATTTATTTTCTGCATTCTCAAGCTATTTTCAATGTTTAATGTTCATTTTTAAAATCTAACACAGTCATTTTTCGATTTTTTCTTGAAATTCTTGATAATTGAAATTCTTGATACATTTTTAACACTGACAACAGACCAATCAATATTTTTTTCAATTTTAAACTTCAAGATTCTTTCAAATGGACTTGCTAATATGTTTCCTACTTCCTCACTCCATTGTTAACATTGTTCCAGAGTTTAGCTGTTATACATGCATTATTTTGATATATAGTGCCCAAATTGTAATGCTAGTCTGATAGGACAGTTTTGGCCAAGATGGCTTCTTTTTGCATTTTTTACACCAAATATTCATAGAAATAGTATTTGATATCAACTTAACTTATTTATTTTCTGCTTTCTCAAGGTATTTTCAATATTTAAAGTTCATTTTTAAAGTCTAACATAGGCATTTTAGATAATTTCTTGAAACTATTGATAAGGGTGTGATGACATTTTTAACACTCACAACAGACCAATCAATATTTTTTTAATTTTAAACTTGAACATTCTTTCAAATGGACTTGTTAATATGTTTCATACTTTATCAGGCTATTGTTAACATTGTTTCAAAGTTTAGCTCTTATACATTGAGTATTTGGATATGGACAGTTTTTTAGAAGATGGCTTGTTTTTGCAAGTAGTTATAATTTTCATGAAAATACGATCTGATATTGGCTCATTTTCTTCTTTCTAAAGGTATTTACAGTATTTAAAGTTTATTTTCAAACTGCAACAGATGGTTTTCAAAATTTTGTCTTAGATAGGTTCAGGACATTTTTTTACACCCGCGTGTAGCGGTTGACAGGTAGCGATTTCTATCGCCGACCTTAGATAACTCGTTAGGCACGGGGTTAGGGTCTTTCATGTTTTCGGGTTGATTCCAGTCGTCTCTTCCCATTTCAACCTTTTGTGTACACTAAAGAGACACGATCAACCTGCTACCCGATACGTGGATTTTAGCGCCGCCGCTAACAGCTCTCGTCCAGGAAAATACTTTATCTTTTAAAATGTTTACAAGCGAACTTCCAGAAAATCTTAGGAGTTACGTTTTCCGGCATAATATTCAAGTTTCCTAAGTCTGCAATGTGTTGTCTAGTTAAAATATGACATTTGAACTCGTCCGTTGAAAGTCCGAGGTAGTATTTTGATGGCGACCATTTTGAATTAGTGGCAATTAGTGTAAATATTTTTGAAATTAGTGTAACTACTTTAAGCGATGTCTGAAAATGTCCGCATTTACTTTTACAGTCATCATATTTCAGTTCTTTGGTTTCAAATGAATTATCCAAGTAGAAACTGAGATCGCACTCGGCGTTTAAAAGTCAGAGATTCTAGTTTAAGTTTAATAAAAATATTTCAAGAGGAAAGCTCCTCAGAATACAAAATACAAAGTATAATTATCTGTACATCAAAACTATTGAAAAATTAACAAAATTTCCAAAAGATCCTTCTAAAAGTATTAAAAGAGTTAACAGTGATCAGTTCATTGGTCATCTGGTATTCTTGCGGCCATTTTGGATTCTGTGAATGGAAGAAAAAACTTTGGTTATTCCGTTTATAGACGATTTGCACACTCACTTTACTGATAGAGAGTATTTCCCATTTCTTTTTTGTAATTCAAAAACGGGTAGACGACTTCTTTGAAGACGTAAATGTATTTTTAAGACGTAAATTGTATTCCTGGTGGAACTCGGCCTGATTTCAAATATTTCATTTTCAGCTATATTTGAGAAGCTGTAACTTGCAGCAAAAACTGAAACATCTCATTATAATGTACACTGCCATCCCAGCTACCCGCGATATTGGTGTTGTGGGAGAAACGCACACGTGTTATTCACACTTTAGTGTTTTTATTTCATGAACGCAAAGATATATAACATTCTCTGATAACTCATGCATGTGTGACGAAATTCCAGATATTTGCATATCAAACAAACTGATATATCTCACAAAGAAAGCGAAGAAGTGAAAATCTTCAAAAGAAGTTACTTTATCATTTTAAAAGTTCTTCTAAATAAGACAATAAAAAAGTTTGAGGTTAGGGGCACTTTAAAATAACACGTTTGTAGACGATATTCGCGATGCCATTACTTGTAGCCATTGTTTCAAAAAACCTTTTCACTGCGGTTGCTAAGAGAGGTGTACCTGGTGTCTCAATTGCCCGGAAAAGAAACTTTGAAGACCGATGCGTAAGCGTTTCAGGGGGGGGTGACTTTTGCGAAAATTTTAAATATTTCATTTTCGGCTATATTTGAGAAGCTGTAACTTTAAGAAAATTGCACCAACAACTGAAAGGCAACCCAACTACACGCGATCTGGGAAAAAGACATTTTTTCGAAACTTTCCAAATTTGAAATTTCGTTAAAATAACACGTTTGTAGTCGATATTTGCGATGCCATTACTTGTAGGCATTATTTCCAAAAACTTTTTCACTTGGGCTGTAAGAGAGGTGAGCCTCTGACATTTTAATTACTTGCGACATTTTAATGCAGTCGTCATTTCATCTCGTTATCTCGTATGCACTGATGGATTCCGTTCGGATGTATTTATTGAGCAGTGAACACGAGGCGATAGCAAGTGCTGCATGTAATGAACATTAGCAATTAGAGAAGGTGACAATTTTATTAAATTTTTGGACAATATTTATTAACATAATTTAGCAAATGGTAACCAAAGTCTCGAGGGATAGCAAACAGGCTATGACTTCTATTTCGCCCTTCCTCTTGTAGAGATAGCTATACAGGAAACGTGTATATACATTATCTCTTGTTGACATTTTTAGTTATAGAAGTAATCATCGAATATTTTAAATTTCTTCAATCTTTGTCTTGTTTTGTTTGGAAGAGGCCGTCCAGCAATAGAAATATCTTGAAATTATTTAAATATCTTAATTTTTATTTATTCTTAATATTTATGTGATGTTATATAACAACGAAATCGGTGTTCATGAGTGTCTTCCTTCTCTATAAATGTCTATCTTCTCAATAGGCAAACAGGCTTCTGAATTAAGCGTGTAACATGTTGCACTTTCTTATTCATTGTTGAATATTTTGACAGCGTCGACAAAACAAGATGGTGGACAAGAATTGTGTTGCAGTAGGACAAAATGAGTCTGAAAAGCTATCACAACTGATTTTTAGGTCTTCTAAACTTTTACAATATAACGTTAATATAATAATTATTTGATTATTTTTAACTTTGTATAGAAATTATTTTTTAAGGTAGTCCATAGTCCATGCAGGTGGTCGGTCAGTGGTTCAGCGAAATGTACCTGTACCTACTTAACAATAAATATAATTCCCAACATTGATATTAGAAAACTTTTTTAAAGTGCCTATGCAATGAAAATTTACCCCAGTTTTTTATGATGTATTTGCAATAATAGTTAAAATAATGATGAATGGCTTTTACAGTTCTTTCATTTGTCGTCCCGTTCTTGAGTTATTACGTTTTATGTTATTTGAACTATGACGTCAAAAGTATGACATGGCATTATAGCAAAACTGAAAATCATCGATATCTTTGGATTGATTTGACAAAATTCACTCAAACTTTGTAGACTTACTCAGTCAACAAAACTAACCATGGCAACAAATTCGTTTACAAGCTTCTTTTATTTAAACATGAATTTTTCTGTTTTTGTTCATTGCAATTAATTTTTTTTCATTTTAAACTTTCCTGTTGCATTGAAAATTGCACAGAAACGAGACCAACTTGTTAAAATCCCAAAGTTGCTTTACATATTGTTGAAAACAAAGAACAATTTTGAAGTAAGAGGGAGCCCTGTGAACTAATCTGTTTCCATGGCAACCATATCCAAACCATGATAATGCTTAGTTTTGTTGACTGAGTAAGTCTATAAAGTTTGAGTCAATTTAGTTAAATCAATGCAATACATGTCATACTTATGACGTCATAGATCAAATTCCATAAAACGTAATAACTCAAGAAAGGGACGACAAATGAACGAACTGTAAAAGCCATTCTTAATTATTTTAACCGTTCATACAATGTTGCAAATACAATCATAAAAAATTTTCATTGCAGAGGCACTTTATAATATAAAAATTTGTAATTAAATACTGTAAGTCAAAACCAAGCATGTCTATCCCCTCGTTGGAGTAATATACTAAAGAAAAAAAAAGTCATGTAAAATGATAAACAAAATAATCGAATGCACAAACGGATCGAAACATACTCAACATTGTCTTTTAGCTGGTTTGGAAAAAGAGATCTTAGATTGGCTAAGACCTGCTGACTATTCCATTCTTTACGAAACGTACAGCCATACAACACGTGCCCGTTTATGGCCAGGTAGTGTTTAGCGGCATTCCGCGGGACAACCTCTTCTTCGGGCCTTGCGAACAAAACAACATCATTGGTAAAACTCCCTGATGGAGGTTTTGGCTCTTTACCTTTTTTTGAACTGAAAGGGAAAAAGCATGTTTCCAATGTATCAAATTTGGGCTACCAAAATAATTATTATACCGTAATTTCTCTTTTAAGCCCCCCTTTTCTAGTAATCCCCTGCTTTCAGAAAGCAGAAAATAATTAAGCCGCCCTTCCCATAGGCAATTGAGGTTTAAATCCATAAAACGTGAAAGTATTGTTTACTTTCAGTCTTTAATTCCTCTATACATGTAGTTAGTTTTAGATGTTTCAATTTCCTAGGCAAATTAAAGCCTTTTTCCAATAATCTTCAAAATAAGTATCAATGACTCTTGATTTGAAAGTGCTTTCAAACATTTAATTTTAATTAATATATCCTTTACAGTTAATTATTTCCCTAGGGAGTGTTCATTATTTATGGTTTGGTGCGGCTCAGCCAAATAATAAGGGGGGGGGGGGTCAATAGTTTTTTCAATTTTAGGGGGTCATGAAATATTTGCCTTCTTTGGATGGTATACTCTAACATCAAAATCAGTCCAAGGAAAAGACGATATGAGTATTGTTATGAGCTTCAACATCCACCTGGGTACGCAAACTCTATATTGAAGTGTATATATAAGTGTATTGAAGTGTAAATATGTAAATTGCGCCTATTGTGTCTGGCTGCATAGTTTTAGGGTCTGTATTTTTACTAATTTTAAAGCATTGCAGGGTATATATATATATATTTATATATATACAAGATACATATATATACGAGTCGATATACAAGTCTAAAAATGATTTTAAAAAAGTTTAAAAAAAATTTTATTTTAAATTTTTATAAAAATTAAATAATCTTTTATTTATAAACAAACAGGAAAATGCAAAAATATAAACAATATTAAAATTATTGTAATTAAATTATAATTAAATTATAATTATATTATATCAAACATACATATACATAAAAAAAACATTCACAAACATTAAAATCTATATTTATTATAATATAGATGGAGTGTTTTACTAAGAAAGCAGTGACATATTTTCCATATCCTCACTAGTGAAGATATTGATCATGTGATTAAAATTTGTTCTCGCTTTTTGCATTAAATCTATATATCTTTCTCATGGTAAAAACAATATTTTACTTGTTCACGATGCTCATTCATAAAATATTGTGTTTACCACTTGACATATCATAATCACCTCCCCCAACCATAAACAATGAACACTCCTTTAGTTTATAGTGTGTAGTCAGTCAGAGGGTTCAATAGTGATCCCTCAAGTAACATCTTTGTACCTAAATGTTTAAAATGTTATATTGGTAAATAAAAGATAATCAAACAA
Source organism: Chrysogorgia sp. JL179-B06 (assembly GCA_035772405.1). Lineage (NCBI taxonomy): Eukaryota > Metazoa > Cnidaria > Anthozoa > Scleralcyonacea > Chrysogorgiidae > Chrysogorgia > Chrysogorgia sp. JL179-B06. Next base: position 977,226 of record JAYKKM010000363.1, on the reverse strand, counting down.
GCAAACAGACATTTTGTACTCATTTTAAATAAGCCCCCCCTCAAAGATGCTTAGAAAAATAACCCCCGGGGCTTAAAAATGGTAATACAAATATTAATACAAATCGTCTACAACAAAGCTACCTACCCTTTTCCTTTTTTATTTCCAGTGAAGTTGCATGGCATACTAAATTGCGGTGCGTTACTTCGCGGAGTGCGTCCAAATATTCTAGACATTTCATCTTGAACAGTCAGATTTCGTCTGTTCGTATGCTCGTATGCTCGTTGTTCCTACCGTCATTGCTTGGTAAGTTAGTCATAGATGTTCCACTGCCACTAGCAGATTGGGTAGTCCCTTGAATAACGCTTGAAAGTGCGCAAAGGACTTGCTCGTTTTCAAGAAAACCACGTAGTAATCGTCTGCCACTATCAGGCGTATTTAAATCAGACATATTCGAGTCAGCCATATTCCACAGTCCCGATAACACAAAGTTTCCAAGGATCGGTCCGATGAAAGCCGTGACAACAGGAGGTCTCTGTCAATATTACATCCGCGGGAAATCGCCGAAACCGAAAGTTTTGCGTGATTTTTGGCTGTGGCCACTGTGACAAGGTGTTTTTTGGATCTGAATACCTGACATTTACACGTCAATTGTTTCATTTCACAAAACAAATATCGCCATTGATTTAATTTTGATAATCAGCGAACACATCAGCCGCCGTGGGAACGCTGTTGTTATAATATAATATTTGCCGTACAATGTCAAAGAGACGAGTTTTTACTCTTCAGGTTTGTAAAACGTTATAATTTGGTTGTGGTAAACTGAAATTGCATAATCTCGGTCAGCCTGACTATCATCATAAACCTGTTAAATGATAGTTATTTCACTGCGTCTTGTGCAACACTGGAACCCTACCAACCCATAGAGAGTATAAAGCGATTGGTGATTCCCCCTTCAAAAAAAATTTGCGACCCTCCCCGTACCATTTTGCTCATTTCCCGGCGAATGCGAACCTGATCGATTCTCGCCTACCTCAGAAAATTCGGTTAAAAAAACAGCGTCGATTAAAACATTTGTCGACTATCACGAAACAGGCATGCGTAGCTCAAAAAGTTAGATTAATTAAACAAAGTCGGGTAAATGAAATCTCGACTATTTATAAACAACAACGCATGCTAATCGAGTCATCATTTTTGGCCGATTTAACGACGTGTACATTTTTCTCGACACATGATTGACGATTCTCGACCAGTGAATTTTTCTCGACTATTTTTGGCCGAAACGGCGCGATCATTTTTGGCCATGATTGACGATTCTCGACTAGTGAATTTTTCTCGACCATTTTTGGCCGAAACGGCGCGCCATATTCCACCATCTCCCTCTCATCTTCATGCACCCCCTTGAGGTGGCGAACGACATCTCCAAATTCCTTGTCGCAGTAAAAACATACGTTTTTGCGGTCGTAAACTCGCTTGCCATCTTTGTTCATTTTAGAGAGAGCAACATACACTTGAAAAAGAAGAAAACCCGTTATTAAATTACAGTGACTTTCAGAGGGTATATTGTTTATTTGTTGCCTACATAGTAATGTAGAGTGCAAATGCTACTACAGCCACAGGGACCACAAATGAGCAATGTGACCAGTACACCTATAATGCGATTAAAGAGGAAATGAAATTAAAATTCAGTTTGCTTTATCCCCAAGATCGCTTGAAACTGAAAGAACGTCTTTTACAGTTTTTCAATATCTTACTTCGTTCTTGAGTTATTTAGGCCCAGTTTATACGTCGAACTTCACATGTGCCGAATACAATACACAAAAGGTTCTGTACCTAAACGAATTTGATTTAGACGTCGAATATAATTGCCGAACTTAATATAAATGCAGTTATAATGTTCAGCGGCTATACACTGTATAAGTACAAAGTGCAATTTTCAAAAATGGCGCAATTCTTTGCAATAATCTAAAAATGGCGCGCCATTCGAACTTCAACCGGAGAAACACTGTCACAGCAACCAACTTCTTGGCAATTTTACAGGCTAGAAGACGTAGACATGTTCTTAAAAACATGCCTAATTAGCTGCATAAACCAAAGAAGACAAACATTTATGAAAATCTCTGCACTCGTAATGCTTTTATTATCATCTCAAAGCACAAATACATATCATCGTAAGCCTCGTTTGTGTCGCCGTTTAATCCGAAACATTGGTTGGTGGGATATTGTCTGGAGTTCTTATTCCAAGGCCAGATTTCGCAAGACGTTTCGAGTATCCCGGGAGACATTCATGTATATATTGTCTTTTATAAGAAATGACCTAGCAAAACAAACAATGACGGAAGTCCCAATATCTCCAGAGTGCCGACTTGCAATATGTTTATATCGATTGGGAAGAGGAGATTACTATTACACCATATCGGAGATGGTTAGCAACAGTATGTCAGATTGTAATTGAAGTTTGCAATGCAATCGTTAAACGCATGTGGAACGAAAGTGTCAATGCACACTTCCCCAAGACAGAAGACATGTTTAGAGAAAAGATTATTGACATGGACGAACATTGGCAATTCCCCTGTGGCTGGGCAGCTGTTGACGGATGTCATCTATCTTTGAAATGCCCTCCTGGAGGACAAGTAACAGCCAAAGAGTATCATAACTTCAAAAACTTTTATTCCATTGTTCTAATGTATTTAGTTAATGCTAAATATCGGTTTATTTGGGCAAGTGTGGGTTACCCAGGCAATTCACATGATTCTATAATATTGCAATCAACTCACCTTTGGCAAGAAATTACTGAAAAGAAGGCAATCCCACTGATTGGTAAAGATTGGCTATCTACTGTTTCGACTTACGTCAATCGTTTTACCATACAATAATCTTTATAAGTTCGTTTTCTTTGAATTTACATAATTTCATAATTTTACACAATTTCATAATTTTACATAATTTGTTTAAGAAAATATAAAGATAATTATAAGTAATACCATGACATTAGGGAAATTAGTGATTAAATATCCCCGAAAGCCGAGGAAGATTTGTGACAAATCCTCCTGATAGCTTGATCACCGAGGTATAATATTTAGCTTAATACATTTCTCTGTTGTGTAGAAGAAGTATTGTTTGGATGGTTGGTCGAGCATGCTAATGAATTTACTTAGAAATTTGCATTAAATTTCCCTTTTAAGATGGAAAATTTTAGAAATCGCCCTTGTTTAAGGGAAATTAGAAATTAAATTTCTGGTAAGAACAAAAGAAACCGAAGTAATTGTTTTGAGCTTAGAGGCTAAGTGAACCTCGAGGTTGAACCTGAGAGCACTTTCAGTGTTAGGCCCAAACGTTGTTGCAAAAAAACATCAATATGAGAACATTATTACTCGGACCTACCTGTGGTAGCACGAGTCTTAAATTCGGCTCTGTTATTTTTATTTTGGTTAGATTGCAGTATTTTTGGAAAGTTGCATTTTATAGGGCAGTTCCACAAGCTATATATGACCATTTTTGTTTTCATTTGATAACATTTATTCTGATGAAGGGCTCAGCTCGAAACGTGTGTGTCAGTAGTTTGTTCCTCCAAGTTCTTGGGCAGTTTACAACCTTTTCCTATAGTTTACTGTATTAAAAAGATACAACCATAACTTAATAGTTTGTTTTTCGGAACTTCACTCCAATGTTCCTCACACAATCTTTCACATTTTTCCAGGACCTTTCGAGCCATTGTTGTTTCCTAAGGAACTCCTCACACATCTCTTTCCCTGGAAGAGTGCCTTTGAGGATGTTGCTAATAAATTCCTTTTTGATCGCTTCTTTTTCCCTCGTTGTCCATTTTCTGGTTCCAAAATGTTTTCTTTTCCTTGATACTGTATAAATAAAGCAAACCAAGAACTGTATCAAATACCAACATATTAAATTTGTGGAGTAAAATAGTAACCAGAATCTTAAGTAAAAGCCGGCAAGATAAAAGTTAGTTAATTTTACCAATCGAAAGCAGGGCGATTATATTATCAATAAGCACCCTAAACAAAAGTGTAGGGTTATTGCGTGAACGTATTTTTTGTATAATGATACTATTGTTCCCAGTAAACCGCGAAACACCTCACTTTCATGATTGGCCTGAAGCTTCCAGAATAGCGTCACGTGATTACACTTTTTATGTTCTTCTCATGTGAAAACACGCCGCTCAAGGACAGTCAAAACTGATGATGGATCAAGCAATTTACCAGTTTAAGGTCAGGATAGATAACGAAAGGTGTGCAGTTTTTTTTATTGGACCTGACGAGGTAGATTCGTTTGACTATTGTTCCCTGGTTGATAAAGTTCGTTTATTCTCGAGCCGCTTCAGGTATTTAAACAAAGAACAACTTCGACTTCAGTATCTGGATGACGAAAATACTTTTGTTCATCTTTCGGAAGAAGCAAGCGCTTTGGTTGAGATGTTTCGATGCTCCATTCATGTCGCGAATGCTGATTTTAAACGAATAACGATCAAGGTGGAAGAATCAAACTCTCCTGTTGCACATCAGCACCCTTGGCCTTGCCACGATATGGTAAACGAGTTGCACCTTGTGATGTTGACATACCAGTAAGTCCAACGAGTATGCCGTCAAAGCAAGACAAACAGAAAAAAACTGTGGAAAAATCTAACGCAAGTCGAAGCCTGTGCCAACGTTTGATGAGGGAGAAAGTTCAAGAGCACGTCTTCGCGAGACCTCGTTTGCGGTTATTGACGGCAAAATCTTCAAGTCTCCTTTGGAAAAATACCTTGAAAAACAAAGAGATACCCTTAAAAGGTTTAAAGAGAGAGAAAAGCAAGTGCTGGCAACGTTACAAGAATACAATTCAGTTATCAAAAATAAAAAACAAGGTTCAGTGGGTCAAGGTGACGGTCCGATGTGCAGTAATTGCCACCGACGAGAAGGCCACAATAGACTAAACTGTCCTTACAACGAATGCCAAACGTTTTTTCACTGTGGTGACATTAACAAACACTCCGAAGAGAAAACGAGAATGAAAGAGGTTGACAGGCAACATCGAGAGTTGCTTAGACAGATTTCGGCTTTGGAAAACGAATTAAAAGTCAAAGAAGCGTCGGTTACTTCACTACAAGATCGATATATTTACAAAGTCAGAAACATTCTGATTGAAAGCAACCCTTCAAGATACCTCAGTGTCGGCAGAGGTGGGAATTATGTAGAGAACTGGTTTCAGCTAAACAAAGATGCAAGGAAACTTCAGAGCATTCTTAAGGGTAACGTTCCAGCACCTGGAACAAATTTACAGCGACTGCTAACCGAGTCTCCCGACAATACCCTTAATGAATCAGTTTTAAATAAGGGCAAAACTAGCGTGAGAAATCCCTACCGCAAACTCTGGGAACAAAGGGGTGTGCAATGGCCTGCTTGTAAAGTCAAAGATTTATCAAATACCTGCAAATCGTCGACGTCGTTGTCTTCATCAAGCAGTTGGATTTCTCCTGATGTCGATGAAACCGAGAATGAAGCGCCTGATCCGTCGCTGTCTGACGACTTTGTGCTTGCCTTGGGAATCCGCGAGAGCTTGAAAACAACTAGTATCGAAGACAAGCCAGTTGTCATGGAACCGGAATTGGCGGTAAGCACTAGCGTTCCTATTGTAGACCAAACCTTCACAACCATAGCTGACGATTCAACCCTAGGTGGACTTGATACATTGGCAGAAGCTTGTAAAACATTTTTGCGCAAGAGGAATTATTGGACAACTAAACACGTTTGTTTTGATATTGCCTATTGTGACATCTTTTGTATTGTTGATCTCACGCCAATTTCTAAATTTGTTGCATTTAACGTTCGAACATTATTTTATTTAGTTTTATATTCGAAATCGTATAGTTTCACGTAGGGCTGCCCTTATTTCGTTAGATTAATTTAGTCATGCAATATATAACTACTTGAATGTTGTTGAAATTTGTAAAAACGTTGGTAATAAAATATATTTTGCATTCGGGTTTTTAAGTCTTAATTGAAATCTACATAGTACTCGATGAAACAGGTTCTTTAATCGAACAGATCAGTAAAACCGTAAAGGTTGATAAAGTACATCGCGCGAATTAATCTGGTAGAATTTCGCTTTGCGCGAAAAAAATCGCTGATCACTGATTTAGTAAGCCAGGCATTGGATATTATTCAACACATAATTTTTTGTCATGGAAACATTTTATGATAACGTTAACAATAAGATGCTACTGTTGAAATACATTACTTTAATTTTTATAGGATTCAACCTGACAAACCATGCATGCTTTGGTAATATATTACAGTAAAGTGCAAAAATGTCATATTTCTTAACTCGGTTTATTCAGATTGCAATATAGTCAGTATGACGATAAAAGCCAATGCAATCGTCCACTGTTATGTGCTCCAAACACTGGTAGATGCCCTCGTGAACATTTCTTGAGAAAACAGTTCTGATTTCGTCTCTCTTGGATAAGATCTTTAATTTATTAAAAAGAAGTTCACATGGGTTAAATTCTGGAGAATAGACAGGCAGGTAAACCACGTCGATACCAAAGGAATTGAGCCATTCAGACAAAATATAACCCCCTTCATTATGATGAATAGCGCAATTGTCGAGAACTAATACGTCGCCATAATGTAAAATAGGTTGTCCATTTGGCATATTGTTTCGATTTGCTTCACCCCAGAAATTCAAAAACGACGCAGTATCGCTTGTTCCGTCTACGGTGTTTGCATGCAAAACTCCCTGTAACCCCATTAATAAATTGAGGGTGACGTTAGGAGAGTTCAGATATCTGCCAACTTCAATACAAGGGGTGTTAACTGGAGAATGTCCGTAATTTGGTCTACCACAGTCAGGTAACCGAAAACCAGCTTCATCAAAACATTTAATCTTGTATGGATCCACTTTCGACAAGAAATTGAGAAAATCTTGGCAATAGTCGATATTCTCAGGGATAAACTTATCTTGTTTGGCACGAGACAGTCTTTTCCATGTCCATCTAAGGCCGTTGTCTAGACGAGTTTTAACAGCCCTTCCAATGGCAGACTTAGATGTTCCTGCAGGGATGTCACAGTGAGCATTGACAGCGTCGAGAATTTTAGCATAAGGTATGGATGGTTTTGATGACTTTAGACCTTTGGTGGATTATTGCCACCTTTCCATTGCGCGGTAATATCTCCCGTTTCGCAACACTGTTTCCACAATTGGCTTACGAATGATATGCTCACCGAGAAATGTTTGGCTACATTTTTAAATGAACCATTAAAATATCCTGTCACAACATCTCCACCTTCTCTAACATCATATCGATAACACTCTTCCGCAATTCTATCCCGACAGCTTTCCCAGACTCAAAAGATCTTCCCTTGCCTGAAACCCTCATTGTACTCGCGAAGGTAAAAGTGCGCCAATTCTTTTCAAATTTCAAGCATGACAATTGACAAAAACGTATCACGTGATGTATAAACATATACAGCGCCCAGCTTTAATTAAATGAGAATTTCGCGGTTTACTGGGAACAATAGTAGACAGGTGTCAGGTTTCCGGAAAGTCGCAAGGCATGGGATTTTGAAACTTCCCCCTTATGAGGAAGAGATACAAGATTTAATAAGCCTTTTGTCTTGCACCGCAATACTGTTGCGACTCTGCATGTTATGATTTAAACGTTTTTCAATATCTCCTACCTTTGGCTCATTTCCTCAAATGATATTTACACGATTCAGTATAGCTCCATCTAGCATATTCAGTTCAGCTTCTTCTACTATTAAACTAAACAATTAGGTACTCACCTTTTCGTGTTGTCAAGTCATTTTCAGGACTTTCAGAAGAATCTTCTTCCTCCATAGAAACTTTATTTAAAGAAAGTAAAAAACTTAGTCAGCTAAAGCTATTAATCTCACCCACTGATCTCTATACCAACTTATCAGGAAGTTAGTATAGAGAGCAGTAATCTCACCTGGGAACGTCGTAATTCTCGTTTTTATCATTTTCTGCATCTTAGGACTGTTCTAAATGGCGTATTGTTAAAATTCCTTGTTCGACCTAATTCTCCGCATAACAAATACGCTGTCTGGAACAAAGAAAAATGAAATTGTATGTGTAGCATATCCCGCGCCGCGACGCAACTGTACACTTTCGCTCCAATCGTTACCGACAGTTAAAAGTAGCGATTGCATGCGGATATTATAAATATAGTCATAGGTAAGGTTAGTCGAATTCTCCTAAAGTAATCTTAACATTGGTACGATGTTGGCAGGAAGAGTGAAAAGAATTAAAGATTTTGCAAGCAATCTTAAAGTGGGTCTAAAGGCAAGAAAAAAATTCAGAGTTTAATGGACTCCATGCCATTCAGCGCCATCAATGCCAATTTATAGGCCGGGTAAGGGATAATTTGGCAAAAATAGCCAGTGTGCCGTCTTTGTTTGATGAACGTCTTTGTTTCTTTTAGAGTCAGCTGGACACTCTTTGGTGAAGAACATTTATCAAACAAACAATTCTTGCTTAACGCATGTTCTTAAATACCGCTCAGTTTTTATTCTCGGCGAGAAAATGTTGCGATGCTGCTAGTTTCGAGGGTGTAAAGTTATTATCTTATAACCACACGAGTATTTCTCGATTATGTAGCGAACTTGTCGACAATCTTGCGACGGCTGCCGTGAATGACGTAATGTGGTCCAAGCCAATACAAGCAAGCAAGATAGCACTCATGAAGCATAGCACGTGGTCCCTGCTTGATATATTCTGTCATCCCTGATCCCGCCCATCCCTATAGGGCCTGTTTCGCAGGCTTGATATATTCCTTGATATTATGTATATAGACCTATGTACTATGCTCACCATTTCTTGTTGACGAGGTTCTTCTCTGTTTTGGTTTGGGATCAGCTGGTGTGTCTATAGTAACAGACGCTTGCATTCAAAATTGGCTTTAAAATTCGCACATTTGGCACATTTTCTGCACTCAATATGGAAAATATTACATCAGCACGACATATATATTTACAAATTATATTTTGTGAGAGTTCTAGTTCATATCTTGCACAAGGCCAAAAAATATATAGTTTTCCGATTAGGGAAACATCGATAAAGGTGTATTTGTGTACGGATGATTGTGAATTGCAAATTTTGCCAATAAATCTTAATGATATAATCAGGGCTAGGATAATATAAAACATATGTGGCCAGATTATCTAAATTCAACAACGTTAAAAAATGTAAATGTAAAAAAAATTGTTGGCTCGAATAGTAAGATAATCAATGAAAAAGACATTCCTGATGTCTTTAATAAGTTTTTTATTGATTTAGGTCAGAATTGATCTGTTAATTAAGTTGTCCTCTGACAACGCCAACAGACCAAAGCCAAGTGCGAAAAGTACGATGGGAATATAGCTAAACACACAGTTAACATACATTTATAGCCACAAAATCAGACAAACAAACCCCGATGTTGACTGTCCAGTTATTAATTACAAATATCAATTTATTCACGGGAAATCAAAGTTTGGCAGAAATCGGATTTTTTATAATTTCAAAGCGCAAATCAACTTCCTTACCATTTAACTCCATCATTTCTGTGAAACTTTTAGTTATTGACCACAAGTCTCCCTGTACCAACGGGGTATATTACACTTGGCTTTGACCTTTTGACTTTGTCGGCAGACAAATTTAATAGATTTAGTTGTATATGATATCTCTCTTTTTATCTATAATTGATATTTATCATATTATAATTATACATACCATTTTTTGTTGATAAATGCCTCTTTCTTCCACGTGGTTGCTGTGCCAGTGATGTTGCCATCGTAGGATTTGTTTCTATAAGCTGTGTAACAAAAAAATTAGGTAAGATTGGTATACGAGATAGGGATTTTGGATAACTTCGTTCTATATGCAAGCGTTTTAATTCTTTTTGAGTTATGAAGTTAATAAATATATTGAGTTTGAACTTTGAAGTGTGATCGTCTGGGTTAGTGTAGTCTTGAGAAAGACTGGAAGCTATCCCCTTCTCAGGGCCAAAAATACTCACCATCGTCATTGTCATTTTGATCATCATTATCATCTGAATCTGATTCTTGACAATCAAAATCTGAAACAAAAAAACACTGGAAAACGTCAGATCTTTTAAGCTCCTTTTCGATGAAAAAATTTTTGGCCCAAAATTAAATAAGCTTATTTTAATTTGGCCGGCGAGATAGGCACTTTTTTTACAGTTTCACGATAACAACATTGTTGCTTCTATATTTCATTTTTGACCAAGACGTTTTTTGCAATACAAAATATACATGCGTGAATGGACTTACACAATACCATGCATGATCTGAAATATTTTATTGTAATTATTGTGTTCAGTTATGCACTAGTCAGTGGAATCCCGGCGCACCCCCAGACCCGGGGACAGGCCGGGATTAGTGCGGCTTTAGCAGGGGAATTGACCAACAATTAATGCCGCGCACTCCGGGGATTTCTATCAACATTAGGAGCTAATAAAATATAGCCGGGGAATGATCGTGGTTTTAGCGGGATTTTGTTAGTTCAGAATATATTGTGATTTACGCGTATATAGAAGAGCCTGGGGAGAAGTTCGGAAGATGAATGCAGAGTCTAAGAAAAGCCTTATAAATATAGTACACTTATGACAAAATAAATGTATAATTTACTACCAGGCAATCAGCGAGAACACAAGTGTACAAACAAAAGTGTGGCCGGCCGAATAGAGGAATGAAAATAATCCTGTTAAATATAACCTAATTCTTGACGATATTTTTCATTATAGAAATCAATTTTTTAATATGAGCGTACTGGTACTGCTTTCTTAAACTATTTTATCTGGTGGAATGCCCCCAAGGTCAGGGATGAGAAGAGAAGAGGGGTTTAGACTCAAAAAGATGCCACGATATGCGGGGATTTAGCTTTATTTAGTTGTCAGTCCGGTCTAAATCCCCGGGTGCATTATATTATAACTCCTTGGCCTTGCGTGGACGTAATAAGGTGAGGAAGAAAAAGTTGAGAAGTGGTATCACACACAATCACAAGCCAGAGGAAGTAATGGCTAGGAACATCATTATTGGAAATGAATTTTTAGATAATGGTTCGTCCTAGATGTAGTATGACACAACTTGTAACAATGAAAGAGTATATGAAAAATTAGGAAATGCAACCAAATATATATACGTATACATATACAATGTATACATATACACATATACACACACACACGCATACACGCATATATACACATATATATATATACACACACACATATACATATACATTACATTACTTTTAGTATTTTAGATATGTTCGCAGTTACATATACGAGACATTCCTTGGGAACACGAAACTACAAAAGGCTTCAAATATAAAAATACCCGTGGTATTCTGTCATTCGAGATGCTCAGAACAACATCACACTTCAACGGCGCTGAATTGAGATAGCGTCTCTGCATTGGTTAGATTTTTTGTTCTTGCTCATAACACAACAATTTTTTACCCAAGAAAAGTTCTCAATTATATCTCCCAACAATTTATTGATGCGATAAGCAATGTTTCAAACATGGTAAGTGAAAATATCGACTAAAATTACATAGCTTTGTGTTTCGCATGGGACTGCATGACGCTCACCTCATTTCTTCGTCAAAATTCATCCGCTGCCGGTCAATGTCTGACTCTTCTCCATTGTACATTCCCCCGCGATCACTATCAAACTGATTATCATTTTCTATTTGCAATAAAACTTCTTTTCAGCAGTGAATATCGCCTCTTAGCACGAGTCGACATTGCAAAAAGTTAAGCTTGCGTGCGTGACACTCGACATCATCGAAACATGCCAACCAATCGCTGCGCTTGTTAATTAAACCTAACCAATCACAATCCGGTTTGTAGCCCACCCAAGCTCTCAGCTTTAAAATGACTCGCTTTTTATAATTTTCCATGGAAAGGCGGCCGAGCTATCAATATTTGAAGACTGGGACTGGAAGCCAGTACCTGAGGTAATTTAATACAGTCATCTCCTTTTCAAACCAAGATATTTTGTAGAATTATTGTTTTATTTTATTTTCATCTTGGCAAAAGTATGGCCTGATGAAATTTACAGTCTGGGAGCAATTGATTTTAACCCTTGTGAGGCTAAGGAGAAAACCAAACATTATAATGCTTGGTGATCTTTTTGGTATTGCACCTGGGACTGTGAGCAGGATCTTCATAATATACTTGTCATCCCATAACTCTGGTTTGAAAAATACCTAGGCACGTCTATTCTTGGAAAATCATGAAATGTAGGAATATGATGATAAAATATTCATACTGTATTAAAAGAAAAAATAGGCATTCACATTATATTAACATACTGTTTGTAGCTATTGTATCATGGTTTTAACTCTTAAGGGTATACTATGAAAAGTAGACTCAATTGAACCTCACCTTGATGTTAACCTGGTCTGTTGTTCCCCACACAGTATGGTGTAGAAGAATGAACTCAATATTGGATAAAAGCAGCATATTTCTCTGCAAAAGAAAATTGAAATTATTTTAGTTCTTGTGAACAAAAAAAGAGCCAAGTAAGCAATCCTGATATAGTGGAGCTGCTGTTTTTAAGAATTGAAATTTTTAATGTATTCAAATACATTTTCTTTTTTACAAGTTGTTGGAGGTTAGCTATTTTTCTTTGTACAATTTTACACATTCTTGTTATCTAACTTCAGATGTATTCTGTTCAAGTATAATAATTGCAAAGACACATACTAAACCTGAATTATATTAAACAGAATCATTATTTTTTAACTATCATGTAATGTATCACTTACTCTAGCAACAAACCACAATTTTATCATTAAGTATATGTTTGGGTAACAGTCCATACTTAGGTTCACTTTTCTCAATCACACATGCTTCAGGCTCATCTTCCACTGTTTCTGTTAGATTAATTTCCAATACAAAAACAATATATGAAGATGAGTACTCTAATGACTATAACATTGAATTTTACAGGAAACACGTTTTATATAGTGTCACAGGATAAAACACAAACTGAAAATGTCATTTTCAGACAGAATTAGAGCTCCTCCCGATTAATCGATTATTTTCGCGCTTTTTTAACAATAATCGGATCATCGACAACGACAGTGCACAGCATGATACTGGAATGAGTTTCTTTCCGGCATTATCGTTGTGACATTCGCTGATTCCCCTGGATAAAATTGGCGATATTTCGTATCAAATGTCAAACGCGAGTTGTTTTACCCACTGACATGGCCCTCTGGTCACACTTTCACCACAGTTGTGTAGCAGATCTTTGAGGGAGAACATAGCAGTGCAATATGCTTATAGCCTCCATCCTGACCCCCTTACACATGCATCTTGCTTTCAAAACGCTCCCATGGTTTACGTTTCTACCCTCTAAAATAAACCAAACTCAAAGGTCGTAAAACATTTATCCTTCATCTCATTTCCAAATGTTTTTGTCAGTAAGGATTCAACATATCCTTCAAACAGGATGGTACTCAAATGATTTGTATAATGCTATTCCTTGTTTTATATCAAGTAAATATATGTTATTTACACTATTAGTTTTCCATTTTCCAGTTAATAATGAAGCAAAAATCACGATAAAATTTTTAGCATTTAGGATAATTCCGTGACTGTGGTCCAAAATATCGCTAAAATTAAATTTTCGAATTTCATGCCTCCAAAACTAAAATTTCACAAAGACAAAGACACATTGTCGTTTCAATTACCCCAGGGGCGGATCTAGACTGTAGCAACTGTAGCGTATGCTACAGTCAGATTTTCCAGCAAAATAATATTTTTTGAATTTAATTAAAATTTCAAAAATATAAAACAGTTGTCGATGAGCTCGATCATCGTTTTCTTAAATCTGCCGACGTTTTTAGCTCGTTTTTCGTGAGTTTCTGTGCAACGAACCGTCCCGCGGCGCGGATTAGTTTCTGCGCACGAACCCACAAGTTTTCCTGCACGAACCCGCAGGTTTTGCCCGCCAGCAAAGGTTTTCTGGTGTGAATAATACTGACCAGTATACAGTAATGCTTGTTTATACCACGAAATTGTAGTCCAGGCCCAGGTCGTAAACACAGCTATAGTCTGCTTGTTTTTGCACCCTGAACTACCAGCACTCTACAGTATATAGGCTAGTAGAGGGCAAAATTACTCGAATATAATTGGCTAATGAGGACAGCATTTTTTGGAATTACTTGTACCTGATTGGTTGATACACCAGCAGGAAACACTTAATTGATTATGTTGTTTTAGTATTACTTGTAAATCCAAGCTACCCTGTTCTCTTAGTCGATGTTTAACACAACAAAGTTGGTTGTAATGTATTGTTGTTTTTCACGCTTGGTTTTGACATTTAGCTGGCTTTCTCGTGTTGACGTGTGTAGCTAACTCAGGGGCTCTGGAAGCAGCAGGTGTCCGCACACCCGCAGTTTCTGAACTATGGGTGTCCTAGATAAGGACACCCACAATATTTTAGCAAATTTTAAACAAATTGATAATTGTTGTTTAAAGTTTTTTTATACACAAATATTTTACATAATTATTATAAGGTGACGCATTGTATGCAAGGAACAGCGACGGAGACATTTTGGAAACTATCTGTAACTCTTCACAAATTGTTCAGTATATTGTTCTTGAAGTTAATGTGTTGTTATCTTGCATGTTATGTATATATAGTCATCTATATTATATTCTCGGAAGGGTGTGGCCCTGTTTATGGCATTTTATGAGATGCAGGACACCCACAACTTTGAAAGTTTCCAGAGCCCCTGATCTAACTTATTTCCCTCTATATGATTAACATGTAATCACATTGTCCTCATGAAATTAAACCTTAATTTTCCTCGGCCCCATGCGATTACGTATACTAATTATCAAGCATAGTATTTATAATTTTAATTAAAATAATAAACATACTGTACATGCAATCTCAAAATTTATACTAACACTATATATTTTTTGAACTGCAAGGATTTAATTCCAACGTCATCAAATGATATCTTAGGGATATCTTAAGAATTCTAAACATTCAAAAATATATTACACACTTAAATTTTTCCTACTCCATATTTACACCACAATTGTGGTTGTTCAAGGGCTTTCCAATAGTGAAGTATTTCAAAATTTGTCTTAATCAAAATTAGATTGATCAGCAATTTATATATTCAAATATTTAAATTGTTCCATGATAGCTACAAACTTCAAACATGCACCACAATTGTGATTTGTCAATGGATTTCTAATGGTATATAGCATAAATCTCTCTGTTAAGTATTTCGAAATGTGTCTAAAGATTAATGCACAATATATAGTCATGTTAGCATGGTGCACTGCCGAAATACACACGTAAAAATCCACAAGCTTGTTACAAGTTGTTGGCGCAACAAGCTTGCAACAAGCCTGGGAACAAGTTGTAACAATGCTGTTGTTTCGTCAAACCGTAACAAGTTTGTTGACGACAACCTTGTAGCAAGTTGTCGGGTTGCAGAGCCGTAACAAGTTGTTGGAACAACCTGAATTTGGCTTGTTGACAAGAAGCAATTTCAGACGTGTTGGAACAACTTGTAACAAGTCTGATGAAGTCGTCAAGGTGGTTACAAGTATGGGACAACAAGTCTGTTGCAGGTACGTTTTCGCACATCTGGATCAAGCTCTCTGACAACCTGTGACACCAGTATGGAATCTTCCGTTTCTGTGCGCCGGACAGCAAATCAGACACATTGCGCGTGCGCCAAAAATCTAGATATGGTATTATGGTGTCAGTAATGTTTTTATTTTTGTGTGCCTTTGACAAGATCACAAGATGTGCCTGTGAGGCATTTTATAAGCTCGCTTCGATTACTCGGTCTATTACTCTATTTTCAATTTAATGACGGCAATTAATTACAATCATATGAACAATAAACAATTTAACATTAAAAATCAGAACGCCAGGAATCATAAGAATGCCAAGGATATTTAAGAAGCTGAAAATCCAACTTTCTATGCTAAACCAAAAATATATGTAATTATGTATGTACTGTTCGTGTTATACTATATAATAATTGATACTTCTATTTCAAAAAAGGATAGCGTCCATCTTCATTTCGAAGGCGAGATAGCACTTGACTTGCCATGTAGGAGTCTGAAGAAGCGTTGTTCAAGTAGCCAACTCTGTGACGTGAGAGTCCAAAGTCTTTGTCGCCATCAATGTATAGTCGAGATGCACAATGGACCACATCTGTTGATTTCAAGACATTGGACATGGCCCAGTCAACAAGGGTCCTGTCTTCTAACGTGACATGATCTTGGCCAACTTGCCTTTGTGTATCCATTACACTATAAAAACTCTCGACACATCGAAAGCTGTACAAGCAACGGGTCCAATTATAGTATATAGAACTTCGTTTGTGTATAAAGCATGTATGCCTCAAAAGGCTCGTGGTTTGCATATGTGAATTGAAACAGTTGGCGGATGGCCATCTTGTGCAGTGGTTGTTGCATAGGTTTCATTTTCACCAACATTGTATCAAAATCAACAGCCAAAGAAGTAGTAGGTAAGGTATTCTTTTCAACAGCAGCGAGGCAGGAGAAGAGCGTTGCCTTCATTTCCTTATCCCATATCAGGTGTCGAATGCCCTTCTTCCAATCGCAAAAATTTAAATACATTGGATTAAATTACAGTAGTATCAATTTTTGGCACTCCTGAATGTTTGGCACCCCCCCCCCCACACACACACACACACACACACACACGAGCAAAATCTGAAAATCCGTCTCTGGTGCAGTAATTTAAAAGACAATATATACTCCAATACTCTAGACTATTTTTTCCCACCATATATTATCACTATTAATGTCAGACTAGACATTAATCACAGTGAACAAATCTGTCAAATGACTCAAATCACAACAAATAATATATATAATATTTTAAATATATATTATATATATATATAATATATATGTGAAAGTAGTGAAATACGCAGTAAAAATTGTAAACGTACCTACTTAAATAAGTTAAATTTGGTTTAACATAGTTGCATTTGCTCTCTTGCCATCTTCACATCTTGGAATTTGGGAATCATCAAAGTAGGTTTAAATATACTAAAATATTGCTTATATTGGTAAAAATAACACGAAAATCTCCATATCGCGCAGCGAGAAATTCCGAAATTGAAAGTACTTTATGTACGTTAATTAATAGTGGCTTGCATTATCGCAGGCGCACAATCATGATTACGCAATATTATAAAATCGAATATATTAAAACGTTTTGATCGAAGTATTGTCTTTTAGACTTTTAATATTGAAAATTAATAGGTCAGACGAAAGACCTCACAGACGGTCAGTGCAATTAACAATTAATTTGTAGTAAAATACTCACTTTATGAGTTTATGACTTATGTTTATCAGTTTATGTCTTATGTTTATCAGTTTATGTCTTATTACTTTATACACAATAAAAGTATATTATTTTTGTGCGCCAGTAGAAAATTTGGAAATTTTTGTGCGCCGATTTGTGCGCCGGCCAACACAACTGTGCACCGAACATGTGAAGGATTGGGACCCTTCATTCCATACTGGCTGTGACACCCTTGTCACTGCAACCAAGATCTAACTTGTCGAAACAGCCTTTCAACAAGCTGCAGTGTGTAACAGACACTGATCAGAAAAATAATTTCGCAGGTCTTTTAAGTGCCTGCTGACCAATTTTTTTTTTAAATCGAAGTGTTTAATAATGGCATCTCCTACCGGTTGTAGACACATCAAGGTTATTTTCTCGGTTCAGAAGCTTTACAAGAACAAAAACCCTAACCATAACCCAAATAAAAACTCTAAGTCCTAACCCTGAAATACAGAAAAGGAATGCTTTACCCTACTTTTAAACTAAATATTTCAATGATGTTCTGTATCCGGTACACGAAGTAAGAGCCGTTTTAATGTGCTTTATATTTTCTAGTTCCTTAGCCATTTTATATTTATAAATATCGACATCCATAACCTAAAGTGCTATCATTAGATGTGTTTTTTTATCGGTAAATTTGCCTTATTGTGTGCTTGCTGCCTAGTTAAACATAGTGATGTTTAAATTGGAAACTTGATCATAATAGACCTCTTTCTGCAAATATAAATTGCCTTCGTTAAATAGGAGGAAGCGAAACCTCGTTAGGAGGTAGCAAAGATTCGTTTGAATTGCTGACACACAAACGAGGCCATAAAACTAAATTTAAATAACCTTTATGTGCATAGGATGCACAAAGGATTATTTAAATTAGCCACAATTGTGAAATAGGTCTATTGTCATTTAATTCAATTCATTGATTGTATAATAAATATTTTGCAAACGACCTTTTTGTATATTTTTGAAAGACTGGCAACAAGCTGGAGAACCTTCTCGATTACCACATTTGTTGGTGCATCTATTAGCTGCTCATAGCCAGCTATACCAAGGAGCTGAAAATCATGGAGACTCATATAAGCAATATATTAATTTGAAATGGCAATCAAATTATGGCAAATTACCCTTCTGCGTTCCTCACTCCTCCAATATGAAAATTTGGAAGCTTCATATTTCTTGAATCTTATCAAGAGCTCTTGGCAACTGAGACCAGTCGGGGAATTATTAAATTCAGCCTTCAGTATTCTCTTAAATCCAATACATTGCAAATAATATCAGTATAATATATCATTTATCATAAAATCAGGGCATGGTTGATGGGTTGTTCAAGCACATATTTAACTCTATTTATATAAGCATTTATACTGAAGTACTTTAACAAATCAGCATATATCAAAATTTACATTCCTATACAAATAATACACTGACATGTATAAATATTATATAGACAGTCCAATTTCACTATAAATTATTAGAGACCGGTCATTATCTATAGGGTTTACTGGGTTCAGGGAATACATTTTTTGAAGCCCATCCAAACAGCATTATTGGTGAATTTAAAACCTAATTGATCGTTGTGAGAAAACATAATTGATCCACTGGTAAAACATGGAGGGTTAGGATCTTTGTTGTTTTGGGGTTAGAGATTATTTGTTAATCTAGACATCTCACATATGATGTAAATACATTAACAAATAATCGCTAACCCCAAAACAACAAAGATCCTAACCCTCCATGTTTAATTACCAGTCCATGTTTTACCAGTCCATGTTTTATCAGTCCATGTTTTATCAGTGCAGTCCAGTCCATGTTTTATCAGTCCATGTTTTTCAACATACCCTTGTGACCCACGGTCAATTTTACCAGACCCAATTATACCATAAATAATGACCGTTCCCTCAGCACCCTGCCTTGGTTAAGGGTGGTAAATGACTGTGTGTAATTACCTCTTTTTCTGCTGTTTCGATAGGATACCTTCCCTTTGTGGTATAATATTTGCCTAATATTTGATTAACGTTTTCCTGTGAAGTATGAAAAAACTTTTAATTATATTATTGAATTGATTATTGTCGACTGGTGTCTAATTACGGTATATGTTATGTGCAGACCTTTTTGACCCCACCTTTACCCAGTTATGTATTGTGGTTAATGAGAGAAATGTTAATTACGTTTTCTGACAACATATAACTATACAATAATTTTGATGCGCCGGAAAGTTCAAAGATCTCAACCAACCAACAATACAATATTTATAATATAAACAAATACGTACGGTGTGACAACTCTTTGCCATGTCAAATTTGTCTGCATCTAGACCTCTCTTAACTCGTTTCGTTATTACCAGCAGTTCATTCTGAACCTCTGCAACATGTTCAATCGCCCTCTTCAAACCAGCAACCTCTTCCGCCAAGTTTTTGACATGTTCAACAATATCTAAATGAAAAAGAAATCAAAGAAGATCAACCGAGATAAATAAACTACGAAATATGTTTCGCATGCAGAAATAAACATCTGACATTCAATGTAGAACACAACGGAATGCAGAACATAAATGGCAACAAATGAAACTCAAAGCTTGTTATTTTTGTGAGTTGCCAAGGAAACGGGAAATCGCGGGCGAAGTTCAATTTTAAGAATTTTTCGTTTGAGAATTTTCCAAGCAGGAATAAGCAATTAAAGACATTTAAATGCTTAACAATAATAAATACCTTGAACCTCCTGGCACGTTCGCTGCTCGCGTCGATGTCCTAAAGCAAAAACAACTGCTGAATCAAAACCTTTCAAATAACGCCGTTCACAAAATACATTTGCAAAGACGTAAAAAACAAACAAAAAAACAACAAACAAAAACGTTTACCTTCTCTGGAAACGCGGTGAAACCTGGGATTCGGGGATGAGTTATTTATTCTGGATTTAATGGTATAAATGGATGGAAATTAATACCATGAGTAATTATTAATTTTAAAAACCATGCATATTAAAAAAACTTACTCGTCCTCTTGCGTTTCATCACTGTCGTCCGCTTGGGCCGCCTGTCTGTCGAACGAACTGCTCCCGGCTGAGGCAAACATTTCATGCAAGATTTTCTTACGAAACAAAAATGTTACGGATCCTTTAAATAGCCCAAAGATAATAGTGAAATACGAGCGAAATAAAACAGATACAAATAATGCGAAAACTGAAAATGTGAAAAGGCGTTGTGAAAATGATCACGATTGCGCTTTTGCGTGATACAATAACATCAATGTCGTGATCTGATAAAACCCACCAATTAGGCACCAGAATTATATATATTTTTCCAAATAAGGGAGGAAACATCTCGGATTTAAATCGAGAAACCAATAAAAAACAAGCAATTTAAATCTCTATTTTAAAAATTACAAAACTGGAAAACGAAAATACAAACCGACGAAACATGCCCAGGCAAGCGATCTTGGTAAACGTTTCCCTGATTTTAATGCCAATTGTTATCGTAAAATTAAAAAAATGAAGAGAACAAGAGATACAAAATAGCGTCGTGTGTCCAGTGCAGCATGAACTTTGAATCGAAAATTAAGGACCTTGGCCTTGCGAAATGCGATGTTGTTGGAATTTGCGGACTATGAACAAACGGAGTCTGAAACAACATATGACGGTGCTCGTGATCAGGATGAAACTACATATAATTTACAATACATGCCGGAGGAGGGACGTTTTCTTGAGGAGGAGTTTTCCTTGGGGGGAAGTGTTTGCGCTGACGATGAACAGGACGACCTGCATGAATTTTATCCGTTTCCCAGCGAAAAATTTTTCCTGCTATACTGCTACTCACATGGTATTATGAGGTCTAAGGTAAATAAAATTAATCTATATGAAATTGTGTATTTTAGAATGTCATGATGTTCTTAGTTTCTAATAAAAAAGTTTTATTTTCCAGTTTGAATAACTGTAACATTATATATTCTGCGAGATTGTTTACGTCTTCAAACGGCATTGTGTGCAGGAGTGGTGGGGTGAAGGCTAAAAGGGATGACTCAAAAGGACCTTCACATTTTTTAGAACTACAGTACTAATCCTAACCCTACCCTTGATCCTACCCTTGATCCTATTCTTAAACCTAGCCCTAACCTTGCTATCCATAACCTAACGAAAAATAAAAAAACAGAAAAAACACAGAAAGGTTCTTTTGAGTCGTCCCTTTTAGCCTTCCCCGAGTGGGTGTGTGTGATGGTGGGTTCGTGTAACACGTGATGTTACGTAATTGTCCAGTGCATAAACATTTATTTTTTTTGTAAGTCGAGGGCCGACCTAGAATTTCTATGGATGATGCTTAAACGTTTTGGAGTTCAACCTCCATCTCTTTCGTCTGTACTGAATTTCAAGGTTGATGAGTTAGAAGGTGGCCTTCCACTACGAAAGGTATGCTGATTTTGATACACACATTTTGATACACACATTTCTCCAATAAGTCATCCATAATGACTTATTGGAGAAATGTGTGTATCTCTTTCATTCTCGAACGAAATCTTTTAAAATCGAGAAGTTTGGTGTTGTGGGAGAAACACACATGCACACACGTGTTATTCACACTTTAGTATTTTTATTTGATGAACGCAAATATATATAACATTCTCTGATAAGTCATTATGCATGTGTGACGTAAATTCCGGACATTTGCATATCAAACAAACTGATATATCTCGAAAAGAAAGCGAAGAAACGAAAATCTTCAAAGGAAGTTACTTTGTCATTTTAAAAGTTCTTCCAAATACGATAATAAAAAATTTTGAGGTTAGGGGCACTTTAAAGGGCTTTTATTTAAAACAATATAAGACATCCATATCTAGTACTAGACAATATATACTCTATCGATAATTACAGGAATATGGAAACGGACATCCGTTTTATTGGATTGCTCCGTCCGATTCAATAAAATTGCAGCTAGCCACGCCATCCATCGCAAATCAATTGATCAGATATCCGGAGAGATGCGAACGTTTCATGGAAGAAATGTACCAGGCGAGTTACTACGTTTTCATACGACGGTTTGATTTTTTAATAAAAAAATAGTATTGCCCCTGTTTTAATTGAACATATTATGAATTACACAGGGACGGCGATGGCGTATAGATTCTCAGCTACACACGACATCGATGTCAGTAAATGAAAGAACAATTTATTGTAAAGATTTCATTAGATATCACACTGGAGATGTCGTGAAATATGGAATAGTTAATGCATTCTTTACAAAGGTCTCTCGATCTCTCCTTAAAATTACCTATAGTTAGCTAAAATGCTTTCACATCATGTGAATTTCACTCGTCCATTTCAACCTCATGCTACGTGAAAACAGTTTGTTTCTGATTTTCCATTGATATAGAAAGTCAACAATTCCCTTAGATATATGTGCGAGCTAAAAAAGGCAAAGCTATTCCATCCCCAATCTCGACGGTTGATCCTAACGGACGAAATAGACGTGGTCGATAAAGACCTGATCGACGATCTGGAAACTTCATGTGCAATTACACATAAAGTAGTTAATGGACAGACGGTCCAGCTAACCGATAAGGTATATAAATATTTTAATGTTTTGGTCTTTGACAAGACTATCTACATGTTCAAGAACTTCAACAATTTATCACTCCATGGGTCTTGTATGATTACTGTATCTTGACAGGATATCAAAGAATTGAATACTCCACATCAGTGTAAAATCGACGCGGCAGGGAAACCAACGCTAACTATTCCGCTCATCATATTCACGGATGAGACCAGTGGCAACCGTAGCAAAAAGTGGAACCAGTTGGAATCATACTCCATGACCCTAGCAAGCCTGCCAAGAAAAGAAGTTTCAAAATTGAGTAATATTCAATTTATCTGTGCTTCGAATTTGGTTGATTCCACATTACTGGGAAAAGCAATTGCAAGAGATTTGAAAGGTCTCTGTCTCTAAATTCTGATTCGTTTCTATTATCATCAAACTGGGTGGCCCATATAATACACCCTTTCGATAATAACGTTACGTTAAAACGAAGCTCGACTGCCAAGTTGAATTTTAAATATATATATGAACCATGATATAATTTCGAAAGAATCAGTCTATCGTGGTTTTTATCTGTATTGCCAATCTTCTTTTCAGCTCTCGAAGAGGGGATGATAATGTTCGACGCAATGGCAAATACAGAAGTATTCATCCAGTGTCCCATATTATTTGTGGCTTGCGACAACCCACGAGCATCAGGTGTCACATCATATGGGAAGTTCAGCCACTCACTATTGTCGGAAATGTGACGTAGGTTACAAAAAATGGTTGAATCAATTTGTATTCAATCAGAACTAATAAATTAAGTTTCGATTGTTTAGGCGACTAAAGAAACAGCAATGGAAACAGGTGTTGCAAGGACAAAGGACAACATACGCACTGCCATCGAACAAATTAACAATGCTAGGTACGATAAAAAATTTAGTAGCGTTGAAACCCATGTGCAAATTGACAAATCCCATTATTCTTACCAACAGTTCAGAGACCGAGAAGAAAAGACTACGAACGTCAACAGGAGTCACTGAGCGGGGAGGGCAGTTTGATGAACTTGCAAATTTTGAATCTCCAAAGTAAGGTTATCTAATTGTCAAACGATATGCCATATCTCAAACTTACGTACTTGAAACATGATATTTATATTAACTAAACATGTCCCTCTTCATGTTTAATATAGGCAGACACCAGTGGAGATCCTCCACACAATTTTGTTGGGCCCAGTGAAATACCTATTTGGAAAAACCATGAAAGCTCTTTCTCCTGCCGATAAGAAGAGGGTCAAAGCAAAAATTGAGGCCTTTGATTTTTCTGCCTTTCCCCGACGCTTAGCAAGCAGTATGATCAAGACGTATGGTTCATGTGTTGGGCGAGATTTAAAGCTGTGGGCTCAAGTATCAGTGTTTATCCTGGATGGCATCGTCTCAGATGAAGAACTTGATGTTTGGTGCAATCTCAGTGATGTATGGAAGTTTGCAGCAAGTAGATGTATACATTATGTATTGACAAAATTCTACTCACCTATTAAATTCAATTTCTTTCTATATAGACATTTGCGGTTGCATATGGATCTGAAGTGGATATTGATAATATAACCACACTTGTGCAAGATTTGATAGAATGTATGGGTCGTGTCCATCCTGAACTATTAAGGAAACCGAAATTTCATTTGTTAACACATCTGAAGGATGACATACTTGACTTTGGTCCTGCTATTGGCTTTGCAACTGAAAGGTAAACCATATACTAACGTTACTAACAGGGTCATTAAAAAGTGGGGTTACATATTATTCAACTTTGAATCATAAAAAAATGATAAATGTTAAATAGTTATTCTGCTATTATTTTTATAGGTTTGAGTCATTTAACTCTGTCATTAGACAACTTAATATTTATTCCAATCGCCATGCTTCCAGCAAAGACATTGCAGAAAAGTTTATAAAATACCAACTGCTTAAGTTTATTATTAATGGTGGACATTGGGGAATTGACCACAGGTATATAGTAATTTTATGTCCACATGAAACTATTATAATACCATATATTGTAGTTATATGGTATCAGAGCAATTCTTACATTCAATTCACTACTCTTAATACACACAAGCTTGCTACAAAGAAGCGCCACTAAATCATTGATGACCTGAAACTGACAATACGGGATCCGTAGAATACAATTAGCTCATTGGAGCTAGGAAGTGTCAAATGGACCGACTGTGTTCTATTGATATCACAGCATCAATCTTATGGTTGCAAATTCAATTTTCGTTAGCTACATGTTTTTTTACATCACATTGGTCACTAAACAATAAACATATACTGCATATTTATTTTTACATATATCTAGAAATTGTGCAACCCCACAGCTAGTGAACTTGAGCCAAACTGCCATATTTCAAAAATTCATGTATGAAGAAGAGGTTAAAGACAGTAGCAACAAACAAATTTACCAGCCAGGAACTCTTAGGCTGGTGGGTTGGTATATTAATTATGCCTTCTTCTGAACACATGTAACATAAATTATAATTAGTAGCAAACTGTGGGAGGATACTGTATATACATTATAATAATGTCTTGTGGATGGATGTGTGGTACCATCAATCAGTTCAATATATACCCCCAACTTCGGCAGCTGCTACTTTGTGTACTCAGCTACACATAATATTACCTCATTGAAATATTTTGTTTAAAAGTAGGGTTAGTATTCCTATTTGCAGAGTTAGG
Organism: Chrysogorgia sp. JL179-B06; assembly: GCA_035772405.1. Classification (NCBI taxonomy): domain Eukaryota; kingdom Metazoa; phylum Cnidaria; class Anthozoa; order Scleralcyonacea; family Chrysogorgiidae; genus Chrysogorgia; species Chrysogorgia sp. JL179-B06. The sequence goes on along the minus strand of JAYKKM010000363.1, from coordinate 951,629 downwards.
ACTAGAGTTTTTTTTTGTGTTACAGTTATTGTTAGGGTTTTTGTTCTTGTAAAGCTTCTGAAATCTGAATCCAAAGAAAATAACCTTGATGTGTCTGACGTAGTCTAGCTGTGTCCATTGTGTGTGTGCTACATGAAAGAAGATGCCCCAACTTGTTTTGTCGGTATAAATTCTCTGTACAGTGATAGTTGTTGATACAGTAGGACATGTCAGCAATTACCATGCGTATAAGTGGCTAATGGAACAAATACTTATTTCAGGGAACATATATGAATGGCAGACTTCAAGAGGTTGGGATCAGCACTGTTCTACCAACAGCAACCAATCAAGAAGACATTACCTTGTGCAATATTAACATCACTGCCAAATGTAAGAAATTTAGAGGCTGCATTGCACACAACAAGGAGTTGGTAAAAGAAGGGAACATCATTGCATATAAGGACACTGATGGACTGGTAAGACACACATTTATAGTAAATTGTTTTCATTTATTTCTGTTTAAGTCATTTAATTTCTGATTTATCATATACAGCATAATACAAAAACTAAGAATGTAGAAATACAGTACAGTATCATAATTATACAGTATTATTATAAATTTATAAATTTCTATCACAATCCCACAATTGTCATTGGCTATCGCATGAGAGACTATAATCACTGATAAAAACCTCTGGGGTAGAAGTTGACATGTTTTTCAAAGAATATTTATAATTCTTCATGAAAAATTAGTTCTTTGGTCACAAACTTGTAAATTTATATTAAACGTATTAGACAATTAACCTGAGTTTTCTATGAGCAATACCCTCCACCTCATGGACTGTCTACTCACACTAATTGTCCGATTGTTAATTATTAAATGTTTATACCTTTTTTTGAGACGATTTCTACTTCTTCATGCTTGTACCATACTATGCATCCATGCAATACTGTGTGTTTCAATTTCTCTGATTTTGTCATGCCGGAAACCATTTCAATAGCTCACCAACCTTTTACATTTTTCAACTGGATATCTAAGATTTAATATTCCAGAAAAATAATTAGAATTTGAAATGTAATGCTATTACTGTACACAGGGGCACTAACTTTTAAGATTGTCACCGTAGTCAACGGTATTATTACAATTTTCTTTAAATTTCATTTACCTGTAGGAATGCTTTGGTGAATTTAATTTGGCTTTGCAAGTTTCGTCTAATGAAAAGAGAGAAGGCTGGGTGGTAGTAACACCATATGTTCCCATTAAAGACCAACATGGACATTTAATGTATGGGAAATTCAGGTCACCTATGTTAAAGAAAAAGGATCACATGACAATCATCAGTTCCAGCAGTATTATGGAGAATGTAAGCGTTACACATAATTGTACAGAGCACTGCGTTTTTCAAGATGGAGAACAATCTGTTGTTGTTGAGAGGGAGGCAATCTCACAACAGGCTCTTACCTTTCAACATGATTATTCAAACAATGAATATTTATTGAACCGGTTTTATCTAGGAGAATCCTGGAAGTATATAGCAAATATGAGCTGATGTTAAGCCAAGTACTTTGCCTTATGTTCAATCTTAGTGATCTTGTTAGTGGCTGAGTTCTCAAATCATCTAAAATGCCAATAATGAGGAGTTTTAATAGAAACTTTAAAAACGTTTCATCTTTTCAACACAAGTTAAATATCACTATCTTTTAGTATATTGGTAGAATTTAACAAGAACGATCTCCGTTGTGATAAATGATATATTAATTACGCTACAACAGTGATAGACACTTCCCGAATTTGCTTCAATGCCGCATGTCAACATGGTCCATGTCGTTGAACTCGAGGTTGGCATATTTTAATAGTGTGCGATTTCAATATTTTACAGTTTATGACTGTCACTTGAAATATCGATTTCAGGCCGTTGTTCATGCTTATTGAAACAAATTAGAGAAGTATCTATTGGTACTAACCTTTATTATTTATGAATCTATGATTAGAATGACTTGTTAAATAAAATTTCATATTGTACATGTTTACAATAACGATCTTTTGGTGTCTCTTTCGTCTATCGAGGTTTTCCCGGCCTCGCAGGGTTACCACGCGGGCCAGTCATGTCACGCGCGTTATACCTGTTAATTTTGCCCTGTTGGCACAGACTTGTTACAAAGTAAAATAACAGATTTGTAACGAAACCATTTTCCTGACTTGTTACGGCATGAGTTCAATAACCCTGCACCAAAGCGTTTGGTCCTTGTCTCAAGCTTGCTTCTACAGACTTGTAACAGAACAATTTGCCAGATTTGTTACGGCTCGAGTTCAACAACGTTGTACCAAATTGTTTTGTTCCTGTTACGACCTTGCTGGTGCAGACTTGTAACAATATGATATCGACGGACTTGCTGCAGCTCGGGCTCAACAACCTTGTACCAAATTGTTCGGGGTCCTGTTACAACCTTGTTGACAACAACCTTGTTACGGCATTGATCGGACAACCTTGTTACAGTCTGCCAACAACTTGTTACAGACTTGTCACGACAATTGGGAACAAGCAGTGCGAACACAACCTGATATCGGCTTGACGGAACAGTATTGTAACAACATTGTTGCGGGTTTGTAACAAGTTGTGCGTTTTTACGTGTGTAGTAGTGTGTAACAGGTCTATTCCTCGCATTTTTGTTTTATTTTTCTCCATACAAAATAAAAATGTTCCGACCACAATATATTTTGAAGTACTAACTCTAAGAACTCATTCTACATATCTAATGAAAGCTTGGTTAACAGCCTCCGACATATCTACAAAAATATATTGGGACTGATTGATATAAATAGCTTTAAAAAGCGAAAACAACGCTCGGATTGGATTCACAAACGCTGATAAATATATTAGATATTCCGATGACGATATCTTTTGAAATACTAACTCTAGCAACTCATGCTATACATCAAAATGATCAAATGAAAGCCTGAATAACATACTCGGACATATTTGCAAAACTATCTTTGTAACTGATTACTAACAGCGTCAAAAAAGAGAAAACGTATTTAACTTTTGACGCCAATTAAAATTTACGAACTTGTCATCTTCTGTCGACGGGTCGATACTGTATCTTTTGAACACTGCATTTATGAACTTTTTTAACACAAATCTTCATTCACCGTTATTTCCTTGTTTTACCAAGGTAACAAAGATTGGTGGCCGTTGATGCATATAAATATACAAATTCTAGTTTTCCCACCCAGACTGCATGATAAGGGACTAAACGCCGGTCGCTATTAGCACCTTCGTGCCGGGCGAGGGGATTATGCAAACGTGTATACGCTTCCTAAAAACCTCTTATGTAGTTCGTCAGATCACCACTCGCCAATGGCCGCCCTTCAATTTGTGGATAAGATTCAGTTAAAAGAAGATCAATATCTTGGAATCTTTACAGCCAAACCGGGTTTTCGTTTCCCGAAAGATTGCAATTCGCAGGTTGCTAAAAGACCAAGTGAAAGTTAATTACTCAAACATCAAGTTGAACATATCACATGTGAAATTTGACATTTTAAAAATGGAACTTCTAAGCAATCTGCAAATTGTATTTTAATAATGTAATATTGCAATGTTCCATGGAAACGAACATCTGGTTTAGCTTTCGAAATTTTGTCAGTGCTTTTACATTATTGTCTTGTTTAATACAGGTACGTTTTTATTGAATTCAGTAACAATGCTACAAATGGACAAAAAACAAAATAACTCAATAAATGTAAAGACTTAATACGTTGTGTTATTTTTTATACTTTCATGGTGTTTGCCTTGATTCCGACTATTTTAGGTCAATCTAGGAGACTACAGCCGATTTCAGCATTTCGGCTCACTTCACGACTTTAGAATCGCTCAGATTTTCACACAAAAATTCATTCCACTACGGTTTTGTATTGTAACAGCTAACCCAATTAATCCTTCAGCAAACTTATAATTAGTACATAGCAGTAAATTAGTGCAGTACATACAAAAAGGAAACAGTAACAGTCTTTATTAGATCCTTGATAGTTCACATTGAATACTGTCGATTTCATCTACCTGTCTTGCATGCGACTGGGACAGTACCCAAAAAGAAATTCATTGAAGAAACTTGTTAAATTACTTACAGCCATTTGACAATAAAATGTCTGAAAGTAATTATTTCAGCCAGGAAAAAGCATCTTAAATACTGTACAATTGCATTTGAGATTATTTTGTTAAAGTTCATCCAACATATAATTAATAAACTAGAGCTGTAGTAATTACTAACCATGGGTCTGCTTTTGGCAATATGTCAAGATTTAAGCATGTCATGCGATAGTAATTGTTCCCTGGACACTGAAAAAAGGATGGGAAATAGAATAATTTTAATAGAAACAATTATTGACAATTGTAAGATACCAAGAAAGATATTTGGAGTTAATTAAAAACGATTTTTCATAAATACTTGCTTTATTCGTTTTTTCTTTCGGTTCTCACAAACTATCATCTCATTTTCCTCCTTAATTGTTCTTTTCTATATAGAATACAAGATAGAAGATCCATCCTTTTAATTTTTATGGTGGGTATAATCATCCAACAATTTATAAGGATATAGGGTTGTAGGGTTAAACATTATAATTAAAGTCTATTTACCTTTTTGCAAAAGCAAAACTGGTAAGTCACTGTAATTGAGAGAAAATGGGAAGAAGTGGTTTTATTAATATGACATTGATATAATGTAGAGTACATGGTTTTCTATGAATAGTTAGTAGTTTGGTAGATTAATTAGTATTCACATTTTTTCACATCAAATCAACTTATGTATTTCTGTGATAACTATAAATTGTTGTTTCACAGTTCAATTTAGACACGCGCATAAAAATTTCACTGCTTGTTAACGGTATGTGTACGCAACAGTTGTGATTTTATCAAGCTGTTACAAGCTTGTTGGTGTCAAACTTGTAACAACTTGTTATTGTTACAAGTTTGTTAATTGTTGGAGTCATCAATCTTGTTACAAGTTATCAACAACTGTTAGAGTTGTTAACAGACTGGAACAAGCAGTTCCAATGCATCCAAGTGAAGGCTTGTCGGAACAGCCTTGTGACAATTCAGGTATGGAAAAACCCTTTTTCTACTAAATAATCTAAAAACATACAGTATTCCACTAGCGGCTCACTGGGATACCAAGAAATTTTCTGGTGCAACCCTCTAGTTTTGTCATTTGCTACCGCACAACTTAAAACATTTGGGCTTTACATTTAGCGATGTCATGTGCACCTACAGTGTAATCTCTTAGTAACTTTTCTTATTCCAGTCTGCCCCTGTATTCCACAATATTGTTTGTTCTACCGACACCTATACATTAATTTTCTTACTTTTGATTTGCTGGTGCTTTTTTGCTTCGTTTTAATGTTGTAAACATGTTATCAGGTTGTATTTTTCCATACTCAACTGACACTGTAATTGAAGTTTAAATGATTTTAAAACTATTATTAAATAACAGTAAGACCTGAATCATTCTTTGTCATTTAATTTACCTATACTTATTTTAAAATAATTATTAAGCATGTTTTATTGTTACAAGGAAGACTATGAAACAAATAAACGCTGCCTCTGGCAGATAATTCACTTGTCAAACTTGCTTTGCTAAGGTTTTGCAATGGCTTGTTTGAGTTAGTAATATAATTATTGCAGCCAGAAGGCCCTTTTAAGACTAACTTTTGTCTTTCTGCTAGAGACATTTCTGTGCAACGAAAAGAGTAGTCCAACTCAGACACGTTTGGCAAAGGCACTGCAGACAGAACCGTAGTAGTTTCCTCCTTTTTGCTGACCGCATTTAAATTGCCTGGCAGGACTGTCACCATGAAAGAAGTGCGTTACATCAGACATCAGTTTCTTGAAGTGGTGGTTACTTTGTTTGACAGTTCTGCTTGACATTCCTTTCTGGTTTCAATGTAGGCCAACTGTTCTAAATCTGAGGATGAAGATCTGACAATAATATATAGCTCTGTAGATGACTTCATGCTGAATGTTCACCCTTTTTCCTGTCAATGTAGAAAACAGCAGCATCGTAAAGGCATGAAAACAAGGTGGCTGTGGTTTGCCACTGTTGACAAATCATGCCATACTTTTAAATGTTGAGTTGCATTCCATACATCAGGCGTTTTTTCATTTTGTTAAGACTGTTGAACTCATTTAATTTCTTTAATTGGCTTTCAACATCCTGGAATGACATTGTTGCATACTCTTCATCCGAAGTCTCATGAAATGTTCATGACCATGTAATTTCTTTTTACGTATTTCATTAAGGGGACACTTCCTGCCTTCTACCCAGAAATCTATCTTATTGATATTGGCACCAGCCATTACCATTTTCTCATACTAACTAGAAATACGTGTACGCAACAATCCCTCGCCCGCTTACTCTTTGAGGCTTTAATATTGCCAATCTGAACAGATTTATTGCCAATCTGCTTATTTTTTGGGTGCAATTTGTGGGTAGTGCACTGAACAGAACACAAGTGGGAAAGTCTGCCAACACTAAATTGTCTCGCAGGCAGTGTTAGAAACCAATTGTGTAACTCTTGATTATTGAAATTAATAATTAATTTTAATACTGATTATTAATTTCAATAATAATTTTATTAATTATATATTACATAATTAAAGTTATTTATGTCAGTTATGGTTTTAATAATAAATTTCAACATGCATGTTTACAGTAACAGTGGCATACTCAAAATTTACTCAAAGTACAATTGTATTCACGAGACTGCATAACCTTATACATACATGTACCCACTGTAATAATTGTAATCTGCATGTTCCTTGTTCCAAAAGCTTCAATACTTAAATTTATCCTAGACCAAATTGATAAGCCTGATAAATCTTTTATTCTTTTAGAAGACTTCGGTTTCTTTTATTAATATTATATAATTATGGCAGCACATACATGTACCAGTATTTCAATGGTTCAAGTACCGGTAACACAATTTCAAAAAGATGAAATGACAAAAGCCCATAATATGCAACAAAGAATGATATTGCTTAATCTAATTATTTCACCAATATATATATTAATTCAGGATGAAATTCCTTTCAGCTGCTTAGGCCTGGACAGTGGCAGTCCTAGGCTTGCATTATCCAGGACAAAGGTGAATTTACACAGACACACTTAGCCATTGGCCAGAAAGGCATGCCATAATATCAGATGAGCATAAACATTGATTGTTATAGCCAGTATGCCATGCATGTTTACACTAATAAAGTCAATAAAATGTAAGCCAGGCCCAGGTGGTGGCTGGCCAGGTTGGTCCTATAGACTTGTAATATATGTAAACAGCTAAAGTCTGTACTTTTTTACATCCTTACATACTCTCTATATAAGCTAATTTTCGAGTTTTGCAATGAGTGTTGTCTGACTATATATTGATAAGCTCGATAAAACTTTTATTCTGTTAGAAGACTTCTGTTGCTTTTATTATATAATTTTATTATATTATATAATTATGCATAGTGTACCGGTATTTCAATGGTATTCAAGTACTGGTAACAAAAAGAGGTAATTCAAAAAGATGAAATGACAAAAGCCAATAATATGCAACAAAGCACAACATTGCTTAATCTAATTATTTCACCAATATATCATTAATTCAAGATGAAATTCCCTCCAGCTGCTTCTTGTCAGTGAGATGATACCAGTTGTTTAATCCCTAACGTGTTGTTTAATCCCTAACGTGTTCTCCTGACACAGTGAGTGTTAACCTATCCAATTATACATTATACAGTATATATATCCTACAAAAGCTGTGTAAATATATACATTGCAAGCCTAGGACTGGCATTGTCTAGGCCTATAATACAGGACAAAGGTGTTTACACAGACACACTTAGAAGCCATTGGCCAGACCAGCATGCCATCAGATGAGCGTATAAACACTGATTGTTATAACCAGTGTGGTGCATAATCAGTAAAATGTAAGCCAGGCCCAAGGTGGCATCCAGCCAGCTATAATCTGTACTTTTTTACATCCTTACCACCAGTACCGGTACTCACTATATAGGCTATAATGATCAAGTATTGCAATTATTCCATTGTGGATGAGGTTGCAAAGTGACCGAGTGAAACAATGGTGATGGAATGCAATTTAAATAAAAGTATAAAACCTGCCATTCAAAATTTGTATTAACATTTGTTATTCTGCAATATTATAATAAAGCACATACTTTTTATATATATATATATATATATATATGTACATATATATACATATATACATATATATATGTATATGTATATATGTATATATGTATATATATGTGTGTGTGTGTATATATGTATATATATATAGTAATATAAGTCTGTCTGACGATCGCGTAAGCGTGAAACTCGGAGTAACAGCAAAGTGATGTCTTGTCTTTGATTTATCTACAATTTATGTGTGTGTGTGTGTGTGTGTGTTGAAAGGATTTATGGTGAAGGAAAATTTCGAGTGTTGGAATACATACATTTTAAGACCAAACCGGGACCAGTTGCGAAAAATGCAACTTCAAGACCTTCCCGCTGGAATTGAACCCGCGACCCTGCGATGCTAGTGCAGTGCTCTGACCACTGAGCTACGGAAGCCGTTGCCGAGAGCCTAGTCACGAGTTCTGTATATATGGTGGTGGTAATGCCGGGATAAGATTCTGGGTATATTATAGGTAATATTTGGCATTTCACTCGATCAAACTACATGTTGAAAGAAGTTGCTGCATTCATCACTTTTTTCAGTCATCCTAACCACCGCCTAACGAGTTTCCTTTTTTGTGGTTTTAATTTAAAAGAGGTTTTCATGCGCAATTAGACTAAGGGAAATCTCAGATCGGGGGATAACTTAGAGTGTGACAACGGTATTGCAGAATTCAAATTGTATATTAAATTATTGCTTAAAATTGGGGTTTCAAATTTCAAGGGGGGGAAATGCCCCCTAAAAGAAACCCTGATTATACAATGCAACGTTTCACTCGCTTGTTGATTAGTTTTTTGGTAAACATATTTTGCTTATGTGGAAAGTCTTCTCACTTCTGTTAGAAACGTTTGCCGTGTAACTTAAGAAGATGCATGGAAGCACTAATGGTGTTCTTATGTAGTGATTGCATAATAGTTTTTTTTATTCTTATTAGAGGCGTGCCTCAGAGTACATAAGAAGGCAAGTGAGGTGGATGTCGAAGAACAAATTGCGGAGTTCCTTAAACATGCCCCGCACAAACCTGGTGGCGCGAAATACAAGGTATTAAACAATTCGTTATAATGTAGTACGTTTTGTTATAGTCAATATTCTGATATTTATTCACTTAAATTAACTAGGTTAAATCTTTAATGCATAAATTTCGCATAAAATTCGTAAAAAAATGTTTTTATATTCGAAATTTATGTATAAAATTATCTGTGCTTTGCCGCAGAGTTGACGGATTTACATCATTGATTTAAATTTTTAAATGATTGATTTTGTTTTAATGTTTAAAGATAAAGTTTCATGGAAAAGATTGAATGTTAAGTCGTGCCGAGCCGCGCCGGCTTTCGTACGGCTTGGCAAGGACCAGTTAATAAACTAGGGCTTATTATTTGGAAGGGTTAGATTCACTCAATATACTATGTCAAATGGCCTCAACAATGAATGTGCCTCAATGGTAAACTTTTCAATAAAACTTTGTGGAAACACAACCGAAACGTTTACTATTATGTAATGCATGCACAACAGTCCTTGACAACAATGCTCTTGCAGCACAGGCAGCTAATATGAACTTGAAAAGTTGTTATTTGTTATACAAACATGTTCAAAATATATCAGTATTGGTTGAATTGGCTCCATGATTTCATTAGTTAATTTCTGAACATCTTTTTAGGATCGTCAAACCCAAGAATGAAAATTAGAAGACTGAAAAGAAGGGCTTATAGTTTATGGGACTTACGTGGCTTTTCAATTACACGATCAGACCGGTCTGTCCGGCAGTATTTTTCTAAATGGAACACGATACGTTTGAGGAGTGCGGCTGGTCTGCCAGGAAAATTTGGGCCTAATCAAGAGTAGGTCCTATCTGGCCGGACTGACCAGTCCGACCGTGTAAATGAAAGCCCCCTTACATCCAGAAGGGCTACATTCCACCCTTTCGCAAATACCATAATGCTTTGCGCATGGGGTAACTCGAAAGAAAATATATTGTGTTTATAGGAAAAAGATGCTAAAAATATGTGGAAATAATTATTACGCTCTTGGTTGTTTAAATACCAGAAAGGTAAATTACGGGTTAAGGAATAAGGTTCTATAGAATTCCAAAGCAAATCCAGAAGAATGAACTGGTTGGCAAAAGTTAAGTGTACTTTTATGCCTTGCGAAAACACATTGATCTAGTAGTGTTTCTGAAGTATTTAAATCATGAAACGACCGTACAAAATCTTGTTCCCTCGGTTTTTAAGCAAAACACAAATGAGCACATGACAAACAATGCCGAATAAGTAAACCAATATCAAACTAAGAAAACCAATATAAATAAACTAATGAAAAATAATTTGTAAGGAATACTCATTTACTGTATATAATCGCTGGGGTAAAATTATGTCTAACACTGGCTAACCAGTTCTTTCTTTTGAATTATATTAGAATATTAGCTGGTGTTGTCTTTGTGTTACTCAGGAGCACAATGACAATCATTTTCCTACATTTTTATCAACACTATATATTTTCTTTCGAGTTAGCCAACAAGGCATGAAGCAGTATGGTATTTGCACAAGGGGCGAATTCCAATTTCCAAGATGCTTATTATACGACGTTTACGGTATTATAGGAAGTTTAGGTATATTTTCATTATTATCTTGGCTTAATTCTGTATAGATATAGGATTATAAATTAATAAATGTTACACCAGATATTTACATGAAGTTGAAATGTGATTTTATAAGTAATTGTTATTGGCGGAAAAATATGTTCTCGAATTAATAATTTTTATTCCCAAGAGTAATGTCAATGCCGTCCTCGTTCTGTTTATAATGCCCCTGAGAGCATTTTCATGTCTTTAGGACTACGGTAAATGGGGGAGAGATTAGAGCTGTTCCTTAAGACTGACTTAAACACAGACACTACAATCGTTTTCGAAATATTGAAGCGTTGGAGATCATAAAACAAACTTTGAGTGTCAAATTGACCGTGGTTTCATTCAAATACTAAAATTTATATTTATTGCACTGTTGTTGGGTATGGAATGCGGCACGATTTTAATTTATTGATCACAAACTACTTTTTGGCAAAGTTACGTTATAACGTTTTCAGAACGTAAACATAACTTACAATAACGTTGTGAGAACGTTGTACTAACGTTAATTGTTAACATCAACATTCGTAACGTGGTAACGTTTTGACAACGTAATCGATCTATGCGTTCATCAAAACAACTGTCGTGCACAATTATATTGAGTTATGACGGCACTCGGAAAGTTTAAAAACACGCGAGCAGTTAGTAAACACATGGTATTCACCTCGGCTTTCACGCATTGTTTAACTTACCTCGTGCGATCATGTTGCAACGTTTTCAGAACGTTGTTTCAACATTACAATAACGTTGTCACAACGTTGTAGTAACGTTAGTATTAACGTCCACCGCAACGTTTTGACAACGTATAGCGGAGTCGACAAAAAAAGTTGTCACAACGTTGTGTTGTAACGTTGTCAGAACGTAAGTCAAACGTTCATATAACGTTATGACAACGTTGTCGTGCTGACTGGGAAGCTTTAATATTGCTTTTTAAAATTATTTTTCCAAACAACTTGTTTGAATGTGGGCATACATGTAATTACATCAGTGATTATTGTGGGTGTAGAGGTAAATGTGCTTTAATGCTTCAGGACCAGAATAAATCTGTCCTAGCAGAACATTAGCTTTTTCGTGCAATTCATCAGCAAATTCGGTTTGCAATGGCCTTTGATAATCGCTAATGTATGGGTATCTTTTATCGTTATTGGTTTGGCTTTCGCTGCGACAATGGGCTGACTAAGACATAATTTGTCTTTGTTTTGAATACAGATGATGGCTCTTTGGTTTGTTAGGTACTTGTCTAAATTGGCAATTTTTCGTTTCTGTCTGGTTCCTCCATACGGCATCGCGACATGAATGATATTTAACGTAATTTATTCATCTAATTTAAACGTATCATTCGATTGGATTACTCTTTCGATTTCGGCCAGAATTCTCTTGATGGTAATTTCTCACAAGGCATAAACGGTAGCGAAATGGGATATTCGAGTTGGGGAGAGATGAACAATATAACATAATATAATTTGTACACAACAAAATCTTACCTTCAATCAAACAATAAAAAAGATATTGAAAATAATTCTCCAGAAGAAGCGAAAAACTATCGAAGACAAACTGTAGAATCTACAAGTATAGAACACTGTAGGAACAGTAACAACTATATATTCGTTATATAATTATAGCTAATTACTTCCGTTCGTCACGCTGAATATTTAATGAGGCGGCATCGCTTTGGACGGTATAGCAGGGGAATATCTACTTCGAATTGAACGTTCGACAATGAGCCAGTGTCTGATTACGCTCGTCAAGCATTCGTAAGTGATGACAGGTGTTTTAAAACTGATCTGACGAAAGTTTCACCAGTCTCGAAAATTAGCAACGTGATTAAACACTTGGGACCATTTGTCCATGCTCTTTTGTTCTTGGCAGGTTTTCTTTGTTAGATAAAAACCCTCCCAAGGACAGTGCAAAGTTTTATAGAATTATGTATCATATTAAATAAAACAGTACCATAATGCATGACAAGTTTAATGCCGTGCAGGATTGTCCCAGACAGGAATCGAACATGTAACCTTCTGATTGCCGGTGAGATGCTCTAACCATTGAGGCACCGAGGGCGAAGGTTACAATGATGTACTGGTTCGATTGATATATGTACTGCCTATGCGGCAGTCACTATCGCTAATGTTTGGATGTGTTAATACATCTATACACTGCTGTAGTGAATGTGGGAGAGCTTGGAGTAGGCAGATGATACATAGACGATCGTCAAGCTCGTATCCTCAGAAAAATGACTCTGAGTCCTGGACAGGAATCAAACCTGTAACCTTTAATTATTAATAGTTAATATACTTTTAGTTAGAAAAACAATTCTTGATCTTTATTACTTCAATCACAAGGTTGATAATGGTGATAAGTTGGACAGAACATTATGGCAACTATGTCTATGGATAACATTTCACCGGCTAATGCCTTGTGATTATTGATAACAAACACAAAATCCTAATAAGAGAGTTATTGGCTCAAAACGATGAAAATAAAATAAATGACGATGAACGATGAACAATAAACATTATAAAAGTAAATTTTAGTATCCAGACAAGAAAGAAACAACAGAAAATAATGCTAGTCTGGTGTTTTGACAACGTTAAAGGAAGCGAAGTCCAAAGACCAAGAAATACAACATTGATTTCGTATAATAATAAAAAGTGCCATATAATGGACTACTTAATAACCTCGACTGTTCGGTCTTTACAGTAAAATTATCTGAGCCTGAGGCCAATAAATGGCCGAGGAACAAGGCATGTCTTTATTGGGCATATAGAGGAAATTCAGTATGTTTCAACAACAGGAATGAATCAATCTAACAATGCTAATATGCACAACGTGACAACGACCCCAAAATACAGACAATTTCTCTATAACAAGCTGTCAAATCGATAATCATTTATGCTGAACAGCTCAATACCCAAAACATATCTATGCTGTGCTTACCTGATACAACGTGACAGAAATATCCTGAATGTTAGACCTTTATTTTATATCCATGCTCGTCTTCCCCTAACAGACAACGAATCCTTTCTATTACACCATATTTAATACTATAAGTCCACAAAATCCCTGTTTTGAGAAGAAAACCGCTCCTTCCGCGGCCATGTTTATCAAAGTTTCAGCTCGCGCGTGCGCAGTGGCCGCTAAACCCGGGGCATACAACTTATATTCCAGACATATTAATACGAAATATTAAGATATCGAAATCAAACTGCATTACAATTTGACACGTAAAAAAACCATTGATAACTTACTTAACGGTCAGCCCTCATTGGCCCGGAACTTCACATTCACTTTTCCAGTCACAAAATAAGTAAATTGAAGTAACAAAATACTACGAAATAATGTCGCCACCCCTGACTGACTGACTGACTGTATATATATATTGTGTGAATTTTCGCCACTCATCACAACACTGCAAAGTTTAAAAAACTTTGCACTAAAAATGGCAAGCTAAAATTTGCTCTCCTAGCAGAGGTGTACCTACTTGGTACCATCAGAAACTAACAGTATCCTTTGCCTTTTACATAGCTTGCAGTTCATTATAGATTATGAGTTTCTAAGTCATCAATTCGTCCAAAACATTGTATCCTTCGAACCCAGACAAATACAATTGTTCTAGCTAATGCGTTTTCGTTTTATTCTATACGTTGCATCAAATGAATCTAATTTTATGCTTAATTGACCTATTAAATTCGTCTAATTAAATGGAGCGTATGAACTAGGCCTGAAACAGTAAAAAAGTTTCACCGATAAAAAAATATATTTCCAGCCAGAGCGAAAAAAAAATTATTTTTTTTTACTTATGGGTGTACAAAAAAAGTATTGCGTCTCCGAAAATCAACACCCCCACATCACTTTTCTAATGGTCCATCCCTAATGTTAGTAAAGCAACAAAGTTGCTTTAACTTGTAACAAAAGCGGGATTTCAACGCATGTTGTCTCATGTTTTCAACTTATGCGTGAACATTTTTAGCTAATAAACATGCAATGAAATGTGCTTTTGCTGCAAGTAGCAGCAACTTTGTTGCTCGTACGTATTACTGAGGTCGCCACTGGTTAGCAATTTTTTTCAACCTTCCGATAAAATTTTCCCTTGATCGATCAGCTGCGATATTTATAGATTAATGCCTAATAGTTGTAAGATTTATTCCTGTGCCCAAAACAGAAGTTTCGCCATTCTTTGGCCAATTTTGTATTAAAATAAAAGGTTGAAAAAATCGCTATCCTGTATAGTCAAACTGAATTCAGGTTTACCGTTTAACGACAATAATTGTCGCGTTCGTTGCAACAGTTAATTAAGGACGTTGCTGGGCGGGACTTAAACGTTCGATCTAAAAATATCTGCGTTGCAATGCATGTAACATCTTGGTATTAGTGTGTCTCTGATACAACTCAAACTAGAATATGACTATTACAGCCATTTACAAGCCATTGATTTGTGATTTCTTAATGTTTGAAAATTGCAAGTTTCGCCAGAAAACGTTGAACCACGTTTGAACATTTGAATAAAAACAAATCCATCAACTTTTGACAGGTTCTTTGCAACTTTTAAACGTAAACAAACGTGAAAATAATCACAAGCCTAACGGTGGCTTCCAAATGGAAGTATTCAACGGACATTTTTCTACCCAAATGCCAAGATAAAACACGCATTGCAACGCAGATATTTTTAGACGGAACATTGTAAGTCCCGCCCAGCAACGTCTCAAATTTTGCCTGGAAACGTCCTTAATTAACTGTTGCAACAAACGCGACAATTGTCGTTAAATGGTCACCCTGCATCCGCTGTATTTTTCGCCCTTTATTAACACTTTAACAAGTTTCCACTTGGTCGTAACGGTCGTAAAGATAGTCACGATCTTTCTCAACGGCCAGATTAAAATAGTTTCATACCATAAACCCCATAGAAATCATAACGATTTTCTATTTATAATCATCTATTTATAAATGTTATAGCTACAAACTGTCCACAGAATATATGTGAATTTGGTGTTGTATCCATGAGTCTGAGCGACCATGACATGATCTTTTGTGCAAGAAAGATCAACTGGAAAAAAGCTGCTTCACATATCAAAACATTTAGGAATTATGCTAAATATAACGCTGTAGCGTTCTGTAATGAACTTGGAGGTGTGGAACTGATTCCCAATAGTGACAGTATTTCCTGTGTTAACGAGCTTTGGAACTCGTTTAGGTCATCCTTTGTCACGATCGCCAATAAGCATGCACCGGTTATACATAAACAAGTTTGTCGACAGTTGTCCCTGGCTAAATAATGACATTAAACAATTCATTCGCTAAAGGAACTTTATGTTAAAGAAAGCAAGGAAAACAAACAAACTGGAAGACTGGACTAGCTATTGCGGCTTGAGGAATTGTGTGACCAAGAAGATAAACTGCAAAAGGTGCCTATTTGAAGTAAATGCTAATGACCATAGATATTTTTGGAAGACGGTCAAGAAAGTTGATGTTAACCTAATATCTTTTGGGAGAACTGTAACATCTGTGTTTGTTGTTCAGACGAATAAGGGTCCAGGTCAACATCCACCCTTTGAGTTCAATCCTTCACGCTTGCTCAATGATGCTTCTGATTTAATAGCTGAGCCTTTAACTGTCATTATTAATGCTTCCCTGCGTCAGGTCAAAGTTCCGTCGGATTGGAAAGTTGCGCGCATTATTCCTCTACTTAAAAAAGGGAAGTGCTAGTGATATGGACAATTCAATTATCGACCTATTTATATATTGTCGTCAGTCTCCAAGCTCCTTGAAAGAGCTATCCATAGTCAGATGGTCCACTACCTACAGGAACATAAGCTGTTAAGTCCATACCAGTGTGGCTTTAGGAAAGGATACTCTACCGAGTTTGCTGCCCTTTGCTTTGCCGATATTGTCCATCGCAACATCGACCTTCGTCAGTTAGCTGGTGCAGTATTTGTCGATCTTCGGAAGGTGTTTGGCATGGTGGATCATCCAATTTTGTTACAAAGCTCTCAGCCTTGGATAATTGGCCATGATGAGAACAATTAGTTCAACAACTATTTATCTGGTCGGTCTCAGGTTGTTAAGTTCAACAGTGCCCTTTCAGATTATGAACACACGACTGTCGGAGTAGTCCCTCAGTGATCAATTATTGGCCCTTTATTGTTCGTTCTGTACGTCAACGACCTCCCAGATACAATTCGCCAGTGTAACACCCTGCTTTATGCTGATCATACTGTGCTTTTCACTTCTATCTAGTAACTATCTAGAGAAAGTGCAGAGACGAGAAAGGTATTTTAGTGATGAAGCAATAGATCTTCTTAAATGGAAAACACTTTTTTGTAGAAGGGAACAGCATATATTTAAATTGGTTAAGAAATGTTTAAGTGGCCATTGCCCACAATTTTTCAAGAACTATTTTAGATATAATAGTAATGTATTCAATCGTGTAACAAGACAAAGCTACCCTCTACATTTGCTGTGTGTGCGAACAGAAGCTGGCAAGCGAAGTTTCTAACAAATTCCAAAATTAATAGATATACTTATGCTAGATTTGAAACTTTTTAGTGTTATGTGACTATTTACAATATATGTAAATATTTTATACAACTTAGCGTTATTTTATATGTAATTATTTTATTTTATTTTGTATGTTCAGGGCCCCTGTTGATAGCAGTCACATTTGTGTGACTGATAGGGTTACTCTGTTTAAATAAAGGTCATTCATCAAGATTAAAAATGAAAAGGAAGCAGAAGAGAACAAGAAAAAGTTAAGGTATATTTCCCTTTAACTCTTTCCCTACGGCTGAAAAACATAAAAAATTGAACGACCACGTTGTTCTATTGATATCTCTTGAAATAACCATAACTGTTGCGAAAGCTATACATTTTCTGGAAGCCCAATAAACCGGCTTTTACATGTGCTTTTAAATTTCCCGAACAAAACACATTATGTTAATATAAATTAGCATTAATTATCGTAAATCAGGTTGAAAAATTTACATTTTTCTAGAAAAGGCCATCTTGCACGCCCACGTAGCATCTGGAAAACTCAAAATGCCACCAATCGCAGAGTTGTTTCTGAAATCAAATCAAACTTGGCGTGTGCGTGGATTTCATGTTCCTGGCGCTTGTCGAATTTCAATTTTTAATCTTGCGTTACCGTGTGCCGTGTTTTTCGATTGACGACTTTGCGGGTCTTCAATAGGGACTTTAAGATTGACGTTTTTTGCCGCAAACGTCTAACCTCTGGTCATCACGTGATTACATTCCCGCGGTCGCCGTTGCCGTTTTTCTTCCCGTTTCGAACCTCAAGACCCCTCGCTAGAGGTAAGTGAATTACCTCAAGATATTAAGGAGCAGATGTTTACCAATCACACGTTAGTTAAGTAAATTTATGACAAACAATACCTTATCTTCCAATTGCAAGGGTTTTGTTGACAAAAAAGTGAAAAGATAATTTGTTTTAAGGTCTTACCATGGATGGTCTTATTGTAGAGCACGTTTGGCAAACATGGCGGCCAAATTCACTATAAGCTTTATCGTTGGTTTGAGGGTTTCTGTTCATATGACATAAACCTGCTTGACATGAAAACGTGAAAAATAACTGCAATATTTGTTAGTACTCAATAAATGTAATTACTTCGTTGAAGATGACACGCAGTTCTTGCTCTGCCCTCCCGAATAATGGAACAAGCTCGCACCATCTATTGGGATAAGACAGTCTTCTCAGCATGATCATCAGGGCTTCCATTCCGGTAACAATTGTCCCCTGGTTGCAGGTATACCTCTCTTGTAAATTCAGTGCAATACAAAGTCGTTCCAGATCACATTTTTGAAACCTACAAAAACCTTTTTTAATTTAGCATTTCAAGTTTTCGATCAGAAATGTTTTAGAGAAGGTTTTATACATCGTAATTTAAACATACCTAAACCACTTTTCACATTCGAATTCATCTATGTCTTGGAGGTCGATACGAGGTCGTAGTTGATGTGTTGGTGTAAGTATTGCGTCCAAAAATAAGATCTCAACATCATCTTCACTCTCACTAGTGGTTGACTCGTCTGAGCTTGTGTTATCGTATAGCATTATATCCCAAATTTGATTGATATACTCCCTAAAATGTCATTTTAGTTGAAAAAAGGTTTGAAAATATTCTAACCCTAATCTTATGATCTTCATTTAAACAGATTCCGTATAATATAACACCACCAACAAGCAAACATTTTGAAAACATTACTAACCTGTTAGCTCCCGCCATTTTGTATTTTCGCGCTCCAGCTACGATTTGTGGTTCGCGGACCAAAAAATAAACGTCAATCTTAAACTCCCTTTTACTTGTACCTCAAACGTCTCACCTCTAACCGCGGTTTGTGGTCCAAAAAATAAACGTCAATCTTAAACTCTCTATTGACCCGTTTTAACTGCGCCGGTCGGGAAAGAGTTAATATGCAATGGCCGATATTTTTTCGCATCGATCAATTTTATATTTTCGCCTGAATTTTTCATCATCGTTGTAAGTCGGCTAAACAACACACATATCAAATTTTAAGCCAATTTGGTGAATTATTTCCTACATTTCTAAACACGGTGAATTTTGACCTTTTTGACCCACGTGCATAGAACGTATTGTCTTTGTGGTGTATAGATAGCTTGCGTATATATTTAAAAGTATGAGCTCCCGTGCGGGTGGACCGGTGCGGGTGGGATCTCTGCAGAGACTCTGCTTCGGGTAACCCTTACATAATTCCTCTCATTGAGGGGGTTAGGGGGGAGCAGAGAAGGGGGTTCATTTTTTGTCACTGACCATTTTTTTGCTTTGTTAAACTGTATTTACATTGATTATTTTCAATTCAACAGATAATAAACTGCTTTTCCTTTCACGATTTTTCTTCGATTATTTTCAATTTACCTATTATTGCTTATTAACTCTTTCCCTACAGCTGAAAAACATCAAAAATTGAACGACCACGTTCTATTGATATCTCTTGAAATAACCATAACTGTTGCGAAAGCTATACATTTTCTGGAAGCCCAATAAACCGGCTTTTACATGTGCTTTTAAATTTCCCGAACAAAACACATTATGTTAATATAAATTAGCATTAATTATCATAAATCAGGTTGAAAAATTTACATTTTTCTAGAAAAGGCCATCTTGCACGCCCACGTAGCATCTTGAAAACTCAAAATGCCACCAATTGCAGAGTTGTTTATGAAATCAAATCAAACTTGGCGTGTGCGTGGATTTGATGTTCCTGGCGCTTGTCGAATTTCAATTTTTAATCTTGCGTTACCGTGTGCCGTGTTTTTCGATTGACAACTTTGCGGTCTTCTATTGAAGTTTTAACTGCGCCGGTCAGGAAAGAGTTAACAGTACACTTACTATAATATATAGATCAGACTGAATACTAATGTAAAATTGTCCTTACATGTTACTAAAATAGAGTCACTATTAGGAGATGCTACACCTGCAAAGCCCAGGGGAAATGAGATTTAGTTAGGGGTTATGAATTGCAAGTGTGATATGGTTTCCATATAAAAGCTAGCAGAATGAATCCTGTATTTTATTAAGGCCGAGCTTACATATATAGTTCTTTATTTATTTGACATTACGATGAATACCATTAATGTAACACAAATGCCAATTGATTATTATCATTATCATCAAAATAAGGATGAGGACAACCTGCCCGTTAGGATGAGGCTTGTTCTTAAATACCTCTAAAACTGAAACTGTTCTCTTTGGTACTCAATCAAAGTTGAACACTGTACAGAACTTTACCATTCAAATTGATGGATATGTCTTAAAACGCATGTTTGAATTCAAATATCTAGGTGGTGTATTTGACCAACACATCAATTGCAATGCTCATGTTAAGTATTTATTAGCTAAGGCTGGGAAAGAGGGTAGGTATGTTGGGGCGCATTAGGCATAATTTAACCACTCATTGTGCCAACATTGTTTATACATACTATATTTGCCCTATTTTATAGTACTACGATATTGTGTACCACTGCTGCGATATTGTACCACTGCTGCGGTGAGCTAAATAGTAAATATCTAGAGAAAGTGTAGAGACGTGCAGCGTTTATAGTTTGTAAAAGGTATTCTAGTGGTGAAGCGATAGATCTTCTTAAATGGAAAACGCTTTTTTGTAGAAGGGAACAGCATATATTTAACAATTTAAATTTAAGAAATGTTTAAGTGGCCATTGCCCACAATTTTTTAAGAACTATTTTATATGTAATAGTAATGTATCCAGTCGTGTAACAAGACAAACCTACCATCTACATTTGCCGTGTGTGCGAACAGAAGCTGCCAAGCGAAGTTTCTATTTTAATGAATGTATAGTTTATAACAAATTCCAAAATTAATAGATATACTTATGTTAGATTTGAAACTTTTTAGTGTTATGTGACTATTTACAATTTATGTAAATATTTATACAACTTAGCGTTATTTATATGTAATTATTTTATGTTGTATATTCACGGCCTGTGTTGATAGCAGTCACATTTGTGTGACTGATAGGGTTACTCTGTTTAAATAAAGGTCTTTCATTCATTCATTCGTCAAGATTAAAAATGAAAAGGAAGTAGAAGAAAACAAGAAAAAGTTAAAGTATATTTCCCTTTAACAGTACAGTACTATAATATATAGATCAGACTGAATACTAGTGTAAAAATCTGTGAAAATTCCTTGACGCAATACAATGTGTCCCAAGTTCACACTTCTTGGGGTTCAGTTTTAGATTCGCTGCTCGAAGACGACCAAAGACCTAGAAGGGAACAGCATCTTGAAAATTTTTCATCATTGAAACTTTTTACTGTCATGTGACTATTTACAATTTATGTAAATACTTTATACAACTTAGCATTATTTTATTTTGTATATTCAGGGCCCCTGTTGATAGCAGTCACATTGGTGTTACTGATGGGGTTACTCTGTATAAATAAAGGTCTTTCATTCATTCATTCATTCATTCATTCATTCATTCATTCATTCATTCTTGGATCAATATTTGTTTCCTTTTGTAACATTTTTTAAATATGCCTGCAGTTTTTACAATAATCAATAAATATCCATGATATTCTAGTAAAGCAAGGAGAAAATAGTTCTATTTAACATATTTATTTCAAATTAAGATTCCACTGATTATACTTAAGAATTTTTTTCGGAAAACATCGCACAGGTTACACAAGGGAACAAGTGCGTGCAAACGCTCAATTTTTACCATTTTTTTTCCAAATAAAGCAAGGCTGAGAGGTTGCAAGCAACCTTAACACATCTATGATGCCCGTGTCTATCCCACGTGCTTGGTTAAAAGGTTACAAAGCGAAAAAATCTTTTGGTAGTTCGGTTATACTTTAACAAGACTTGCTGCTATAAAAACGAGCTTGAAAATTATGACGCGAAAAATTTAAAGTTATAAAGTTATAAAGTTTTTGTTATAAAAGGTCGAGTTTTCACTCCAATGCCTCCTTATTTAACGCGTGCATGCAGTTATTACCACGAAATACGCCCCTGTAGTTTCAACGCTTTAACATAAATAGTTGTTTTTTATTTACGTTTTTATCCTAAAAAGGCAGGTTACAAAAGGGAACTGTTCCCTTTTGTAACCTAAATGTTCCTTTTTGTCCTACTAGGAATTAAAAAATACTAATGCTGTAGTTGGTACTCGCAAGTTGTGACAGCAAAGAGAAACTTTGGTTTATGGCTTTTTTTATCATTTGAGGTAAGTTCACTTAATCGTTTGCTATTTTAAACAAAATAATGTCATGATACCCGTCCATTCATCAATTAACGTTCTTTTTAAAGATGATTAAATATTTTCTCATTTCTTTTAAGTTCCTTTTTTTGACTGATTAGGAAATGGATGGAAGGAAAAGGCAACGCTTCCGAGTAGAGACATGGGCACTAGTTATCGAGCGTATGCATTTCGAGTTCTTTTCTACCTTTTTCTGTGATTATACTGCGTGTTTGCAAAAGTGAAAAAGAAATCTAAAGCAATCTTCAATTATTTGGGAGTATCATTATAAATTTGGACGTTCTCAGGCATTTTGGTTGACTTTTGATCAAGGTACAATAAATCTTTATGAATAACTTTCAATAATTCATGATTAAATTAAGACCAAAAATGGTTCGCTAATACTACTTGCTGTATAATTTTGCATAATGTCAACGCAGCAACTAGCAAGAGCCAGCATTTCTTATTTGTATTCACTTTCAATTTTATCAATATCTGTATTGATATTCAATATTTACGCATATTCACGCAGTGTACAGTAGTTGTGTACAGTGGTTTTGTGTACAGTGGTTTTGTGTAGTAGTACAGTGTGTTTTAATAGTGTGTTAACTTAGTGCAGTGTATTCTAATAGTGCATTTGTTAGCTTAGTGCAGTGATTTTAATAGTGTGTTAGCTTAGTGCAGTGTATTTTAATAGTGTGTTAGCTTAGTGCCGTGTATTTTAATAGTGTGTTAGCTTAGTGCAGTGTATTTTAATAGTGTGTTAGCTTAGTGCCGTGTATTTTAATAGTGTGCTAGCTATAGTGCAGTGTATTTTAATAGTGTGCTAGCTTAGTGCATTGTATTTTAATAGTGTTAGCTTAGTGCCGTGTATTTAAATAGTGTGTTCACTTAGTGCCGTGTATTTAAATAGTGTGCTAGCTTAGTGCCGTGTATTTTAATAGTGTGTTAGCTTAGTGCAGTATTTTAATAGTGTGTTAGCTTAGTGCCGTGTATTTTAATAGTGTGCTAGCTTAGTGCCGTGTATTTTAATAGTGTGTTAGCTTAGTGCAGTGTATTTTAATAGTGTGTTAGCTTAGTGCTGTGTATTTTAATAGTGTGCTAGCTATAGTGCATTGTATTTTAATAGTGTTAGCTTAGTGCCGTGTATTTAAATAGTGTGTTCACTTAGTGCAGTGTATTTTAATAGTGTGTTCGCTTAGTGCAGTGTATTTTAATAGTGTTAGCTATAGTGCCGTGCATTTAAATAGTGTGCTAGCTTAGTGCCGTGTATTTAAATAGTGTGCTAGCTTAGTGCCGTGTATTTTAATAGTGTGTTCGCTTAGTGCAGTGTATTTTAATAGTGTTAGCTTAGTGCCGTGTATTTAAATAGTGTGCTAGCTTAGTGCCGTGTATTTAAATAGTGTGTTAGCTTAGTGCCGTGTATTTTAATAGTGTGTTAGCTTAGTGCTGTGTATTTAAATAGTGTGTTAGCTTAGTGCAGTGTATTTTAATAGTGTGTTAACTTAGTGCAGTGTATTTTAATAGTGTGTTCGCTTAATGCAGTGTATTTTAATAGTGTTAGCTTAGTGCCGTGTATTTAAAATAGTGTGCTAGCTTAGTGCCGTGTATTTTAATAGTGTGTTCACTTAGTGCAGTGTATTTTAATAGTGTGTTCGCTTAGTGCAGTGTATTTAAATAGTGTGTTCACTTAGTGCAGTGTACATATTTAAATAGTGTTAGCTTAGTGCCATGTATTGTAATAGTGTGTTCGCTTAGTGCAGTGTATTTTAATAGTGTTAGCTTAGTGCCGTGTATTTAAAATAGTGTTAGCTTAGTGCCGTGTATTTAAAAGTGGTAGCTTAGTGCCGTGTATTTTAATAGTGTGCTAGCTTAGTGCCGTGTATTTAAATAGTGTGCTAGCTTAGTGCCATGTATTTTAATAGTGTGTTCGCTTAGTGCAGTGTATTTTAATAGTGCTAGCTTAGTGCCGTGTATTTTAATAGTGTGCTAGCTATAGTGCAGTGTATTTTAATAGTGTGTTCACTTAGTGCCGTGTACTTAAATAGTGTGCTAGCTTAGTGCCGTGTATTTTAATAGTGTGTTCGCTTAGTGCAGTGTATTTTAATAGTGTTAGCTTAGTGCCGTGTATTTAAATAGTGTGCTAGATTAGTGCCGTGTATTTTAATAGTGTGTTAGCTTAGTTTAGTGTATTTTAACAGTGTTAGCTTAGTGCGTGTATTTTAATAGTGTGTTCGCTTAGTGCAGTGTATTTTAATAGTGTTAGCTTAGTGCCGTGTATTTAAATAGTGTGTTCACTTAGTGCAGTGTATTTTAATAGTGTGTTCGCTTAGTGCAGTGTATTTTAATAGTGCTAGCTTAGTGCCGTGTATTTTAATAGTGTTAGCTTAGTGCCGTGTATTTAAATAGTGTTAGCTTAGTGCCGTGTATTTTAAAAGTGTGTTCGCTTAGTGCAGTGTATTTTAGTAGTGTTAGCTTAGTGCCGTGTATTTAAATAGTGTTAGCTTAGTGCCGTGTATTTAAATAGTGTTAGCTTAGTGCCGTGTATTTAAATAGTGTGTTCGCTTAGTGCAGTGTATTTTAATAGTGTTAACTTAGTGCAGTGTATTTAAATAGTGTGCTAGCTTAGTGCTGTGTATTTTAATAGTGTGTTCGCT
This sequence comes from Chrysogorgia sp. JL179-B06, assembly GCA_035772405.1. Classification (NCBI taxonomy): domain Eukaryota; kingdom Metazoa; phylum Cnidaria; class Anthozoa; order Scleralcyonacea; family Chrysogorgiidae; genus Chrysogorgia; species Chrysogorgia sp. JL179-B06. Next base: position 926,434 of record JAYKKM010000363.1, on the reverse strand, counting down.
TAGTGCAGTGTATTTTAACAGTGTTAGCTTAGTGCCGTGTATTTTAATAGCGTTAGATTAGTGCAGTGTATTTTAATAGTGTGTTCGCTTAGTGCAGTGTATTCTAATAGTGTTAGCTTAGTGCCGCGTATTTTAATAGTGTAGTGCAGTGTATTTTAATAGTGTGTTCACTTAGTGCCGTGTATTTTAATAGTGTGTTAGCTTAGTGCGTGTATTTTAATAGTGTGCTAGCTTAGTGCCGTGTATTTTAATAGTGTGTTAGCTTAGTGCCGTGTATTTTAATAGTGTGCTAGCTTAGTGCCGTGTATTTAAATAGTGTGTTCACTTAGTGCAGTGTATTTTAATAGTGTGTTCGCTCAGTGCCGTGTATTTTAATAGTGTACGCCGGGTCAGCTTTAATAGATTCTTTAATAAATACTCTGATTAAATGTTGTAAGAAGGCAAAACAAATCGACAACATAGGCTACTGGTACAGTAAGCATGAACTTTAATGTCTATCTATAAGGCTACTGTATAAATTAATATTAACACTTAATATTTCGCAAACATGCAGTAAAGCCCTATACAATAATATTAAACTGATATTTGAAAACATGATAGATGATACAAGTCTTATATGAGTGAGGAAATGTCGTACAAGATTTGACCGTACAAGATTTGACAGAAAAAAGTTCCAAAAAATTGCCACTCTAGATCATTTGGCAATAGTCGAACTTACGACTGTTAGCTTAGTACAGTGCATTTTAATATTATTTAATTTTTAATATAATTATCTTTTTTTATTAAGCATAATAGAAAGCACAAGGTTGGGCTTGATTCGAGGAGGTGAAGCGGCCATGGATAAGGAAGGCAAAGGTGAGGAGATCGTGGATAGGAATTCTGGAGAGGCCGAGAAAACCGATCAAGGGAGCAAATCAAATTAAAAGAGTGATGCAAAACCCAGGATTAAGCATGCATGCCCTTATCCCTCATGTTCCGCAGTTGTTGTTCACCTACCACGCCATATGAGGCAATGTCACAAATGGAGCACAAGGGATGCAAGTACTGTCCTCAATAATTTTGGTTTGCGAAAGGAGCAAGAATGTGCGACTACATCTAAGGGAGAGAGGCGCACGTTTAAGTGCAGAATATGCCCATTACACGATTGCTGGTCCGTGGTAAAAAGGTTACACAACCATCTGACAAATTTCCACAAGATGGAATGTGGCAGCAAACTATACAAGGATTGCTTAGCTTCAGCTGTGCAACATGAAGTAGTGGTTGTATCATCATCTGAATCTGCTGGTGATTCGAGCTCGTGTGAAGAACAAGAACTGGTCCATTGGAAAAGAACAAAACCAGCGAAAAAGCAACCAAAACATGAAAGTATTTTTAAGCAAGTATATCCCACCAGCGAAGAGGACAGCTCAGAAGACGACTGCCAGAATTATCCTGATATCTTTCAGAGTAAAGAGGAAAAGGTCAAAGAAGTAGAGTTGCAGGTAAAGGACCTTTCATCGAGTGCATCTGAAGAGCTGTTCGACAATGACCAGGAGGATTTTGACATCGATGATGACAACAATTCTTTTCTTGACGAAGAACTTGATATGAAGCACAAGAATGACTGTTCCGATTTGTTTGTACAATTTGAAGAGTGGCTACAGGGTCCTGACGGTGGAAGAAAGGATAAGCGATGTGCCCTTCAGTGTTCACGACAAGTGGTTCTGGTCGTCCAGTATATTGATCCAGAAAAAGCCAACGTGGCCAACATACTCGATAAGAATATCTTACGAGATAATTGGCTGTCCAAATTTGAAAAAGAAAGACGACCTGGGACAGTCAAGTCCTACCTTGGTGCCTTAACACAGTTTTATGTTTTCCTTGAGTGTGAAAGTCCTCCACAAATCTCTGTTCCACCAGAAATGTTGAGTTCTTTGAAGGCCCAGATGAAGCAATGGAGCAAGTCATATCGTAAGCTCATCAAAGATCGGTTTTGGGAAAAACGAATCGAAGACCTGGCAAACTTAAAAACTCCACAACAAGTGAATGATTTCGACACATCAAGTGTGGCTAGAACAGCAGTTAAAACACTTGGTGATTTCCAGGACCTCCCGGCAGGCACAATACCAAGTCAATGTGAATACACAGCCGTCAGAGACTATCTCTTGACCATACTATGTATAAACAATGGGAGCAGATCGGGTGCACTAGCAAACATGACACTCGGGGAATTTAAGAAAGCACAGCAGGAGGAGGATTGTTTCGTTGTAAACGTGAAAAAGCACAAGACTTTCACAACACATGGCCCAGCTCATCTCGTCTTGTCATCACTGCTTCACCAGTGGATGGAAATTTTCATTTCAAAATTCAGAAATTCACTTGGTGATGTGAGTAATGATGATTCAGCACCGGTGTTTTTAACCTGGAGCAATCAGCCAATGCGATCGTCACACATTGGTTGTCAGATAGGCAGCTGCTGGGGAAAAGTTTTTGGCAAGGAAGCAGGTGCTGGTGGAGCTACTGCTTTTCGGAAGGCAGCAGTGTCTGCTGTCCACAATAATGACGAAGGCCAAAGAGAAAACCTGGCTGGTTTGATGGTTCATAACAAGTCCACAGCTGATCGCTATTACTTGATGCAAGCTAAAGCCAAATCTGCTGTAAAAACTTCGAAGTACCTAACCAGAGTTATGCATGTGGGACAGTCGTGTTCAAAGGAAGATGACTCTGGGAAAATGCCATGCAGCTCAAAGAATGTTGATTCTGCTGACATCTCATCAGCCGCAATAGAACCGGAATGTATATCGCCGAAAAGACGCAAGTGGCTCCCTAAAGAGGAAGCAGCCATAAAAGAATTATTTGGTTCCAATATCCAAAATAAATCCATTACAATGGAAGATGTGAGGAAAATTCCCGGTGATCATCCTTTATCTGAGATTTCTCCATCAAAAGTTCGAGATAAAATTCGTTCATTTTTTAAAGATGTGGAGTCAGTACTGCCGTCTCTTCCCAACGAGACTCCACAACAACGTCTAAATAGGATTGGAATCCAGACGAATACCAAGGGCAAGCAGAAGCGAAAAAGTGATGATGGCAGTGAATACTCACCAAGTTTGGTGTCACCATCTACTTGTGTATCCAAAAAAAGTAACCAACAGCTGTTCAAAGATGATGAAAAAGACACCTTCAGAGCTATTTTTAAGGATTTAATCAAGACTAAAAAGACCATTACAAAGCAGTATGTGAAACAAAAGATTGAAGCCGAACCGACATTGTGCCATCTGCTAGATGTATACGTTACTTCAAATGGCTGACAAAGTGAGAACTGAGCGAAGAATTTTTGAACGCAATTCCGATGACTTGAACCAGTGACTGAAGTATATCAAACATTACAGACAATGTTTATTTGGTGCAGTTCACAGGAACAGACAATGTTTATTCGGTCATGCAGAACATTATTATTAGTTATTCACAGGAACAACACTGTGCCTTGAAACTAAACTTTATCTAATTGTTGTTCAAAAGTATTCTATTGTAGTTCTGCTATTAATGACAAAGTTTAATACCTGTACGGTATTATTATGTTAGTTCATGATTTCGCATAATTATACTTCACTACAATGCAAGGTATTTGATTGGTTGGAGGGATTTATCCATGTAAATACTGTACTTCATTAATATAATAACCTCATTAATTTTACAGCTACATATATACAGGAGTGTTGCCAGCTAGGTTGTTCTGACTGTGTTGTAAAAAGCATGTTGTGCGTTTTCAAAAGAACACATATGTCGCACGTGTTGCAGGGGTCTGACGATGCGACTTACATTAAAAAAAATAATCAATTACTATTTAAATGGCAATTACTACAGCAACTTCTTATTAACTGAGAGCGCGGTCATTACGTACATAAAAGACCGAGGTCTGATATTTTCCCGTAAATAATGACCAAGCGGTCGAGGTTAATAAGAGGTTTATTATAGGCTGTGGCTATATTTTACGGGCCCGTAAACCGACTTCGCCAGGCTATATTTACGGCAGTATTTTAGAATTCAACGAAATGCTAACCCCAACATCACGAAAATCCTAACCCTAATCATAACCAAAAGACTAACCTTAATCAAAATACTAACACTAAAACCAAAAAAAACTATGCAGAAAAGGCAAACTAATTTTTATCAAACTCGACCGGAAATCGCGGGTTTGGGAACGAACCGCCTATATATCGTTGTTAATCCTGCCGTAAATATAGCCACGGCATGGCTTTTTTTAAACAACATAATTTACATACGTTTTGAGTGACAAAATCGTCATTTTCAATCTGTTCTTGTTCTTCTGTTGCTTTCATTGTAGTAAGACTCTCTTTTAGCTTGTTCATCGTCCGACTTGTACAGGATTTAGTGCTTAATTTACTAAATCCATCGTTCGTTCTTTGTAAACTAAATGGCTGACAAATCCGGGCACGTGACGTGGTGTCGCAATCTGGTCTCAATCAGAGTACGCAATATCACCGGAAGTAGCTTGTAGTTAGGGGATTATAAAGTACGTTGTGTACCAAACACAGCGAAATCACAGCAGAAATGGACGAGAAAATTGCTATAGATCTATTGAAGGAGCGAAGAATATGCCAATAAATATGTTCCTGAAGGGAGGTTCTTCTCGACGTTTACAGGTGAGTAAGCTTAGTGAACAACGGCTTGCTCACCATTTTACCTCACAGACATGTGTGTGTTGTTGTTTTATTACGATCTTGTATTTGCTGAATCATCAAGTGTTCTGTAATGATTTTTTCGTTTGTTGAAATTGACAAACTTTGGCTGTCATTTGTTCGATAAGCATGTCCTTGAAGACAATGTTTTTAAATTGTTTTGGGGCGAAAACAAACCGGTTTTATCGGTAACGGCTTTGGCACTTTGTAAAAACACCAAGGAGAGAGCACTTTTGCCTGGGTTTCTGCTGTTGTTTTTCTTTTCTGTTTCGTTTGTTGTGGTCGGTTCATATCCTGTCAAATAAACCAGTAGGTTCTAGAACTAGTGTAAGTTGCAAATATAAATTCATAACTCTAAATTCGTTAAAAACGTAGAAAATTTACCAAATTTCCCAAAAGTTTTGTTGCTGTGTTGTAAGCGACAAGCTTTTAAAACAGTTACTTGGAAATTAATATAATTTTAGGCTAGCCTGAGTCACCTGAGTGTAAACTATTTTTAGACTTCAAAATTCGAATCATTGATAGGATAATATAGTAGACTAGTGCATTGTTTAAAATATAGTTAATAGTTGATATAATCTTAATTTTTGCAAATTTTAGTAGTAGTTATAAATCTTGATAGTTATATTAAAATTTTTAGGTAGGTAACTGTATATATACATAGAGTAAATCTGTAAATAGTCAATTGTAAAATATATAATTTAATATATAAAAGCATATCAATAACATAAATATAATTGTAAATAAGAAATAGGTTTTAGTATTAATTATTTATATAATGGATAATGAACCGGGTCCTTCAATGGAGTCAGACAAAGAATTGCCAACTTTAGGAGGCGGGGGATTAACTACGTGTTCAGAAAGGAAGAGAAAAGGAGGTGGAACATCTTGCTGTATTCCTACATGTGATAGCAATACAAAACGAAATCCAGAGCTTTCATTTTACCAATTTCCAACTGATAAAAAGCTAGAAAGATGTGGTTGCATTGGGTTGGTAGAGCTAACTTCATGCCAAATAAGTATCACAAAGTTTGTTCCAGACATTTTGAGGGTGGGAAGAAGACTTGTCTTCATAATGTTGTACTGTTGTAAGATCCAATGTACTGTAACCTTTCACAAGCAGGACAAAGATAATCATAAAATACCTTAAATGTGCTGTAATCACAGAACCCAGTGTAGAACTCAAAATCCACTATCTCTGCTTTTAAACTGTTCTACAGAGAAAGTTTTTTGCTGAACCATTTCCTTAAGACTGCAAATATCTTCTTCTTGCTCTTGGTTTTTCTGTTGAAGAGTCTTAGTCGTTGCATGTCTTCCAATGGTGCACTTTCTTCTTTCATCTGACTGTGATTGTCCTGTTTTGTAATGGCTCTATCCCTACATTTTGATGTTGGTCTAGGCTTTGTTGGTCTTGGCAATATTAATTTAGGTACAATGGTTGGAACGTTATGAAGACAAGTATTCTTCCCACCCTTAAAATGTCTGGAACAAACTTTGTGATACTTATTTGGTATGAAGTTATAGCTCTACCAACCCAATGCAACCACATCTTTCTTAGCTTTTTATCAGTTGGAAATTGGTAAAATGAAAGCTCTGGATTTCGTTTTGTATTGCTATCACATGTAGGAATACAGCAAGATGTTCCACCTCCTTTTCTCTTCCTTTCTGAACACGTAGTTAATCCCCCGCCTCCTAAAGTTGGCAATTCTTTGTCTGACTCCATTGAAGGACCCAGTTCATTATCCATTATATAAATAATTAATACTAAAACCTATTTCTTATTTACAATTATATTTATGTTATTGATATGCTTTTATATATTAAATTATATATTTTACAATTGACTATTTACTCTATGTATATATACAGGTACCTACCTAAAAATTTTAATATAACTATCAAGATTTATATCTACTACTAAAATTTGCAAAAATTAAGATTATATCAACTATTAACTATATTTTAAACAATGCACTAGTCTACTATATTATCCTATCAATGATTCGAATTTTGAAGTCTAAAAATAGTTTACACTCAGGTGATTCAGGCTAGCCTAAAATTATATTAATTTCCAAGTAACTGTTTTAAAAGCTTGTCGCCTACAACACAGCAACAAAACTTTTGGTAAATTTGGTAAATTTTCAACGTTTTTAACGAATTTAGAGTTATGAATTTATATTTACAACCTACACTAGTTCTAGAACCTACTGGTTTATTTGACAGGATATGAACCGACCACAACAAACGAAACAGAAAAGAAAAACAACAGCAGAAACTCAGGCAAAAGTGCTCTCTCCTTGGTGTTTTTACAAAGTGCCAAATCCGTTACCGATAAAACCGGTTTGTTTTCGCCCCAAAACAATTTAAAAACATTGTCTTCAAAGACATGCTTATCGAACAAGTGACAGCCAAAGTTTGTCAATTTCAACAAACGAAAAAATCATTACAGAACACTTGATGATTCAGCAAATACAAGATCGTAATAAAACAACAACACACACATGTCTGTGAGGTAAAATGGTGAGCTAGCCGTTGTTCACTAAGCTTACTCACCTGTAAACGTCGAGAAGAACCTCCCTTCAGGAACATATTTATTGGCATATTCTTCGCTCCTTCAATAGATCTATAGCAATTTTCTCGTCCATTTCTGCTGTGATTTCGCTGTGTTTGGTACACAACGTACTTTATAATCCCCTAACTACATTGCCCATTTCGAAATTCTTCTGCGCTACAGAAAATATGCTTAAAATAATCAATTATTTTCACAAGCAAAATGCTCACTTTGTAGCGGCCATTTCCCCTGCAATATGAAGTGCTACCATTTTACCCATGATGCATTGCTATAATGCAAATTGTCCATTGGATGCTTTCCTCTCCCCACAATGATTCTTCCCGCGAGACGCCATGATGCCGCGAAATGGTTACTACGCATGCGTTTTACAAAATACTGCTGGCATAACAAACAACTTATTTGGTGAGGTACGCGGACCATAACTTTAGGCGGGCCGAGATACCTTTTAACATGGTCTCGGCACTCTTGAAATTTTGGGTCCGCGTGCCACTAGCGTTCGCATTTACATGACAATAATGAAGAGTACCGTGCCAAAAATTTCTAGGCACGCGGACCCAATTTTAGGCGTACCGTACCAAAATTACTTGTCGTGTAAACCGGGCTATAGTCTCTAGGGGTAGAGCCGCGAGGAGGCTAGAGAGTAGAAAATAAAGTACCCCAGGAAAAATTTGAAAAAATCAAGATTTCTAGCCTCGCAAAAAACTAAGTTTTTTTGAAGTTGTCAAATCAATTAATTTGGCATTTCCGTTGAGAGAGTTAAAATTAAATGAACCTGTAAAGTGTAAAATGTAAACCCAACACAAAATACAGGTTTAGTGGTTTACTTTTATAAAATCATTGTGTTGTACTGTTGTTTGAATCCGAGTACAATTTATGGCGCGCTACTTGAATACTAATTCTAAAGACCTTCAAAAGGTTTCTAAGATCAACAAGACGCCCGCTAGGCGTTAACTTGGGCTACTAATTTTAGGGACATGGCGCGCATATTGCCTGCGGAGATGGGTATGCATTGGTGGCATGTTAGACAGATAATTTTTAATGCATTGATTTCTTCAGGCCACTGAAGGCATTGTGCAGCGCTGGGCTGGGCAGGTACTTCATGTATGCCTAAAGCTGGTTACTTCATGTAAGCCTGTCCCCAACACAACTATAATCCTAACCAAAATTTTGTGTCGGGACACAAAAATCGGCATACATGAAGTATTCCCCCTGGGCTGGAAATAACGAAGAAAAATCAGGCGTCTACACGCAGGCTAGCCTCCCCAGTGCAGAACGCCTGACACGCAGACGAAATTTAATGTAAACACTAAACACGGGCAATGCTATTTTTTCTAATATCTGTTCGATTGAAGGTCTTCGTGTGTCAAAATTTATATAAAAACAACGGAAAGGTATACGAAACATATCTGTTACGAAATTACTTCGGTTTAACGAACATAAAAGCATTAAATCATCGGGTAAACAACGAATAGATCTTGAAGCCATGTCCTTTGATTTTAGAGGCGAGTCTCGCTTTAATCGCTAATACGCATTTTCTTATATAACATCTGATCTTCACATTTTAAGTAGACGAAACCTACAGCGTTCGATTCGCCAGATTCAAGTGATCATTTCGATATAGAATTGATGTAAATCGGATAAAAACACAACATTTCATGATTAATATTACGGAGTTTCACGGGATAAATGTCAACACAGTATAATAATATTTCCCTGCCCTTAGGCTGTCCTTTCCGTATTCATGATTGATCTCTCATCTGTGTTTCTTTCATCTTCACATTTTAAGTAGACGAAACCTACAGCGTTCGATTCGCCAAATTCAAGTGATCATTTCGATATAGAATTGATGTAAATCGGATAAAAACACAACATTTCATGATTAATATTACGGAGTTTCACGGGATAAATGTCAACACAGCATAATAATATTTCCCTGTCCTTCGGCTGTCCTTTCCGTCTTCATGATTGATCTCTCATCTGTGTTTCTTTCATCTTGGAGAGAATCTTTGCAATGGTTTGCAGGTTTACAGGTCTCGGTAAACTTTTCCAACTGCTATTCATTGTCAATAAAATGAAAGTCCGAAATCGCGCAATTTCGACTATATGTTGTTGTTGACGTTTCGTCCACGGTTCTGCGAGTTCTTTCTTCAATCTCTCATCTGTGTTTCTCTCAGTCATCCAGTTATCTTGGAGAGAATCTTTGCATTAATTTGCGGGTTTACAGGTCTCGTAAATGCTTTTCAGACTGCGATTCATTGACAATAAAACGGGCCGAAATCGCTTTAATTCGCTATTTATACGCCCACGCAATAATTACATTCTCTCGACGTATACCATAATCAAGTTTTTGTCCATTTTTTAGAAAATAGAAAATATCTATTGGCAATTGAAATTCATAAATTTTACATGTGTTAAACGGCTTAAACCACGGGTTACTTAAAACGCGCATGATTTTCATTGACCAAATGGCAAAGGTCGAAGTCTGCCTTGTTGCATCTTCTTTGCGCAAAAAAAAAACGTGTCGGAAATCGCTCGGTTGCTATAATCCGCCATTACGAGAGGAGATCGTATCGTTAAGAATTCTTTAATTTTCTCGTTTCTTTACGTTATATTTTGTGTTAAACTTTGTAAAGCAATACTTATTATCAACTTCAAAAGCAAAGGGCTATGCGAAGGATGATCTAAGCTGAGGTAATAGAGTTTTAAAGCTTTATATTGCTCCAATAAACCAGGAGCGATTAGTTTCAGAGTGTTACGTTTATTTTTTATCATCAACACTCTGCACGTTCGAGTTCTATTTAGTTATTATGCCGAAAATTGGGGGGTTGAAATTTTGTTTTGGAGGGGTGAACAGTTTGTTTGGGGGGGTGAAAACTGATATTTGGGGGGGTGGCACCCCCCTGCACCCCCCCAGAAAATCCGTCTATGAAGCTTATACAAATATTACAGTTACCTCAGAACAGTTAACATATTGCCATACAGCATTCATATGTTGAGTCTCATATTAAATTATTAAACATTTAGTAGCAAAAAGCGTATGGAAACATATAATTTGATCGAGTACAGGTTCTCGAAATCGTAGACCAACCCGTTTCGAAAGCGATCTGGATAGTGAGCGTATATAAGATCAAGATACTTGCCAGCCACATCAAAGATTTTCAGTGAAGAGCACTGGAAAAAAGGTGTCAGATCAGATGAGTAAATAAATCACAAATATGGCTCGCGCATGTTTCAGTTTCGCTTCTCTGGGGAGAGTATAGCGCCGACTGGCTGCTTATTTATTTTGCTCCTCAACTTGTACGTTTTTAATCTATTTTACCACAAGTTTCTATACCAAGTCTTTATCAGCTGATATCTAAGGACTGTCTGTTGTCATAATGCAAGTTACATATTCTAGAAGCGTTCTACTTTCCCTTCGCTTTTGGTGGAAAGCTTGCTCGCCTGGATTTCGATTTACCGGCAATACTCAAATGCAATCGACAAGGCCACTTAACTCGCTTGTCTGGGACTCGCTGAGTTCGAATGGATTAATTCGAAGACTGAGAGGAAAGCGTGGAGGACGATTTTCGAGTTATTGTGACGGTTTTAGGCCGATAAACCCGTTATATTCGTCAACTACCAAGGCAGATCTACCTCGTCATTACATCGACATTGTTTCACCAAGACCAGTTAACCGTGACCATGTCCATGGCATCGACTATTCGAGACTCAGATCGTGTCACAATCCAGCGAACTGCGTTATTATACCTCTACAATCTCACCAAGTACCAGGTTCTGTTAGTCTTTTCGTTCCAGCTTTCATGCTTTCCAATGTTATGTCCTTAGCCCCGAAAATCGACGAGATTCGTGATGTAATTAATCATGCATATTTTGATTTTGTATGCATAACGGAAACGTGGCTTCAAGAACACATTGTTAACAATGTTGTTGCTATCTCTGGGTTTAACGTGGTTCGATGTGATAGATCTGAGGGTCAACATGGTGGCGTGTGTATATACGTTAAGAACTCCATTAAATTTAAGGTCCTTGACGATATTATGGATTGTAGCGTCGAAGTTCTTTGGGTTCAAATACGTCCTCAGCGTCTCCCTAGGGGAATCACTAGTATTATTGTTGGAATTGTTTATCATCCTCCGAGTGCTTCCGATTTGCATATGTTAGACTACCTGTACAATTGTTTATCCTCCATCGAAGCAAACTTCCCAGGTAGTGGTATAATTCTACTTGGCGACTTCAATAAATTGAACACCTCACGTCTCTGTAACTTCTTCAAACTAAAGCAGATTGTTAAATTTCCAATGCGTGGCCAAAATACCTTAGACCTTATTCATACCAACATGAGTAAGTTTTATGGCTCTCCAATCAAGCTATCTCCTTTTGGTTTATCTGATCATGCTTCCATTGAAGTCAAGCCTCTCGAGCGATCCATGCTAGCTAAACCCAAGATCATCGTAAAATCAAGAGACCTGCGGCCTTCCAAACGCCTTGCGATGCGCTCATACCTAGAGAAAGTCGACACTGCAACGCTGATTGATAGTCAAGATACGTGTGAAGACAAGGTGAAACTACTGGAATTAATCATCAATACTGGCATGGATATGATACTCCCCTTAAAGTCTAAAACCATCATCACAAGTGAGCCGCCTTGGATCAACAAGTCACTAAAAAACTTAATTCGTAAGCGCCAGAAAGCCTTAGAACAAGGAGACCAGTTGGTGTTCCTTCAATTAAGAAATCAGGTTAATCGTGAACGGAAGACGTGTCGTGCCAAGTACTACGAGTCTAAGGTCGAGCATTTGAAAGATTGTAAACCTGCACTCTGGTGGAAAGAAGTCAAAAAACTCAGTGGCATGTCTGCTGCTGGTTTAATCCGGGCTGACCAAGCTTCTATGTTTCAGCATATTGACTGTGGCCAAGGGGAATCACCTGCGAGTAACATCGTCCTCGCCAATTTCATCAACAAGGCATTTCTCCTTCCTATGAGTATTTTTACCCCCCTGCAACCTAACGAATTCGCGCAAACTGCTCAAGCTTCTGAAGCTTGTGTTCTCCAAGTTTCCGAGTTCTCTGTCAACAGAAAGCTGTCTTTGTTGAATCCGACCAAGGCCACTGGGCCCGATGGTATCCCGAGTTGGCTTCTGCGGGATAACGCCGACCTACTCGCAGTACCAGTATCAATCATTCTAAACTGCTCATACAGAGAAGCTCGGCTGCCACCATCGTGGAAAGAGGCGAACATTTCACCGGTCCCAAAGCAAACACCGATCCATGACGTGAACAGTCATTTGCGCCCCATATCACTAACACCTATTTTATCGAAGGTTGCAGAAGACTTCGTCGTCGATGGTTTCGTTAAGCCAGCAGTTCTCAAAAAAGTAGATTTTCGTCAATTTGGGACGATTCCAGGCAGTAATACCACCCAAGCCTTAATCAGCATGTTGCACTCGTGGAATAAAGCGACGGATGGTAGTGGCGCAACAGTCAGGGCTGTTTTGTTTGACTTCAAGAAGGCATTCGACCTCATTGACCACCATATACTTGTACAGAAACTGAAGTCTTATGATATTCCTCAAGGTATTGTCGACTGGATCATCGATTTTCTGACGTGTCGTAAACAGCGTGTCAAACTTAGTAACGAATGCTATTCTGAATGGGGGAATATTCCATCTGGTGTTCCCCAAGGTACAAAGCTTGGGCCTTGGCTATTTATCATTATGATAAATGATTTGGATCTGCCAGGTACAGAGTTCTGGAAGTATGTCGATGATACGACGATTGCTGAGACAGTCTGGAAAAACGGCCATTCCAACATTCAGGAGACAGTTGACGATCTCGTAAGTAAGACCTCTGCTGATAGGTTCCAGTTAAATGAGACCAAATGTAAAGAGCTACGCATCAGCTTTAGCAAGTCTAGCATTGGCTTCGACCCCATTATGATTAACAACAAGGAACTGGAAGTCGTTGAAAGCGTGAAGGTTTTAGGCCTACATATATCTCGTGATCTCAAGTGGAATACCCATACATCGGTAACCCTAAAGAAAACGAACACGCGCCTGTACTTTCTAAGCCAACTAAAACGTTCCAACGTAGGTCGTAGGGAGCTGGTGTCCTTTTATCGAGCTTGCATCAGGCCTGTTACAGAGTACGCCTGTCCGGTTTTTCATGATAGCCTGCCCGACTATCTGGCCAAAGAACTTGAAAGAATACAGCAACGAGCCATGCGGATAATCTTTCCTGCGTTGCCATACGAAGAGGCCCTTCTCTCCGCAAAGTTAGTTCCGCTGGCGGTACGAAGACAGCAGTTAACGGATAAACTATTCCAACAAATTTTTAGTGACACTAGCCATAAACTAAATGTTCTTCTACCACCAGTGAACAAATGCCAGATTAACCTTAGAAGGAAACGTCTTTTCCAAAGTCAACCATTTAGAACTGATCGATTTAAAAAGAGTTTCATAATTTACAATGCGTTAAAGACATATGCTTGAATTTGGTATATAATATTATAGATAGGTTTCTTATTTTAATTTATCCATAATTTTATATGGATTGTTTTTATATATTTTAACTTCATATTATTTCTCATCGTTTGTTATTCTAGGTTATTTCTGTATTCATGTAATCTTAACGTAATTCAGCTATTGGCTGCAATGTTTTTGAAATAAACCATCTATCTATCATCATCTATCAAAGGTGAAAAGCCTGGGTACGAGGTTGATCGGGATGATGCAATAATTAGCCTTCACTGCGCATGTGTAGTAATCCCACATTCATAGTCTTGCTCACTAGTCTACTAATTTAGTCAATAATGATGCAATAATTGCCATTTCGCGACGCGACAAAATAATAATAATAAACAGAGCCCTTTTTAAGACTCGTGCTCCCCCCACAGGGGGAGGCCCGAGTAATTAAGTACCTGCTTCCATTATATTCAAGAACATTGGTTTACAATACATTATATTGCCTCTTTTTGACTATGGAGATATAGTCTGGGCCGACAGATGTAACAACACGCTGATGGATAGAATTCAACTTTCACAAAATAAGGCTGCCAATATTCTTTTGGACATGCCCAATCAATCATCTAGTTCTTTGGCGCTTGAATGTCTAAAATGGAAACCCTTAAAACAAAGGAGACTTTTCGCCGCTCTGCATTTGTTTTTAAAGTTTTCAACTGGACAATATATGTAATTTTCAAGTTCAATCATATGAAACTCGTTTTAGGAATAATAGGGTATTACCACTATGTAAAACTAACTGGGGCCAATGTAGATATAATTTTTTATTTATTAAGGAATGGAATAACCTTCCTTACTACGTAAAAAAATTCCAGTTCAATTAACGCTTTTAAAACTATAATAACTGGAAATCTTTTTAGAATATTGATAGCTTGTTTTTTCTTTTAAATTATGTATACTTACATAGGTTTTTGATCTTTTATATATAGTTTGTTATTTAAATTTCATTGTAATTGTTATTTGGAGGTCCCTTCATGAAAAGCACCTTAGGGTGATGCAGACCTCTCAACTCTCACGCATTCGGTTTCATTCTCACGCAGCTATCGGTAAATCTCATGCACTGGGCAGTTTGTGAACCCTTGGAAGTATCCACTTTTTAAATGCATGACTGAACGATTTAAGAACAGTTTTATACCATATTGTGTTAGAAAATGGGATTCACTTGACACTAGTGAGTGAAATTAGTAGCTCTAAGAGTATAGTATAGATTATTGACATGTATATATTTTTAATTAATTGTATTTTATATTGTAGATTGTATATTTTATATTTTAATAACTGACACTTTTTGTAATTTCAAGTTTTTCAGATTGCTGACTGTTTCAACAATCTGCCATTTGAAAATTTTAATAAAATTCAAATTCAAATGTTAGAAAAACTATTGTACAATCAACTACTGGGCATTTTGTAATTCGACATTTGGGTAAGAACTGTGTTAAATGCTCTCAAAATGCAGGAAAACGGCATTTCAGACATTTGAGATTCAAAAATGTTCAGGTGGCATGACTATGGACCCCCCTAGGTGGGTGTCGTCCCAAATTTCAAAGTTGAGGTCTGGTGATGAAGCTTCCTCTTTAAATAAATTCATTCAATTCAATTCAATGTGATAAACTTAGGTTTATGTTTCAGAAGCTTACATATCCTGATCGCAAGTTTGAAGTTATCGTGAAGCGTTTTGAAGATGTCTGTCCGTTATGTCATCAGTTAAATGTGAAGAGTTCCACCGAATTACAGAATCAGGTCTTTATAGTACCATTACAAGGATCGAAGGTCAGCTGACGTAGTTAGACGACAACTTCTTTACCTTTTGAATTCCCCATTGCAATTGTGCAAATGCATGAAATATTGAATACATCAATTGGACAAAGGGAAGCACGCCCAGTTATCTGGATAAATTACTTGTGTTAAATGGAGATAGACATTCTAGAAATGCCAAATGTACTTTTATCCCACCTAAATACAATCGTACTACTGAAGGTGGGAGAACATTTTCAGCTACTAGTGTAAAGATATGGAATAGCTTACCGATATCTGTAAGAACTTTACCAAGTGTAAAATCTCTGAGGTCGAATTTGTTTATAAACTTTTTAGAAGAACAAAAACACTATCATTTCAATTTATAATTTTTTAGATAATTTTTATCTTCTATAATCAAATTAATATTAACATGTAATAGTAATATCTTCACACTGTATATCATATCTATTTCTAACATATTTGTATATTTATATTGAGAGGGCCACAAGGTTGTTAGTGCTTGCACTATTATGTGCTACCCTCATTAAATAAAGTTTTCATATCATATCATATCATGTTGCAAATTTATTATGATTTCTTTCCAACAGTATATTCCTGCTTTGACATCACTATGAAGATTGGAAAATGCAATCTTCATGGACTTTTTCACTGTCAAAGTTACAAGTGACTTGTAACCTTGACAGTGAAAAAGTCCATGAAGATTGCATTTTCCAATGAAAAGATATATTACAATTTTTCTTAAGATAAGGCCTAGTTTAGACGTAATGACGGAAATAGTAAATTTTCATTTTAGACATCTAAACTAGGTTTAAATCCCCAAACTCCATATAGGCACCTTAAAGATGAATAGTCCCTTCTGAAGCAACATAATGCTATAGGACAGCAATTAATATTATCTTGTTTACAGAAATATGAAGAGCATTATAGTGCTTTGTTTTTTTATGTTAAAATGAAGATGCAGGCATTGCCCTTTCAATTCTATCAAGATAATGGTTTTGCCTGTCACAAATAGAGTGATCATGACCCCATTGAGAAAATGTTTAACTTGAATTAGAATTCATGAGGAAAATTATAAAGAAATGTTTGACCAATAATTTTGATTAATTACACATGTTTTATAAAAACAAAGTAATTTGCTAAGTAAAATATTTGCATCTGTTCTTTATGGGAATTTACAACAGTTTGCATTCAGCTTGCCATTGTAAATGCCCATAAAGTTTGGCTACTCCTATTTTATCTATTACATGTTGAACTCAAAGTAGGATCATAGTTTGTAATATAAAAAATTAATGATTTATAATATTGTTGTTTCAATACACAGGGGCATTTTGAAATTTTTTTTTTTTATTAAACTTTGCCAAATTACACAATATAATTACACAGTATTACAAGAGAGAGACGAAAGGACCTGGCCGGGTTATCATCACAGCTCCGTAGGACGTATCCACAGGAGCCAATTACGATGAGCCCTTTCTACAACCTCTGAAACGCTATTTCCTTCATTTTGACAACACATTTTAAAATAAGAACGCTGTATATTTTTGAACCCAAATCACGTTCTCTTTGCACATTTCTCCTTATTCTCTTCGCACATTTCTCCTTAAATTAAAAGTGTGGATACCTGCAAAACAATGCGTAACACTACTGTACCTTTGTTCTACAGTCCTTACTGCAGGAAAATATTTTTGTTGCCTTTTATTTAAAAAGAATTGTCCACACCAATATTATATAAAAGATCAAGCAACAGCATAATAATTGTAGTTACATGTATATACAGTCAAACCTGTATTAAGCGGTCACTCATGGGGATTGTGCAGGTGACCACTTTAGGCAGGCGCAATACGATATATAGTATGTATGTTAAGAAGTTTTCAGGACTTCAGGTGACCGCTAAAGCCCGGTTTCCATATGATCGCAACGATCGTCGTCTCGTTGCATTCATATAGAAATCGGCTTCGATCGGAGAGATAGAAATTTTTATATCTCCGCGATCGCCAGGTTTATGGTTTCCATATGATCGCAATGTTCGTAGAACTCTTTATTTCTGCGATCGTTGCAATCGTATGGAAACCGGGCTTTAATAAAGGGTGACCACCTAATATGGGGATCGCTTAATACAGGTTTGACTGTAGTTAGGAAGGGATAATCATTTAAAATCACTCGGTTAGGAAGGATGATCATCTCAAAATCATCTTGGTTTTGCAGCAAAATTATAGTTACATGTATAGTAGGAAGTGTAAAAAGTACAAAATAATCTTGGTTCTGCAGTATAATGGTATTTACATGTAGACAATGTATAATTAAGTTCAAAATAATCTTGGTCCAGCAGTAACATAATAGTTAGGAACAATCATCAGGTAAAAGCATCTTGGTTTTGCAGCAAAATGGCAATTAGGAAGGATAATCAGTTCAAAATCATCTACATGTAGGTCCAGCAGAAAAATGGTTAATGATAGTTAGGAAGGATAACCTAATGTGATAATGGTATATTTACATGTAAGAGTAAGTCAATATCGTCTAGGTTTAAACAGCAAAATAGTAGTTAGGAAAGTTAAAATCATCTTGGTTCTGCAGCAAAAAGAACCCTTCAGAGTAAAATGTGGTGAAATAAAATAAATAGGGCTTATATAAGCCAAAAGGGTGAGGTAAGTTGAAAGTAGCCAATCAAATGCATGGGGGAAAACAAACTAATAATTAATGAGATGTGAAAATATTAAATCATTTGCTATGTTCACAGTTGAGCAGCAAACAGACTGAGGGAGAGGGAGTACTAGTCAGGGTGTATGGCAGTTTTAATGCTCAAACGAGTATCAGTGGGAGTAAAGTGGTAGGACGTTGTAGAAAACAAAAGCTTGAAAAGGAATGAAAGTGCATGAGCAGTTAATAAAAGTCCTTAGTTTACAAGAGACCTTATTAGTAGCTCATACACCTTTTTGCTATGATTTGTATACTGGATTGCAAGGTAGCAATCCAGTATGGTGTAACTGGGGCCTTAATCACTGATTTCCCTACATGACATGGTATTAATTAGTTTGTAATACCATGCTTACTGATGAAATATAATTTGTATTGTTTGAAATTCCATGCAAACTGTCAACCAAGGCATGTTCGAGTCATGCATGCTGAGGGAAACATTTAATACACATTTTCCCTGTTTCAAGGGCATTTAGGGATTAAATTATCTAGTGAGAACAAAATAAATGGAGGTAAAAAATAAATTGAGGATATTACGTGCATGACCGTGATGATAGAAATTTATCTTTGAGTATTGGTTAGTAATATTCTGTTTTTATGATATAGATGGGAGTGTTTTACTAAGAAATATGCAGTGACATATTTTCCATATCTCGATTATGTGATTAAACATTTTCCCACCTCATTCATGAAATATTGTTTTCACCACTCGAAGATAATATTGATATCTTCGCACCACCGTGTAATATCCTCTATGTGTATTATATTGAAATTGATAAAATATCCATAACTTGACATGAATAGGGAAATCCAGGGATTTCATTGATGTGTATTCTATATAATAACACATAATATTAGATAATTTCCATCTCCCTCAGCGAGTCCACTATATATAAGAGTCGGTACTTTCGAGAATTTTGAAAATAAAAAATATATTCAGACTGAAAGAGGACAAAACAAGCTCTATATAATGTTCACGACAGGCAAAATTTACATATTTACATGAATATATAATAAACGTTTATTACTCATAACTAATACCTCAGTCCACGGAGCATCATTCCTGCATGATTTTCGGGAAACGGAAGTTTAAAATTAATACGGACTATGCTATTGCTTGTCTTCTCTCTTCGTCGAGTGTTTCCTTGCAATGTATTGTTCCCTAAGCGAGGATCCACCAACAGCTGCTGTAAAACGTTGTTGGAATTAATCATCATTTGGCGCGATTTTGCTGAGTCTGATATTTCACATCGTCCCGGCCTGAATCAGGAGTGGTTTGCTTGATTTTTTTGAATGGGGGAATCTGACCGTAGCTGACCGTCGTCTTGCATAGCGGAAATGGAGCATGTTGCTAAGGTCTCCAACCTTCAGAGAGCTTAGCAACGCATACCCTGACTGATGTTATGCAAAACTGGAATATGGTCTACGAATACTTCAAGTAATCGAGTTATTTTGAATCAAAGCAAGACGGCATCTTCGGACAAAACGTAGCCGTTGTAACCCACGTGATGTGTGATGTAAAATAATAAGACGTATTAGGAGCATTATACAATAGTCTCAATGTACTACAAGTTATCGAATCATTTTGAATAACAAATTTGAAAAGTAAGATTGTCGGATGCAGATTGCGGACCAGCATTCTTATCTCGGAATGGCATAATTAGCATATTTAATTTGTAAAATCTGACCGTTGCAACCCCTGGATCCGCCCCTGATTACAGCCATGTGACTGTGTGTAGTCACGATATAATAAATCTCAGTCTTACTACAGTAATAAATAATATTGATATATAATATATATATATATGACACAGTTGTGTATTGCTCATCAATGTTCTTTGTTATATCGTGACAGCTCCATGAGTCACTTTGTGCAAAACAAAATAAATAAGGGAATTAAGTGAGAAGCCAGTGTTTTTGTCCACCCTTGCTAGACAAAGACGATGAATTTAGAGGAGTTGAAGAAAAGAAAATCGTTCGTTATTGGTAATAGTTCAAGGTGAGATAGCACAAACTTTCATGTCCGAAATCGAATGGTCGACACCATTAAAATGTCTGGCGATTGGAGTACATATAGGCAGTACATATATCAATTTAATCAGTACATCATTGTACTCTTCGCTCTCGATTTGAGTCTCTGTAGCTCAATGGTTAGAGCATCTCACTGGCAATCAGAAGGTTACAGGTTCGATTCCTGTCTGGGACTTTCAGAGGATATGAGCTTGACGATCATCCATGTATCGTTTAAATAAATTAAATTGTACAATCATCATTTACAGTATATCAACATGAAAAGATAGTAAATTATGATAAATAAAACCTGGCCACGCCTACCTGGATCTAGTGATTCGATCATGTACTCTTTGCAGATGTACATACATCCCCTTGGATCAATGGGAACTAAATAAATTATCATTTATAGTACACCATATATCAACAACAAAAGATAGTAAATAATAGAAATAAAACGTGACACCTGGTCACATACCTTCATCAAATGAAGGAATCACATGTTCTTGTTCATTGCTCAAGGACTTTGAATACTTGGCTGTGATACAACATAAACACCAAACAAATTAATATGTCTGTTCTACAGAAATTCAACAACAATTTAAATATATATAGAGTTTGATGACGAGATACGACCTTTTTGAACACTTTTGTTCAGAGACAACTTAATTCCTTTTCTGACTTTTTGAAGATGCCTGACTACAACTACTGGATATTTAATGACGTGATTATACTTGTCTATATTTAGTTAGTATATTTAGTTTGTTGTTTATGTAGTCTTGGCATTTTTGCTCGAAATGATTATATTTTGAAGATACATAATCTTCTACTTTGTAAATCATTATCTGATCTCTAGGTTATTTTGAGGCTGTCAAAACGTCAATCACCAACAACAGTCTTTCTCAACACTACAACAACCTGGATGATCAACTTCACACATATAGTTTAATTTATTCTCGCTATACATTCGTTTAATATAAACAGTATATTTAAAGTTTCTATCGCTCTGTTTACAGTATGTTATGTAAGAGATAAAGCCCGAGAAGGAGGGCTTTATGCTATATAAAGACCCGAGGACGCTGAGGGCTTTAAAGCCCGACGTACGAGTGAGGAGGTTTTCCAACAAAATTTTGTCCATTTTATCCACCTTGGACAAAGATTTCCCTAGTTTTTTCCTTCATTTCTTATCTAATTAGTATTCATGGTCTTTATGTTAGATAAAGCCTGCTGTACATCAAAGAAAACCGACTCAATCGTGTAATAAGCTTATCTACTACACCCCCAGTATTGTCTCAAATAGTAGATGCTTTCCTGCAAAACAGATTATCTTTTGTTAGTTCTGCAAATAAAAAGATCAAATGTTGCTGTTTCATGATTTACCTTATAAGACAATTGCTTGGAAGTACGATAAATTATCGCATAGAATCTAGTGCTTTGGGGTTCTTGCAATGTAAATCAAGTGCAAATCTTACAATCCTGAAAGTCATTCACATCTGCATGAAAATAACTAGTATCGCATAAACATTTCAAATTATAAGAAAAACCTCAGATGCCAGCGATCCTTTGGACGATTTCATGGATAATTGCTTCATTTGCATGTCCCAAAGTGTATCTTCTCATTCTCGATTTGGTCAAATATTCTTCTCAGGTCCAAAGTATCACTTTCTAAAAATTCTATCATCTCTTTCAACCGTTCCTCTCTTGCAACATCGCTTCTAAACGCTTTCTGCTGTGTACAGGCACCTGATTATCACTGTCAGGAATTACTACATTTCCTAAACAAAACGATGACGCCCTACCAAACCAATAACGGTTGTCACGGAACAAATTCTTCCACAATATCTTTAAGCGAAACTGCATCCCCATGTATGCGTAGTGTTATGTTGGGCGGAACCAATGTGACGAAGATCTTGCATACCAGACGACGACCTGCTACAGTAACTGCTGCAGAGCCTCTTTCTGGTGATGGAACCTTCATCATTGTGAACTATAACCAGATCAAATGTTGCTGTATCATGATTTACCTTATAAGACAATTGCTTGGAAGTACAATGAATTCTCGTATAGAATCTAGATACAGATTACATCTGCATGAAAGTAACTAGTATCACATAAACATTTCAAATTATAAGAAAAATCTCGGATGCCAGCGATATCCTTTGGGCGATTTCATGGATAATTGCTTCACTTGCATGTCCCATAGTAACTTCTGTCATTTTAGTAACTTGTTGGTTACTAATATTAGCATGGTCCAGTATTGAATTTGGTGACAAAAAGTCACCTTTGTTGTGCTCATAATTGCAAATGATCCTAAAATTATAATATATAAAGTTATTGATTATCGTATTGTTGCAGCTGAAATGAAGGATTTTGGTATTGAAGAACTTGAAGATGTCACAGATTGTACCAAACCAGATAGAAAAGTGGACCAAGGCTGAGAAGAAAGATTACCTGTGTAGTGAATAATGTTAGTTGTTAAATAGTTAGGCATGACAAGTACATGCAAGACGGTTGTATATGCAATGACGCAACTGCTGGCGTGTTGGTTAACGGTTTTGTTGGTTAACTTAGCTCAGAAATAAGATAACGTAGCCTTGAACTCGTTTATATTGTTAATAAAGACTATATTGTATATTTATTACACTGGTGGCAGCAGTGGTTCAAACAAACAAATTATGAATCAAAACGAACTGTTAGCGGAAATTGAAAAGCTTACCAAAAGACTAGACGAACTCGAGCAGTTGGAGAGTGACATTAGATGAAGAGATTAAACCTGTGTTCTTTGCTAACGACCTAGGAATTATTTTGGATGAACATCTTTCCTATAACGAACATATAATTCAGTTGACTTAATTGTATCTCGAAACTTGCTCAAATTAACAGAGCTAAGCATTCAATGCTCTAGCTAGTGCTGAGTAAGCTGTATTATTGTTCCACGATATGGTCAAATACCGCGCAATACAATATAAAGAGACTACAGAAAGTTCAGAACTTTGCTACACGTCTTATTACAAACAAGAAAATGCGAGCACGTGATACCACATTTAAAAGAGCAACGATGGCTTACCGTTAAGGATCAACTTTATCTGCGAGATGCGATTATGACTTTCAAATGCTTACCTTCGCGAGAAGTTTATTATTACCTTTGTAATAATTGACGTAAATACAAGACAAACTTAAGTCCCTTTCTTTCGATCAGCTAACGGAAAAGAAGCTTTTGTTTTAGAGCTGTGAAACTCTGGAATGGCACGACCAAATATTTGCAATCCAAAACAACTTTACAATCTTTTAAACCCTTACCAAAGTAAAACTATGGGAATTATATGGCAAATAGTGGGCCATATATGACCCATATATGGGAATCATATGGAAAAACTATGGTGCAATTTTTGCTCACTTTTATAAGATATGGGAAATGCATGGAATGGCAAGCCTGCGTTACTTATTATTCGTTGGTGTTATAAAATACTGGCTGCACGAGTAAATACGGCAGTGATGCGATTTCAAGCAAAGTTCGAAGACGAAGGTAAGTCTGACTCCGATCTACTAATATATTAATCCTGATCCTAAACGAATCTGAAAGTTTGAAACCAATCAAATAGTTGCCTGAACTTCGCTTCTCTATCAACCAGTCACCAACCAGCAAGTATGTTCAATGCACCTAATTTTGTTTGAAACTGGCGAAATACACCAACTGCATGACTTTGGCGCAGAGCTATTACAAGGCGTAGACCCTGATTGTGAGTTAGAACTAGACTGAAACCGCATGCTGGTTCGAAACTTGACCTGGAAAAAGCCTTTATTCTCGACCCTGGCCGCGCTACAATTCCAGCGACTTTGCGCAAGAATGCAGATCATCATCAAGTGACACTACTTCTCATGATGCTGAGCAGCAAAGTGTGATGCAGCTGAATTGGGGATTGGCGTTCCAATCACCAGAATTTTTATTGGGTCTTCAAATGGCCATTGTGCAGTCCCACAGTGGCACAGACAGGTAGGCAACAACAAACGGTCACAAAATCAACCAGTCGTCAACCAGCAGGTATGTTCAATGCACCTAATTTTGTTGAAACAACTGGCAAAATACACCAACTGCGTGACTTTGGCACAGAGCTATTACAAGGCGTAGACCGTGATTGTGAGTTAGAACTAGTCGATCTGAAACTGCACGCTGGTTCGAAACGAGACATGGAAAAAGCATTAATTCTCAGCCCTGGCAGTGCTCCAATTCTACACAAATGACTTTGCACAACTTTATTGATTTATCTGAACTGATCCCAGAAAATCTGGAGTATCCAAGCTTAGATGCAACATCTTTTACAATCGAAGGTTCAACAATTGTTCCGAAGTCCAGAATGTTTTAACATGGCCTGTGTAAAATGGTTGCGAGTTTACCGATATTAATGATAATCTTCGCATTATGTGGATGAGGTACTTTCCCATTTCGTTAGTTTCTATGAAGCTTCTTGGTCCTCCGAAAGTACCTATGTGGCAATTTAAGTCGCCAAGGGCTATAAAAATAACCTCGGTCATAAAGCTGATTAACAACGTCCTCTAGATCTTCGACAAAAGTTCTATATATGCTCCAATAATATATAAGTTATGTCTGTCTTCAGTTTTAATCTGTATGGCAATGATCCGTTCTTGCATTCTTTCTTTGCTAATATTTAATATTTAAGGATGGCAATATGCCACCAATACCTCTCCTCCAAAGTGAATTTAAATTTAGTTTATTGTACGATCTTCCCCACCAGTGAAATATTGGTTAAAAGATTGGAGAAATGATGAATCTGGATAAAGCCAGTGTTCCTGAATAACCAGGATGTCCGAATGTTTTAAACAACCTTCAACGTTCGGTACGTTACTTAGCAGTCCACCCACATTGAGCGACCCAATTCGAATATTTTCTAGAGTTTGTTGTTAATGTCTTTTTCTTCATTTTCTCCTGATTAAATTTGCCGAGTTTTTCTTTTCTGAGCCAAGGCTTACAAGTAACAAATGATGTTTACAAAGCAGCACTCCTTACCAAAGTAGAAAGCGTCATCAAGTGGTCCATTAAGTGGTCTGTTTTAAAACGAGCAAATTCATATAACAGTGGATCCAATTATTGTAATTTATGCCTTAGCGAAAAGCTTTGTTTATTTATTTATTTATTTATTTGAATTTATAATACATATCAATTACAAAGTATTACAACTAAAAATTGAATGTATTAGGGTAAACCAAAAACAAAATTCAAGATTCCCTCCGGATTGGTCACACTTTACAAATACAAATAACATATAACATTATACGAAACAGAAAAACTATGGATTAAAAGCAACAGGATAAAGTTTGAAATAATGCTGAGAAAGTAGCCTCTTAAAAAACGACAATGTGGTAATGGCACGTATAGAGTATGGGAGAGAGTTCCAGAGCCTAGTGACACAAACAAAATACGAACACTTAAAGACATCTGTACGGGCATAACGTACTATAAGAGTCAAGTCATCAATATTACGCACACAACGACCCATACTTCTCCAAGAAATGAAACCATGTGGCATGTCTACTGAGCCGTGAATCATTTTAAAAAGGAAGACAAGATCTGTGATTTCCCTACGCATGTACAGAGGAAGAAGCTGAAGTTGTTCAAGCCTGGTCTTGTAATCTACTTCATGACCTAAAATAAGTCAAGAGGTCCATTTTGTTCATATTACGTTTCTTGTATGGAGACCACCCACGTGGAATAGAGTAAACGCTTTACGGGGTTCCAGTTGAGAGTGGTAGTAAGCCACACTCCAAGATCTTTCTCACTCTGAACAACAGACAGCTGTTTAGAACCCAAATAGTACTGACGATCATAAATTGTCTGAGTTCTAACAACTCTCAGCACCTTACACTTATTGACATTAAACTCCATGCCCCAGGTGATAGACCAATTGTACAGAGCATTAAGATCTTCCTGGAGTTTATCTTGGTAAGTAACGCTGAAAATAACTTAAACACTTAGCAACGAACCTGAGTGATTGGATCAGCCATATCGTTGATGTATATAAGGAACAGAAGCGGTCCGAGGACCGAACCTGGAGGTACACCAGATGTTACAGGCAGCCATTCAGAAGAAAATCCATCAAGAACAACACGGTGGCGCCTCTGAGAAAGGTAGCTACGGAACCAAGAAAGCAATGGGTCCCGAATACCCATAACGTTGAGCTTATCAAGAAGTTTAGAATGGGGCACACATTCAAAGGCCTTAGAGAAGTCAAGATATACTAGGTCAACTTGTTGTTCGAGCGAGTAAGTGAACAACTTGAGTAAGATGCATAACACTAGAACGTCCAGGGAAAAAGCCGTGTTGCCAATTAGTGAGATTGTGCGAAATAAAGCTAAACATTTCACCAAAAACACCCCTTTCTCCAAGTGCCGACACCAAACAAGTTTCATGTAAATAACATTAAGATTTTACATATTTAAGGTGGTACAGTACCCAAATTTAATGGAAAAATTTAAAAAAAATTAAAAATGTGAAGCCCGGCCACTCCATATAGCCACTGGACCCTCAAGCTGGTGTGGTTTTCAGCGTGACAAGAGCAACAGCAGTTATAAACATGGTCCTGGACAAACATTGTCTGTCATTCCCAAGGTTAAACCACCAGTGTACAAAAGGCTGAGTGAAGATTCACTTGTCGAAAAGTGTCTCCATGGAAAGATGCAAAACCAGAATGAAGCATTAAATGGTATGATTTGGAACCGTATACCCAAAGCCGTTTTTGTTGCGAGAAATTTGTTGGAATTTGGAATGTTTGATGCCACCAGTCATTTTAACATTGGATCCAAAACAGTTATCGAATTATTTTACAAAATTAAACTTTCCCACTGGAAAGTACACTGAAAAAGGATGTAGGTACATGGACCCGAGTATAAAGAGAAGAATGAAAGGAAAAAGAGGAGGAAATTGCTTAGACTGGAAAGAAAAAAGACGATAAGCAACAGCAAAAAGAGGGAGCGACTTATGCTGCAGGAGAGTTTTAATAGACTCTGTCACTATAGTGAAACTTTCAAGTTAATTTTTCTCAACTACCATGTTTTGGCACAATTTGTTACGGCTTAACATTTCTTAAATATTACATGAGGTAACCTCAAGTAAATATCCTGAAATTTCAAAACCATAAGGCTTTCCATTACACAGCTATTGCTGCTTGCGTAGTCACTAAATTATGGTTGAAAAAAGGTTGTGGCCGGTTGTCATGGAAACCGATTACGTACATATCCCAGTGAAACAATTTGTATTTGTAGGTATATTCATAAGAGGAAAAAGATATTTTGATTAAAGTTAATTTTTAAAAATTTCCTAACTAGGGTACTGTACCTTAACCTAAAATGATGTTATGCAACAAAAAATGCCAGGAAACGTAATGTGATATTTCGTTGCAGGGACACTTAAACAAAATCACAAATTATAACATTTCATGAACCCAAAGATCAAAATTGTGATGCCGAATTTCTAATTTCTAATTTCTCGATTTTCTAAAAATGTGTAAACATCTTGACGTCATATTAAATATCACAAAGTCTAATACATGTATCTAAGTATGGAAGAACTGTAAATTGATTTCTTTTTCTTTATTTTAAAAGTTCCTTCATATAAGATAAACGTTTCACATCATAAGCACTTTACACTTTAAAGCAAACTAAAATTGTTAATAACAACACTTTAACCTAGCCAATGTTATACAAAATGTGTATTATATGTAGTTCAATGGAACTTCAAAATGATCATCAAAAATGGTGTTCCTTAAAACAATAACACTTAACTCTAATTTGAATTAGTCTCCCTGTTCTTGGAAACAACAGTTATTCTTGATAATATAAACCTAGAAATTAGTATTATTACTAGCATCATGATGTTTTGGAGCAGTTACTTAAATTTCTGAGAAGCCAGTTGATCCATATTTGAGTACTGTGTCCATGTTCTCTTTGAAGATTGCATATTCATTACAACTGCAAATTGTATTGAAAAATGCCCTTGCAACTGGAAACACACAATTTAGGTCGCTCACAGACAACAACTGACAATGCTTCACTTCTAGGAGGTAAATGATGGGATGCAGTCCAAAAATTAACAAGGTCATTCAATTGTAGACCTATATTATTAAACAAAATTAATATCAATTAGTTAACTAGGATTTGCTGTCTTCCAAACAGATCTACCAGTTTAATTATTATAACCATATTATAAGTTGCAACATGACATAAGGGGAACAGACTTAACAGTGAATAAATTACCCCAAAGACCAGGGGCGGATCTAGGTTTTTTTACCTCAAGTCAAATTTATGTGAATTTTTATATTCAGGGTCTCTGAAATGCCTTTCCTGCATTCTGAGAGCACTTTGGAGCAAAATCTAGGGGTCTTAAATAGCGATTTTTTAATAGTGTTAATTTAATTTAGAAATTTGGTCCAAATGTGGAGTAGTTTCACTTTGCATTTAAATTTTCATTGACTGGCAAAAATAAGATTATTTTGATACGAACACAGTGGCAAGGAAAAACAAAAGCTACTGTGTAGAACAATTGACCTGGCTGTTTCGCTGTATATCAGAGCTCATTAGTATGCCTAGGAAACACTAAAACCATTACGTGAACCAACATGGATGGTCTGGTCCATTGATAAAACTTGGCTTATGTGGTGGACTGCCGTATGTGGCTATTGAGCTCCACTGACCCCACCTTTCGCACCTCTGCCCATGGTGCATGTGAAGTTGCTCAGTTTTCCACACCATCCTGGTATTTCTAACCCTTTTACCTAACTACCATATTTATTTATTTATTTATTTATTTATTAAGCTTCCATTGTGCAATAACTAAAAAACAATTTGAACAAAAATTACATGTACAACCAGGAAAGTTTACAACAGGTACATACCCAACAAGGTTAACTGCCAAAAAACTATCAAAAATTAACATAGGCTCACAATGATAACAAAACATAATAAAATATAAAATTATAAAATATTTACATTATTATTTTTAATTAATATTATGGCTAGGGGCCTACCATAAACCTGGACAGGCTTTTATTTAATACCCCTAGTTAAAATGTTGAATGTGTTTTCTATTTACAGTCAATCAAATTAAAATAAATTTGATAGGTATTTACAGTTAAAGGAAATAATTATATATTAAATTGGATTAATAGCAACTATAAACCCAGGGTCTTGTTTTTTCGCTGCGTTGTATACTTCAAATAGTTGTTAAAATAGTGAGTTTACAATGACTCGTAACATAGTTAGCTTTTGAATTTTAAATTATATTTCTAACCAGTTCTTTTGTAAATATAACATAAACATAGTTTATGGGAAGGTTAAACTTCACAAATACAGGAATATTTGACATAAATTTGTCGTCTTAATATTGTTAAATTTAATAAAATTAATTGTAAAATATATTTGTAAATACACCTGTAAATATTATGATTTAAATTATGCAGTTCTTCAATAAAAAATAGTGCTGTTTATAAATTTTAATAGTAGGAATAAAGTTAGATAAGAAATGGAGGACAGACCGAGTAACACAGCAGGTTAATCTTGAAAATTGGAATAAAGATTTGAAGTTACTTCCACTTTTTACATACTGTAACGTCTTTATCAGTTTTACAAGCAACGATAATGATTATCTTTATTCAACTGACGAGCAATCGCATGGTTGCCCACATATATACAAACCGACCGGAAGCGGAAATACATAATCAAACATCTTATAACATATATCTAATATACATATCGTTACACATACGACTTATTGCAAAGGCACTTAGCAATTGGAACATGTGATGATAATTCTATATAATTCCATAAGCACAAGAAACTGGGCTACTGCCTGTTTAAGGACAGATATGTCAACAATGTAGAGGTAAAGGCAAATGTTAGAAAAAACAGTGGTGAAAGTTTGTACTTAGTTAAAGCATGTGTCAGTGCCACAATGAAGAAGAAAACCTATGTTGTCTATGTTCACCTGAACCAAGCAACTGGTGAAGTTGTTCATGGCCATTGTTTATGTAAAGGAGGTTGCTGCCCTATTGTTCCAGGTTATTGATTATATACAGTTAGAACTGTCAGAGGTCCCTGATTATGTTACATGCACCCATGTTCTACAACAGTGGCATGTTCCTATAAATAATGAGGTAGAGGAGCCAGTACTGTATGAAGACATCAATTTTGAAAAAGCATCATGAGAAAGATATAAATGACAGGAAATACATAAGTGAGAAGAGACAAAGAGCTAACTACAACCCCCACACCACACTTTTCTAGACAGCCATCCCAGAGTAAAATAAATGAGTTTGCCAATAAATTGGAACAAACAGGAAAGGCCGAGTATTTAAGACAAGTGGTAGTATCAAATGATTGTCAGCCATTTCTATTTGAAATTTCTATTTTGATTATTTATTACCACATTTGTAGACTTGTTAAAACTTCTTTAATTTGAGTTTGGTTTCATTGAATTACAGTATTTTCACAACATTACCAATGGCAGTATATTGATGTAAATAGAGTACATTTAAATATTTACATGTAACAAATGTTTGGAAATGTAATGTTAAAAACTATTATATTACATATAAATCACGTTATCTGATGAAATCTCTTGGGTCTTAATTATTTTGATTGCTCATCTATTAATGCGGCCAGGAACATTATTTTATAGCACAAGTATTAAGCTTTGCTTTCATTGAAAATAGCTGTGATCAATTGTTACCTATGGGTTAATCGAAGTGCAACTTCGTATCAAAAATCGATCAAATCCTATTCCTGCTGGATGAACAATTCTCGAAGTTGAAACGTTTGAATTGAAGGTAAGCAGTCGACCCTCCTCGTATTACCGTTGGGTAATTTTTTTTGTATAGAAAAAATAAATAACATATTGATGGTGATAACATTCCGGAGATGATTTATAGCGGTGATCAATGATAACTGTATGTTTTGCATTTTAACCTGGTTTATCTATGCAGTACATTATTTATATAATTTGTGTTTTATTCAAAACAATTATTAATATAAATTATCTAGCACATCAAAATTTGCAGCAGTTGTAGTGTAGAATTTTGTAATCAATCATTCGAAGACACATTTTGAAAGTACTAATGGTTTATTAGTATATTTATAAAAAGCAAATGTACTAGCTTGTATATACAGGTAATGTGATATGTGTGAATATTTAAAAAAGAAATGTAGTGAACTACCAAAGTAGGAAACAATGATGTTTTGAACAAAGCTGCTTCACCAGAGAGAAATACTTTTTCAAATATGAAATATATTTTACTCCAATGAAGGCGTATCTTCTTTAAAAATGTCAGTGTTTCATTCCTATATTTTGGCGGTTCACTACCTTTCTCATCTTGATACTTTGATTACACACTACCTTACCCAGCACTCCATATAAATTTTGATAAATTTAATTAAATAATCAATCACTGATGTTTAAATATATTCATGTAGAATATATATCTTTTATGAAAATAATTTAATAAAATTTCAAGAAAAGTTTAATACATGCACAAAATATATTTAAATTCATTATTTTTTGTAAGTATTATTTAACAGTTAAAACAATTTTCAATAACCACACTGAAAAGGATGGCAACTTGTATGTTTCTTTATTGTGCACCAAACATTCTATCCTGGAGTAATAAGTATTAAGTTGATACTAAAACTGCCATAAAGTAAGTTTTTACGAACTTGATTTATGTTAACATATCAAACATTGTATACAGTAGCTACAGTAGCTCTGAGTGTATCTAATTTAGGCTCAAAAATTGTTGTTAAATGTACAACTACATCTGGAGAAACATTTACCACATCTGGCTCTGTGATGTATTCAGCTGGCACAGCTTCAGTCCATACAATAGTAGATTTCTTCCTTTAATATACATGTTATTATAAGTAGGAAAAGCTTACTGCTCACAATAATATGGTAATGCAAAATTATGTTCAAGACTGTTTTGTTGATAAAAATTTGCTATTTCTATTCATAAAAATAATAGCCTAAACTTGCCAAAAAGTTTATTATGAAGGTCAAGCAGACATGTCTTAAAA
Source organism: Chrysogorgia sp. JL179-B06 (assembly GCA_035772405.1). Classification (NCBI taxonomy): domain Eukaryota; kingdom Metazoa; phylum Cnidaria; class Anthozoa; order Scleralcyonacea; family Chrysogorgiidae; genus Chrysogorgia; species Chrysogorgia sp. JL179-B06. The sequence continues at coordinate 894,125 of JAYKKM010000363.1, read as the reverse complement.
GCGACAAATTTGAAAATATCTTTACCTGAATCGAGTCCACCGGGTATTCCAGAGAACGACGGGTTTTCGCCGAAAACCTAGATAATTTGGTGTGTTGCCGCCTTAGGTGAAACAGGCCTCTTTCCTCCTCCAGTCATTCTTCTTACATCTATGTAGTTACTGTGTTCTTTTTTTGGCAGAGCTGACCATCCCTCTCCACTTGTCTTTAACCTCCGCGACGCTTCGTAAACACACCCCCAAGTGAATTCACTTTTACAGTTATTTCATCCCACACTGTTTTTATTTTTGTTCGTAACTGTATTCGAAAATTTGCTTTTAGTTATTTCGATTTTTTTCCGGCTTCCACGATAACATTACATTCTGCAGCGGCGAGGTTTGGCTTTCGCCTTTTTTTGTTTTCCGCCGTTATTGTTTTTAAAGACCTTTAAATAACGCGCGCGAGTATCGCGGGAAAAGATACGTGTTACCATAGCAACAGTCCGGAAAACAACTTATCCATTGGATAGTTATCCACCTCGCTATCCACGCTTTGAACAACCACTTTTTATCCGCTGGATATGACTTATCTACCGGATAACTTATCCACCGGATAACTTATCCAGACTTTGAACAACTGACCCCAGGTCTATATTCAGGCTGTACACAGGCTACACATCTGTGACGAAGGCCTTCTCTAGAAATCGTTAGACCTATTATTGGCATGAGGTGCATCGCAAATTTGATCGGCTTGCAATGACGGTTGATTTGACTTTTCAAGACAAAAGAAATCGACACATCTCTTGAGCAGATCGAGTTTTCCAATCGAATTGAAATTTCGATCTGACCTCATTTACTGCCAGTGAAAATCTTAAGTTAATAGAAAGTCAAAAATTCATTACAACATTAGATTTGAACAGATTCAAATGCCTTTGTTGAAGAAACTAAAAGCGTTGTAAATCAAAATACCACCTGACAGGTTTGAGTAGACTTGGCGACAACATGAGGAACATATGAATATATTCAATAATTGTATTCTAGTGCTGTTTCGGTTATCCACATAGATGAAGCTTTTTCATGTCTCATTTACACTGTGATGAAATTTTAAAAACGTTCTCCAAATATGTAAATGCTAACTTTTGAAAACGGATTGTTCACCACAATAATTTATCATATTATAGAATATTATACGGATTAGATCATAATCAGAATGCAAACTGCTGAAACAAATAGGTGTTACTGTTAGCTCTGATAGACCATGTACTGAATATAATTCATTGAAAAAGTTCTGCAGCTAAAATGAGTTTGCCAAATTTTAATTCAGTTTGCCATATTTATTTAAACGTCATATTTCGCATGTGCACAATCAACTGTCAACGCTATTATTGTTCTCAAGTGATATCTATTTTAGTGCGTTTTCAAATGTGTCTTTCTCCAAAGATTTGAGATAAAACGCCGATCTTTTAATCTTGTTTGGCTTCCGCACGAATTGACAGTAGCATGTACTCCGTCTGATCGGACAAATAATAGAATTTGAAACACTCACTGCATTCTTCCATTAGTTTAATTTAGTTTTCAATTTCGTAGATGTTAACTTGTCATTCTCTGTCATCGTATCATCAATGTATTTGCAATACTGTACGTTTAAAAGTTGCTTTCTTCCACTTCGAAGTGCATCCTGTAAACTACCACTCCAATTGTAACAAGAAAGAACTAAGCTAACTTCAGATCTTGATGTGCCTATTCCTTCCTCTCAAAGAATATCTGTACTTTTTATTTATTTATGCTCCAAGACTGCAGTGAAATAATTCGATTCCTTGTATAAATACACAGCTTTCCCATTTCACCAAACAACGTGTTGGCGATGGTGAACCGAAAAGATTGCCAAACTTCGGAAATGACCGTATTTCTTAATAGTGTGAAATTTGAAGTGCGGTAGCGGTCACGCCAGACTACGACCGAGGTTCGACCTAGGTTTACCACGTTTTTTTTAGGTTATTTCTGAGCAGTGCTGTAGTTCCCACTGAGCCTTTTCATTTCCCCAAACATTAATAAAAAACGTCTCATTGTCAGTCCTACCTAAAGAGCAGTGCGAAACCATAAATGGTGAAACTGAATTCATGCTTTATTATTGTAAACTTGGGGCCGGTTGTATAAAAAGCTAGTTAACTTTAACTATAGTTAGCGTTAACCACCTAGTTACGGCCATTACGGCCCCTAAACTATGGAATGATATACCGCTATCCTTAAGGAATGCGCCTAATGTGAACATATTTAAAAAAGATCTCAAGACGCATCTGTTTAAGATAGCTTTTTTTTAGTTTTTAGCGTTAAAGTGCCACTGTGATGAAATTTTGAACCCCTTCTCGAATGGATAAAAACAAGATGGCCGATTTTAATGGCGGACGTCGATTTAGGACTTTTCAAACGTTTGTAACTCTTCGATTTTTTTTCCGTTTCGACTGTAATTTTGTATAAGGGCTACTTTCACATTGATAAATACATCCATGAAGAAAAAATGGCATTTTTCGATGACGAATTTTCATCACAGTGGCACTTTAAATTTTTGTTTTTTTCTTTCTTTTTCTTTTCTTGCTTAATATATATTAAAAGTTGAATTGTAAATAGGATTAGTATATATCATTACCGTAAATAGTTTTTAACTGTAATATTGTAAAGCGCTGTGAGCAACTAGTGTAACAGCGCTATAGAAATTAATAAATTATTATTATTATAGTTAACTTTCTTTAGTTAACAAGGTGGTTAACTTGCGTTGTTGCTGCCTACGCAGCAGCACCCAGACTTCTTCGCGTAACTATGTATAGTCAACGAAATCTCGATTTGTGTAAATTGCCCTTTGTCAAGATATTTGTTCAGTTTTATGACGTTTTGTGACGTAGGACTGTAGGAGTTTTATCACTTTCGCCGTTTGTCAACGCTGTGAAGTTCGATCGATCTGTTCTGCCTTCAGTGTGACTAAGATAGTTTAATGTGTACTTAATTTTTCTTGTTAAACGCTCACCAAACGGAAATATGGCTCAGTGACTGCGATTTCTTGCGATCACAGCATCACTTGTCGACTCATGGCCATGATATCAAATTGTTTTGTTTGTGAATACAGTTTTACATCTATTTTAGGTGTATACTGGTGCGAGTTCATCGTTTCTCACGATCCATGCACATCCATGTCCCTCATACACAGCTGTGAGATATAAATTAGTGACAGAATATATTGAACTGCATTTTTATACAAGAAACAAACTTTGATTTAATCTATCAACTGTTATAATATCAATTTTTTGCGTTCATATAATCAATCAAAATGCAGTTGAACATCTTGAACATACATATAAGATAAAATAGTTGTATGGCATATAGTTCTCTGAACACAAAAAGTTGACATAATAACAGTTGATAAACTAAGTTAATCAGAATCTGTTTCTTGCATAAAACGCAGTTCAATATGCAACTGTTCAACTTACATCTGTTTAATATTACACATGTCCATGAGCTACTACTGTATATTGTGAATAGATGATGAGAACGGTTACAACACAAGGGGGGCAGACATGAGACATCTGCAAATGTACCAGGGACATGCAGCAGGCTGTGCATAACCACGGTTAATAGAAGGGAGACTGGTTAGGCTAGCAGGCAAACTTCAAAGGGGTGCTAAAATTATGTTGGGAACCATAATAAAATAAGTCACGTGATGCAGAGAGTGCATCGCTTTGTAAACATACAAAGGTGCGACAAGGGAATTCTGTGAGTTTGAGATAAATAGCGACGTTTTTGTTCGGTTTAAGATACATTTAGTGTTATGGAGTCTGGTATGGCAGTTGATACTGATGTTCAGCAAAATCTAGAGCATTCAAAGCGAAGACGAGGAACATGGTTGTTGCTGATTTGTATCATTTGCATATTTCTGTTCCTGTCAATGAAATCGAGACTGCAGAAGGATGGACAGTGAATTCAACGATGCTCTTTGCGAAATCGAAGACAAACAATCTTTCCCTTGCTCAAAATGCAACAAAGTTTGTAAATCTAAAGGTGACCTGACTAAACATACAAACTCGAAACATTCGGATGTTGTTAATGCTGGGTCTGATGAAACTTCTACAGTCTACACCTCTTGATGAAGAAACTGTAGCTTCTATGGTTCAAGCCATCAAGACGAAGCTTAACTTATATCATGGTAATATGGAACAGATATACAGTGTAAACACCATTCTCAGTCGTGAGACTGTTTCTACTTTCAAGTGAAGCTTTATTCAAAGTTTCACTTCCATTATATGAAACATTTTGTGGAAACAATGATCAAGATAAACTTCTTCAGTCTTTCTATGGTTTAATTCCACAATCGTGTGAATTGCTAAATTGCGAAGATTTCAAAGTTGCGAATTTAATTACGATTCATATCCCAGATCATTTGATGGATTTTATAACGTGGGCGTTATAAAACTTTACTTGAAAATAAAATAAAACTCTTATGCCAGAGATTGTGACAAAATACAAAATCAATGAGAAGCAACTAAGGAAAAGGGCACTGAGAAAAGACATGAAACAGAGTTCAACTGAAAAACAATTTTAAATTTTGTCTAAATCAATGTTTGATATTTTATTTTTAATTTCTATTGTATATATTGTGTAAAAATTACTATGTACATACTCTGGTTTTTAAATAATTATTTTAACATTTCTATATCTGAGCACAGCTGTTCAAATGGCAATTAGCATGACTATCCATGGTACTAACCTTGGCTGTTTATTTTCTATTGGCTATGGTTCTCTTTGATGTCTTTTAATTCGAGTGCGACATGGGTTTCTAGCTGGGATATCATGCAATACTAATCTAATCACCGTTCTTGACTACATCGGCTCGCAACTAGACTCTGGAAAACAAACAGACGTTATTTATCAAGACATGTCGAAAGCGTTCGATACGGTCGACCACTATATCTTGTTGGGCAAGTTACGCCGCTTTGGTATTGATGGCAGGCTTCATGATTGGTTTAACTCTTACCTGAGTCGCCGACGACAACGCGTTATTGTCCCAGGAGCTACTTCACAAGAACGAGAGGTAACCTCAGGAGTCCCACAAGGGTCCATTTTGGGGCCAATTCTGTTTCTTCTTTATGTCAATGACCTGCCGGAGGTTGTTGCGGAGTCAAACGTGGCCTGTTTTGCAAACGATACGAAGATCTTTAAACGGATAGACTCCATTGACGATGCCTCTGTAATGCAACGTGACCTGACGAATCTCACCGCCTCGGCTGAATCCTCTAGGCTCTCATTCAACCGCTGTAAGTGCAAGTGGCAACGCATCACACGTAAGAAAAATCCTGTGAGTTTTACCAGTTCCATCATCTTCTACCTCGACTCAGGGACACTGGGAGATCTACTAGGGAAGGTTCTAGTTTGGTTAGGTCGGACCTAACCTTCAGACAACGTTCACGGGACGTTTGTCGCTTGGGTATCGTATCATAACGTTGTGTGGACGTTGTAACGACGTTCACAATCGAACATTGCGTGACCGTGTTGGTGTAACGCCAGAACGTTGTAGCGACGTCACAAACCAACGTTAATACGTTATATTCAGGTGCTGACAACACGTTCTAAGAACGTTTATATAAGAATGTCGTACCAGTTATCTGCGTATACACAAGGCAGCGCTTTAGCCTATAGACGCCTATTCACTAATTATTCACTGAGCGAGCTTTTACAATTATGGCAGCAGAAAGTTTTAAATCCCTGGAATCGACGAAGGCTTAGTATCTCAGTACTCAGATCGGATAGTGTTGTTTGCTTGTGGAATAATGGTTTCACGCTTGGTACTCATTACATACTGTCTTCCTGGTCATGGAATGCTACTAGTAGTAATATATGTATATATATATATATATACATGTGTAAGGGATTGGCACTAGCTCTTAACCAATCAGATTGCAGGAAACATTTGAATTGACCAATCAGAGAAAAGGGTATCGCATTATTTCCAGGGAGGTGTCCCAAAATAACCAGGAGGGGAAGTCAATTTAAATGAAACTTATATTGCAATCTGATCAGTTTGAGAGCGAAGTGCCAATCCCTTACACATGAAGATGGTAGTTGTTGTTACTTGTCCTTTTCGTCGGGAAGGAAACATGGCCGCCACGCGCAGTGAAGGTAAAAAAATTTATTTTGGAAAAAAAAGTTAATGGAAGAAAAATATATATTTGAAAAAAAAAATAAAAAGATATATATGTGAATTAGTAGTAGTAGTATTTTTAAAAAAAAAAAGGAAAACAAAAAAATATGAATTGTGAATTTGAAAAAAAAAGTATTTTAAAATAAAAAAATAAAAATATATAAAAAAGGTTGAAATATTTTTAAAAATAGAACGTAGAATTGTATTTTATAAAAAAAAAAGGAATTGTAAAAAAGTATTTTTAAAAAAACAAAAACAAATGAGCGCGCGCGACGGAGATGTTACCTCAACGACGACCAGAGCTCGAATGAGGTGTAAGCTGATATACCGGAAGTAAATAGGGTATTATTTTTTTGTAAAAGGTTTTGGGAAAAGCGCCGTTTCCGGAAGTAGATACGTTAGCATTATATAAGAACATCAACAAATGATTTTTTAGAAGAAATGGCCGGAGCAATAATAAAAATAATGGATGGGGTGAATCTATATGTGATAAAAGCTGAACATGTTAACGTGTTATTCAAAAAGCTTTCTTTGATTAATTTTAAAGAAAATAATGCTGATGAGATTTATTGTGAAGTATTGTTGGTCTTTGTTTGTATGCACAGCTGAAAAACAAAGGAATATGTTGCAGGTTTGGTACCAACATCGAGATGACCCTGATGATACAGATCTTAATAAAGATTGGTTACAGTGGATTAATGATGGAATAATTTTTCTAATTAAAAAATAAATGTGATTGTACACTCCGGTTTCAGCAAATAGTATTTAAAGAATCGACTATATCGTGTTTTCCATCAGAATCATGGCAGAATCAGATGATGAAGTAATAAATCTATTACATCTTGAAATATTTAAGGCTGAATGTTTAGCTCGTGAATGCGAGAATTCTATGTTTTATGCTGTGATGTATATGCCTGAGGAATTCCCGATTCATTTTGGTCCTTATCTTCGAGCGTTAATAGTAAAAGATCTCAATCCAGGATCATATCTCAATACGGAGCTGAAAGTATCTTCAGATTATTTTCTTGCAATAATTGATAGAAATACCGAGATTGAATTGCAAGAACAAGTATATTTTGATTCAACGTGCACATTACGAAATGTAATAGTGGATTTAGTTATGATGCGAGTGCAGCCTTGGAGAGTGTTAAATTTGTGATTGTTGAGTAAAGACAAGGATTTGTGATAAATGATGAAGGATCATATTTTTACATTTATGGAGAATAAAACATATTTTACAAAAAGAAAACGAATACCGTGTCAAGATGAAGCTTTGTATTGTCCAAATGATGATTTTATTACAGTTTTAGAACATGTTGAAATTGTGTTGGTAAATTGTGAAGAAGTTCCTTTGCTACGACCTAATTATGCTCCTACCAAGTATCAATTTTATAAACTATTATTCCTATGTGATTTACCAGTGCTTGGTCGCCAGTATGTATATACTCATTCACATATAGATCAATCGAACCATATTGGAAAAGGCGTTAAAAGTATAATTGCTTGTTATATGTATCCCTAATTTGTGAAAAAATGACGTGTTTGAGAAAAACGAAGGATTTGTTAGAAGTATAGATGCAACAATGATATATAATATTTTTTTATATAGAATTGGAAAAAATTAAAAGTATTACTTTTATGAAATCAGATCATTAAAAAAGGATCAACTGAGTGTGTGAAATCATTTTGGACTGTGTGCTACTTCAGGAATGTACAAGCCCCGACGAAAGACTTGGTCATTTCTTTGTCGTAGTGAAGAAAGGGCTAATAAATTGTTTGAGGAAGCGAAAATAATTGGTACTCCTTCTTGTAAATTTAAATTGGATAAAATTTCGTTTTTTGAATGCAATCGTGAAACTGGAGGTGAAAGTAAAGGTAATGGATATATTCAAGGTGTGGTTATACTTAAAGAAGCAGAGGGTGATCTTTGGGGTATAATACCTCACTGTGGGGAGATTGCACGATCATATGCTGAAGATTTCTACCATCGTAAGGGTAGAACCTATGAACCCTCTACAGTTATTCGATATGGAAAACGTCGTGGAAAATTGGGGAAACTATGGAGTTACGAAAGATCTTTGAAATTGGCAAAATATAAAAGAGAGTGGAGACAAAAAAACAAACTTTAAAAAACCGTTTTGGGACTTGTGAAAGAAGAAGTAACAAAAATTTGACTACAAAAACAATCTTAAATAAACGTTAAATAATACCTAAGACAAGATGTTTTGTTCGTACTGTTGTATGGGTGTTAAACACTGGGAACATTTTGCAATGTATTATACATGTAGAAAATGCTATGTCAACAGACAATATTGTGAATTTTGTAAAAGATATTACTCAAGACTACTTACTACTAAATTGATGTATAGTTGTAAATGTAGCGATAGAATAAAAAGATGGAAACAAAGATATAATATTGAATAAAAAATTAATACTTAAAACAAGATGTTTTGTTCGTACTGTGGTATGCATGTTCAATACTGGGAACATTTTGTAATGCATTATACATGTAGAAAATGTAATGTCAACAAACATTATTGTGAATTTTGTAAAAGAATTTACTCGAGAAGAATTACTACTAAATTGATGTATAACTGTAAATGTAGCGATAGAATAAAAAGATGGAAACAAAGATATAATATTGAATAAAAAAATTGTATTACAACAAAAATTCGTTTTTTATTTTTTTACAAAATAGAGGTTAAAGGCACACTGCAGCGGTATCGGCGCATGCGCACTGAGCTACCAATTTTGAAAAAATTCATTAACAAAATCAAAGCAATCCAACATGGCGACTTGCGAAGGAGGCTAATTATTTACATATTAATGAATGGAAAGTATCAATGAAGTGGACGATGACGTTAATTTCCGTGTGCCAGAACAACCAAGGCCATTAGTTGAAAGCAGCAGCTCAAATCGCAGTGGTAGAAGGATTGGAGCAGGAAGGAAGAGAGTTTACAAAGCCGGCTACCAAACCATTCGTGATTTGCTATGGAAGACCGTATCCATTCACACAAACGTCTTCGAAGAGTGGACAAGGGAACGCGAACGTTGCGGTTTTAAGAATAACTCGGACTTTGCGAGGTTTCTTTTGGATAATGCCAAAAGCCATCAGGAACGAGATACAAGTACAACCAGTATCTCGGAAGATACTCGATATCAGCAAATGCAAAGGTATGTTGAAATGATGTTTTTTTTGTTTTCAGGTTGATGATTTATCTTGTTTTTCGACAAATCAAATACATACATGTATATTTAATATAAATAGTTAGGTACGATATTGCTTGAAGATAACATCGTAATTTTCTCTTAGAATCGATTCGCCGATGTCTAGTATTGGAGGGTTCTGTCCACCATCATATTCAACGCCACAAGGTCATAGCGTACGAACGAAACTTTTGCATTCATTTTCAGGTATTTGTCGACATCAAGTTTTATCCATAAGTCACGACAAATCAAGACTTTATGTGAACATAGCGCACAACACATTGTAGTTTTAGAATACAACAGTTGCACATGCACAAATGACAGCAATTTTCCAGCATTTGACTTATAATAGTAAGTTTAAATGTTTTGTTTATAGCATAGTTGACAGATATATACTATAAAAATTTGAAAATTTGTTTACATTTTTCTTAGGTCAGTCAATTGTTGAGGATGATAATGAACAGACAGATACTTCTATGACTAAAATTACAGGATCATCAAAATCAAATGAGGTACCATTCCTAGACACCATCATAAGAGACAACAGCCTAAATGCATCAGAACTTTGTATCAGCGAAAATGAAAGTGATAATGATGATGAAAGTGGTGATGATGTTTGTTATGAATGCTCTGATGCAAGTAGTAGCGAATATGACGAGGATGACCTTTTGTTAAGTGTTAAGGAGCTAAACATTTCCTGCAATGAGGATTTTATATCTCATGACACTGTTAATGTGGATGATTATCAATCCAATGAGTGTATTGATATGGATATCACATCCGAACTGGAACTAATACCGATTGAGTGTAACATTCCCATAATGTCACAGGAACAACAAAACAACATTGATGGAGTTATTCCCCCAGTTAGGTTAATTTCTGAGAAATATCATGAGAATATGTCCAAAGATTGTGATGATGAGCTCAACCTAGTGAATGAGAACAAGTTTGTCTGCTCTGTGATAAAGGAACTATTTTCATTCTGTATGGACAGAGGGTGCAACATGCCCTTGGTCGAAGTGAAAGAGAAGATAGTCGGCTGTGTTCTGGAGGTACGGTGGTGTTGTAAAGTTGGACATCGTGGGAATTGGCAGTCCAGTGAAGTTGTCAACCGAGTGTATGTAAACAACATACAGGCTGCATCATCATTATTATTCACGGGAAATAATTATGCCAAGCTCTCTTTGTTTGCAAAATGCTTTCACTTAGCCTTTATTGGTGAAACGTTTCATCAGTACCAAAGAAAGTATCTTGCTACCCCGATATACTCATTGTGGAATGTTATGCAAACTGAAATGTTTGCAACACTTGGGGACCAGCAATGTGTTGTATCTGGGGATGGGCAGATGGATTCACCTGGCTATTGTGCAAAAAACTGCACATACACCATTATGCATGCTGAACTAGATTATGTTCTCCATGTTGAAGTTGCTGATGTGTGACATTCACAATTAAAAAGTGTTGTCATGGAGAAAGTGGGCTGCCAGAGAGCACTACATTATTTGATGGACCACATCACTGTTGCTGAATTGGTAACTGATGCTTCATCACAAGTTATCAAACTGCTTGGTAATTATTTTTAATTTGATTTTCCTGTTTACTAACTCTCTGTATTGACAATGTTGTTTTCCATGATTTTTGTGATTCTCATTTAAAATTTTATTTTTTTGTCCCATACTCTAGCTACTGATCCTAAATACAAGAATGTTGCCCATCAGCTAGATATCTGGCATAAAAGCAATAAGCTTGACAAGAAATTAACTGAAGTTAGTAACCTGCTTTATTAAATTTGTTAGAGTTTGCTTGATTATAGAAGGTTTCACAATAGCAGCCACCATTTTGCAAGTAGCTGCTATAGTGAAGCCTTCTATTATTTTTACCACACATGTGACACATGGCTGTTGTATTGATACTTATTGAATTTATTGAAAATATGCCTAAAGCTGGTTAATTCATGTAAGCCTGTCCCCAACACAACTATAATCCTAACCAAAATTTTGTGTTGGGGACACAAAAATCGGCATACATGAAGTAGTCCCCATATTTCAATTATTCATTTTATTATTTTATTTACAAGGCTGGTAAGAAAGTTGGCAATGCAGTACTAAAAGAATGGTTTGCACCTATCCAAAATCACTTTTGGCATTGTTCGAAGGACTGCAAGGATAATTTGAAGAATATGAAGGTTAATATATAAACTACACATACATGTATTTGTATTACAATAATTATAAAAAAAAAACAATGTTATATGACAAATATTTTTTATAGAAAATGTGGATTAACCTTCTAAAGCATGTCACCAATCAACATATCTGGTATGGTGGTCAGTGCTCCCATGGTCCCCTTGAACTCGGTGACAAAGAGTGGATTCTACCAGATTCTCGGCCCATGCAGGCACTTCGAGAAATTGTTCTGGATAAGAAACTGTTGAAATCATTTCCTTTCTACACACGCTTTCGGTGAGTTATGCATCATGAATTTTTCATTATTCTATATGATATTGTCTTGCTATTTTGCTGTTACATGTACTAATGTTTGTTACTGTGCTAATTTTTACTTACAGTCACACTGGAAAACTCGAGGCTTATCATAGCCACAGGTTGATGTATGCCCCAAAGAGATTTGGTTTTTCGTAAGTATATAACTTTTTGGCTAGTACATGTACACAATTTAGTCTGTTAAAAGGCTTTATCTCATTATCAGTAGTTCTTTGTTTTAAATCTATACTAAAATAAAATTCTGTAAATAAATAACCAAGATCAACTGAATATAAAATAAATGGTGCAGCCTTTTTAAATAATATTATAAATTGTCAATATTATTGTATTCCTATTGCAGTTATGAGGGTGTAGTCCTTAGGAGTCTATTAGCAGCAATAGACCACAACCACCATCTCCATAGGAAACAAGCCTGCAATAAGAAAGCAGAGCCTATTTACTCTCGACGTTGGAGTAAACGTTCGAAAAGATGGAAAGTAGTGTTTGTCAAAGAGAAGAAAAACTATTCTTATCTTCCAATATTATGTGCAAGAGTTTTGAAAGCAATTGGAACAGGGTCATCACATCCAATTTCCTATGAAAATCACCGTAAAAATGTGGCACCCACAATTGCTGCTCTCCCTGCTCCACCAACATCCCAACTTGTCAAGGAACATTTATCAAGATTTTAAACTGTTATTTTATTATATACTGTACATGTATATTATTATGTATAAAAAAGTACCATATAAGATATTGTACATGTAAATAATTAGTTTAGTCAACTCTAGCTGAGTAAAATTATCTACTGTTAGCCAGAGTAGAATACTAAATCATTCTGACATGGAATTTCTGTCCGAGACAAGAGATTTTATTTTATTCTGACTAACACTAGACTATTTCATTCAGTGGATTGATTTGATTAGCTGATGTCGATGTTGGCAGGAATGTGTTAACCCTATCTAGACTGGGGGGCGGAATCTGCCCGCGCTGAATTTAAATGCTGATATCTCAATAATGGACACAGCCATGAATCTAAAATTTTACGACTTTTCCTAGCTATGCATTGGTAGTATGGGCATTGGTAAAATGGTGAAAAAATATTAGGTATAAAAAAGTTAGAGTATTCCTGAACATCTGCTAACATGAAATTTTGACAAAAAATTTCATTATAATAGAAACAATAAAAATAAGAACATATCGATTAAGATAAATCTATTGACATAATAACAAAATAATCCTGAGAAAAACCCTTTTTTGAAACTGCTTCAAATCAGTATTTTTGACTGATGAAATCATAATTACATCATAATATATTCAGTGTTACCATGCCATGAAATGGTCTTAATTGCCCTTTTCATCAATTATTTCTGTTTGTTGTTGGTTAAGTTACCAGAAACACAACATTTCTTGTTCGGTCTACATTTTTTCTGCTGTTTACGATGTTACTGTTTTTTTTACTTGTCTTTATATCCGGTGTATCTACCATTTGGTGAGGGATAGTGTTTTCTGATTTCCCATACACAGCAGGAAGGGATCACTCTACGGTGGCCTTTTCCTAGGTGGCCATGCTGCCACATGACAAACTGTCGATAAGCAGCATGCCTCATTGCCCGGTGATCATATATAGGGGTGAAGACATATGTATCTGCAAGGCTCCTGATTACGGTGGCAACATTATCTGAATCTATGCAGATATTTTGAAAAACAGCACTTGTACTTCGGCACAGGCGTTTTTCCTTACAGCAAACCCTTTCTTTTTCAGTTGGCATTTCATGACAATGACAACAGACACAAAATGGAGGAATTGCATTAGCTTGAGTAGGTGGTTCAGTTGGATGCCCAGCATTGTTTTGGACTGATGCAATTATGTCCTTCAATATCAGTCTTCTTGATATGAAACCCTGTTTAGCAACTTTGAGGAGAGTTTCACGATCCAAGGATTCTAGCATTTCCTATACAGTACATGTAAAATTTCCATTAAAACATGTCAAAGTAACACAACCAGAGTATATTGTTTCCCCCCAAACATTTCAATCATAGTTTCAATGCAATAGACACAGTGGAACTATCAAGTAACCAAATTGCAATTTTACGGTTTATACAGTACCTCCACTGAAGTTTCATCAATCGGTTCATTTTGCTGGGTTGAGTTCACCTTCACGGAGATTATCGTTGTCGTTTGACTAAAAAGAACGGTACAGTTTTTCAAAAACAAGCAGTAATACAGATTTATAAAGCAAATCATATGCTAAAATCTTATCCGATTAAGTTTATTTGTCATAATTTCGAACAAGAATTAGATAACTTACTTTATTCTTACAAGATTTGGTTTTCGTGCCACAAGAACAATTCCCTCGACAACGCAAGCTATTGCCCTTACAAGGACATCCAGTAACTTTACCATTCGCAGACGTTTTTAATTTTCGAGTGCACTGCAAGTGACACATACAGCCCGCTACTGATTCGAGCTCCTAAAATTATACACAACAAAAATTTACATAAAAGTCATCTAACACACCAAAACATAATAAAAACAAAACGCGCCCAAACATATGCCAAAATAATTAACTTACCTCGTCAAAATCATGTGAATCCTCTTCCAGTTCCCTATTTCCTATCATCGAATCAGTCTCTTCTAGAATTAAACCATTCTCTTCATATTCCGCCATATTGCAGCAGGACATAGTGCGCCGGCGTTCAAACAGATTACTTTATCAGCGGTCATTTACATCACGTGGTACGCAGCAGTGTGCCTTTAAGTTTCCGATCTGGCTGCCTTTTCCCAACATCATGTACTTCTTTGCCCGTATTTCTAAAATGAACAGGAATTCCAACCTTTGAGGTAATCGCTTAGTTCTTTATTGAGCTTCAAAATGTCCCTATATTCTTCCTCTTTATTGTCTAATGCTTGATCAGTTATTCTCTTGCTATTAGTTAATGTTCTTGTCTCTGTCCACAGCTCTTCACACCTCTCTTCAGCCCTTCGTTTTCTATTGACAGCAAATCCACCTTCTCATTTGTAGCTTCAACTTATGGGGGCATTCCCCCCCGGAAAATTTTGAAATCTAGAACCTCTCAAACGCGATTTCCCGCATTCTGAGCGCACATTTACAGCTAATTTTGCATCAAAAACATGTTATCTTATATTTATGAAAAAAATCACTAAACACTGTCAACAATATCAAATTATATTTGTGGAAAACATTACAATAGTACTGTATCGATTGACCAACTTACCAGCCCTTACTGTACTTTTATACCTGCTCTTCCATGTCACACAAAAAATGTATGCAAGGTAGATGCTTAATAATTTTTTTTTCTGTACAAAACAGTAATACTAATTTACTAGGCAGCAACCCCACTAAGACATATGCTTTTAAATAAATGATGGTTGTACAGAAGCACAAAATTTAGGAGCTTTAACTGCACAGGTACAGAATAATCAGTTTCAAATCATCAGCTTGGTGCTGCAACAGCAGCATACAAAATATGGTAGCAAGGGAAGATATTTAATTTAAAATCATCATGATACAGCATCATGAGGATGCAGTATATTTAGGAAAGTTATTTAGTTCAAAATCATCTTGATACAGCAGCAGAATGACAGTTAGGAAAGTTATTTAATTGAAAATCATCTTGATACAGCAGTAGAATGGCAGTTATATACAGCAGCCAAATAGTGGTCAGTAAGCAAAAGCAATTCAAAATCTTCTTAAGACAGTAGCCAAATAGTGGTTAGGAGAAAAAACCAGTTCAAAGTCATTAATATGGTACAGCAGTCAAATAGTGATCAGGAGGGAAAAGCAATTCAAAATCATCTTGAGACAGCTCAGCCAAAAGGTGGTTGGGCAGAAAAAGCAGCTCAAAATCATCTTAGTATAGCAGCCAAATAGTGGTAAGGAACATGTTCATTTCAATAAAAAATTAACATAACTACAACAACCTGGACGATGAACTTCACACATCTAAGGAAGTTTAATAGAACTTGATAGTGACATGACATAGAAATGAGGAAAATTGCCAGTTATGAGCATTATTGTGAGCTTCTGCAACAATAGCCTTTATTGGATCTTCTTTTCTCAAATGTTTGAGTGCATTATTCGACAAATACATAGACAAATACATAGCAAATGCATTTCCTTCGTGATGAAATAATAATAATTATAATAATAATAACATGCAGCTTATTTTGACTGGTTAATACTTGGTCATGCAGCTAGTTAATAAAAACATTGCTGCTATCAATCAAGGACCTGCCTATAATTTACACCTTTATTGTGCTGCTGCTCAACCAAATGGGTGTAAGGAATATATAATAGAGAGCATTCAGGTAAATATGACATAGACCTCTTTCATAATGGCACCCAAATTAAATATTCTTCTATATTCATTTAAATTAGCCCTTAAGACCTTGTTCGTGTGTCTGTAACATACAGTATAAAATAATATTTAGACTGACCGGCATTATGAAAGAGGTCTATAGTGCAATAGAACAGGCATTAGACAGACAATTGCCATCCCCCACAGTTCTAGAGGTGGTTTAAAGAGATTGATATACCTGTAAGCACATTAGGCCTTCTGGTCAACTTGTATTTATTTATAGCAATGGAATAGTGAACACACAAGGCCGGTCTGAGGTCTGGCTGGCCTCTTGTAAACAATACACCCAACATTAATAATTATTGCTAGAACTATCAGTTTATACAAACTGAAAAGGTAATTTTAACGAATAGTAGTAAGGTCTATTACTAAACAAAACATGCTTTTGACTATTAAACAAAGACCATTCATTTCTGACATTAATAATATTATTATATTGAAGACATGTTCTCCAATCTGGCAAGCCACAAATTACGAACAGATGAAAACATATTCAATATAAACTAATTAGCGTAATATGTATTATTCATGAGCCGGCAGGCTTACATTGTCTGTACCTTTTTGTCCTTTATACTGGGTCGTGATTTGAAGACCGGCGGACCGCCAATTCCTGGCTGTGCAGTAGTAATATATATATTATTATTATTATTCATGTGTAAGGGATTGGCACTAGCTCTTAACCAATCAGATTGCAGGAAACATTTGAATTGACCAATCAGAGAAAAGGGTATCGCATTATTTCCAGGGAGGTGTCCCAAAATAACCAGGAGGGGAAGTCAATTTAAATGAAACTTATATTGCAATCTGATCAGTTTAAGAGCGAAGTGCCAATCCCTTACACATGAAGATGGTAGTTGTTGTTGTTTTACTTGTCCTTTTCGTCGGGAAGGAAACATGGCCGCCACGCGCAGTGAAGGAAAAAAAATGTATTTTGGAAAAAAAAGGTTAATGGTGGAAAAATATATATTTGAAAAAAAAAAAAAAAAGATATATGTGTGAATTAGTAGTAGTAGTATTTAAAAAAAAAAAAAAGGAAAACAAAAAAATATGAATTGTGAATTTGAAAAAAAAAGTATTTTAAAATAAAAAAATAAAAAAATATAAAAAAGGTTGAAATATTTTTAAAAATAGAACGTAGAATTGTATTTTATAAAAAAAAAAGGAATTGTAAAAAAGTATTTTTAAAAAAAATATAAGAAATGAGCGCGCGCGACGGAGATGTTACCTCAACGACGACCAGAGCTCGAATGAGGTGTAAGCTGATATACCGGAAGTAAATAGGGTATTATTTTTTTGTAAAAGGTTTTTGGGAAAAGGCGTTTCCGGAAGTAGATTACAGTTAGTATATAACAGGTGAAATAACCACACCCACTTCACTTCACTTCTGGTGTTCATCGAGGACACATCTCTCTCTTTTATTTTTTTTTATAAAATACTTTTGCAAATAACTTTTACATTTTTTTTTATAAAATCATTTTTACTTTCTATATTTTTAAAAAAATAATTACTTTTTTGTTTTGCTCCTACTACTGTTGTGTGTATGCTCGCTTGAAAGTCGTACTCTCAAAAAGTGCGAAGCGCTTGAACCCTCCAATGAGCTGTAGTATTTATTACTAACCAGCATTGGTGCGCATTCAACCCGCAGTACTCTTGTAAATCGCGACTGGTTTAGACTTTATTGTCTGGTCTTCCTCTCTAAAAAAGAGGTTGATGTCAGGTGGGACTAGTCCATAGAGACATTTAGCTCACCGCCGGATCGATCGATTGCTTGTTGTACGTTATGGGTTTTTGGATGTTAGCATGTGGTGAAAGAGCTAGCTAAAGTAACACATAGTTTCACAGGAGAATTTTTTTTTTTTTTTTTTTTTTTTTTTTTTTTAATTTTTTTTAAGACAAAAATATATACAAAAGCACACACAATATATCGAAAGTGCTTGTACATTGCGTTACTGGATCTACCTCTATATTAAAGTGTATATTTTGTATATATATTTTTTAAAACAAACGCATAACAACCCTCTAGTAATAAATTTGGGAAGAATGGTTATTCTTCCCATTTCCACACACTAGGACCAATTCCCATCCTATAAAAATAAAAAAATATATCATTTTTTTTAAAATAAACAACCACCCAAAAATCTTAATCGTATCTTTTCCAAAAAAACCGGTTTCAAGTCAAAGATGAAGGTCATTCAAGGTGACTAATGCAGTATTTTTTGTGAAATCAAGACCCTAAAAAAGGATCAACTGAGTGTGTGTGAAATCATTTTGGACTGTGTACTAGTACTACATGATGTACATGCCCCGACGAAAGACTTGGTCGTTTCTTTGTCGTAGTGAAGAAAGGGCTAATAAATTGTTTGAGGAAGCGAAATTAATTGGCACTCCTTCTTGTTAATTTAAATTGGATAAAATTTCGTTTTTTGAATGCAGTCGTGAAACTGGAGATGATAGTAAAGGTAATGGTATATTCAAGGTGTGGTTATACTTAAAGAAGCAGACCATAGTCTTTTTAGGGATAAGATAATACCCTGTGGGGAGATTGCACGATCCTATGCTGAAGATTTCTACCATCGTAAGGGTAGAGCCTATGAACCCTCGACATTTATTCGATATGGAAAACGACGTGGAAAAATAGGGAAAAAGTGGAGTCGCGAATGATCTTTGAAATTGGCAGAATATAAAAGAGAGTGGAGAAAAAAAAACAATCTTAAAAAAAACGTTTTGGTGTCTGTGAAAGAAGAAAAAGTAACAAACATTTGAAAACAAACTTTTTTTAAAGAAAGCAAGATGTTTTGTTCGTACTGTTGTATGGGTGTTAAACATTGGGAACATTTTGCAATGTATTATACATGTAGAAAATGCTATGTCAACACCCAATATTGTGAATTTTGTAAAAGATATTACGCAAGATTACTTACTACTAAATTGATGTATAGTTGTAAATGTAGTGATAGAATAAAAAGATGGAAACAAAGATATAATATTGAATAAAAAATTTTTATTACAACAAAGTTTTTTAAAAAAAAAAAGTTTTTTCCTATATATAAACATTGTTAGAGCATCAAAAAAAAGGAAACCCGACAGTTGTTGTGTGTAGGAATTATTTTTTTAAGGAACAACTATTTTCACCTATAAAAAATTATAATGGGTAGACAAAAAGGTGGTTTGTATTTACCCACTAGGAATAGGTTTCAAATAGGGGGTGGACGTAGAAAAAGAAAACAAATACGAAGGAGGGGTCGGAAAATAAAAACAAAACAAAAAGGAGGATTCCTTAATTGGATCTTAAAACCCGGGATAGCGATGACAAAAGCAATGATGGGGGCTGGAGTAAAAAGAAAACAAAAAGGAGGGTATTTTTTTAACATGGATGCGCTCATTAAGGATATTAATAAATAGAAGCTGTTTTTATTGTTTGAAATCAGTTCTACTTTCTGGTTGTCTACAGTGAAGAAGAATGTCTTCTAACACACCCTTGCTCTGTCCACCTCAATATCTTGTAAAAAAATGAAAAATGTTAAAGTGGTGTTACTAGAATGTACAAAAGTTCCACTTCTACATCCTGAGGAGGGTAAAGCTGTCTTTTATAAAATATTATTAAAAGCTGATATGAAGGATGGTGAAAAGTATATATATTCTTATTTGCAAGACGATCATTCAGATAAAATTGGAGAGCTCATTGATTTTACGTGCGAAGTTTTTAAGATAAATGAATAAACAAGACAATCATATATTGTTCTGTACCCCTGAAGACATAGTAAAAAGTTTGGGAAATGTAAGGTTAATAAGATGTGATAAAGTTACTATATTCCAACCTGAAGATAGTGTTCAATTTTATAAAGTAGTACTTCATTGTGAGAGTGAAAAGGAGTATGAAAAGTTACTATATACCTACACGCGTTTTGATCAAACGTTGAATATTGGAAAGTTGGTGAAATTTAAAGAGAACAACATAAAGACATTCAGCTGTTATGAGAGATCGAGAATCCCAATCAGTACCAAGAAATGGATATAATACAATTTAAAAAAGAAATATGTACTCCACAAGCAAAATTACGTTTATTAGACACTATACCCCTTCCAAAAACAGAACACAGCACCATAAATCCAGAATTGCAATTGCAATTGTATCGTTTATATTTTAAAGATGAAAGTAATGGATGTTATTATACGACAAGATTTGATTTATCAATGGTACGTTTATTGGGTAAAAATGTACGTCTTACTGAACAATATTTATTTGTTACCATTTAATTTCTTATCTATAACCTGTAAATATTAAGAAAAATAAAAAAACTGTTTTGTTTGCTATAAAATAGAGTGTGTGTTTTGATTTTTTGAAAAAATGAATGATTGTGAATTTAAAAAAAAGGAATGGATGATCCGAATTATGTTCCCCCAGAACATCTTGCAGAGATTTATAAAAAATCTAATATGATGTTATTATCCTGTGTAAAAGAAGATTATTTTAAAGATATTTTTAAACCGTGTTATAAGTTATTAGTATACTTATGTGAAATGGGTAGTGATGATCAGTATATATATACCCATGTAACAAATGACTGTACACATTTGAAAGGGTGCTTTATACAATTTAAAGAAATAGAATAATGGAAAAAAAGATTGAAAAGAATGATTGTTGGGTTTTTAATGGAAAATTTTCTCCACTCAAATATATTGGAATTAAAAAAAAAGAAAATGTTGCTGAGTGTTGGGTCTTTAGTGGCACTTCACCATCACTTCTATATAAAGGAGTAAAAATAAAGGAAACTATTCACATGCAATGATACCCTGTGAAAGAGTTGGTGAAAAAAATGTCTGAATTTGATGAGGATGATTGTTTTTATGTATCTTTGAAACTCTTGATAGATGATTATCAAGATTCCAATTTAAAGTTGATGCATTGGTGTGAACATACACTTTATAAATATGGATGTGCTTATACCGCCTATGATTGCTATTTTAAAGATGATGATATAGAATCCCGACTTAATCATTTGGTTAAAACAGCTACAAGATTCAGATTATCTCAAGAAAAAAATATATGGCTTTTTAAAACAACGATATTGCATCAATACAATCCTTACCACCAACCCCTTCAAAAGGACGATGATCTTATCGGGGAATATGTAGTGTTTATAAAAATTTTTTATGAACATCTAGAAATGTATAAGTTGGTGAAAAAAAATAAATGATCTTTCACACAAACTCTTAGAAGATGAAGTTGTTAAGAAAAATATTTTTGTAATTAATTTTTATAAGAAATAAAAAAACTGTTTGTATACTATAAAAACAGCGTGTGTGTTGTGATTTTTTATTAGTTTTTTGAAAATGAATGCTCGTGAATTATTAACGACTCTATCTAATCATCTTGAGGATGATTGTATGTTTAAATTTATGAGATATAATCAAATAATAACAGCTACACGTGATAAAGAATATACAGGCAAAATACAATTATTGGAGTGTAAGGAAATTAAATCATCAATACCAATTTTTCAATCATATCTATTGTTTGAAATATATTTATTCTTGGAAAGAAAAAATGGATCTATAGAATATGTAAAAAGTTTTTCAACCACGGATTTATCACTCTTCAAATATAAAGAAGCTCAAATTAACATTTCAACATATAAAATTGAATTGTGGAGTGAAAAATGAGCAGGAGCAGACATGATGAACATGGTGCAATTTGGTTTCGACGTGCAAAGAATGAGCGAAAAGACACGAAATATTTGGAAGATCAGGAACATCTTTCACCATTATCTATAACTGGTTCAAGACCTATATATCAATTAAAATTACTTGAATGTAATAAAAATAAACATCGAATAATGAGGGATTATTCTAAATGTAATGTAAAAGTTGAGGTTATGAATTATGACGAAACAATATTTGGTGGAAAAACTATAATAACCGATATTGATAACGATGCAAGCTCATTAGTTGGGAAAGCTGTTCAAATAATAGAGAAGGACAAGGGTTTTATTGTAGTTAAACAAAATATAAAAAAGAAAGATTTGAAAAAAAACTTTAAACATCGTTATTAAACAAAAAAAAAAGTTTTTTACATTCCAAAAAATTTGTATATTATTTGTTTTTTGTTTGTTGACTTCATTTACAAGATTTTATGAAGATTCAATTGATATCAAAAGTTGTAACGTAAAATGCTTGATGCGCTATACGTTGGAATTGCTGAATTATACATATATCAACAGCACTTAATGTTATATGATTTTAGTTTTATGAACAATACAACAACAGTTAAAATAATCGTGTTCAATTTATTTAAATCGCAATTTTATACTACAGATATCGCTTATAATGAAGATATCGATTATATGAATTTTTTAGGGAAAATTATTGAAATTGATGATTTACTATATGTAAAAATTAAGTTTAATGAATATGATATACCCCTGTTAAATAAAAAATAAAATAAAAAAAGTTATAAAAAGAATTTGATCTTTTTTTTTTGCTTACTTCATAATGGCTACTAACCAACAACAAGGGTTTGATTATAGTGCTTCAAAATGTTCACATTATACACCGTTGGATAAAATATCTACAATTTCAAGGTTAAGGTTAACAAATTTTTGTGCAGACGGATCTTATTCACTTCATACAGAAATACTACCGATATATTATAAGCAGGATAAAAAAAGGAAAAATGGAAACCTTACAGAATAAAACAATGGAATTAAGTGAATTTATAAAATTTAAAATTTTTGCTTATGATGTTATACGAATGGAAGAAGACGAAAATGAAAAAGATTTTTACATGAAATGTGCGAGATTTTGCTTTATCTTTCGGAAAATGTGTATGGAACAAACAGTTAAATCCTTAACAATAAGTCAATTTTGTAAAAATATTCATGAAAAATGTATGTATCATTTAATGGATGCTGGTAATTTCAGTAAAAAAAAACGATATGTTGGTAAACATGAAGGAGTTGATCCTCTTTATATTGATTTATATATGAAACATTTAAATGAATTTTACATAGAAAATTATTTACAAAAAAATATTTCTGTATTAATCTATTTTATTTTTGAAAGCATTCATCCGTTTTCTGATGGTAATGGGCGAATAGGGAAAGCTTTACATGCTTTTTTAGAAAGAAAAATAGATTGTAAAGTAAAAACCAAAAAACAACATAAAAAGTTGTGTAACGTTTTGGGTATTATGCAAAAAAAACAGATTAGTTTATTTGATGTAAAGCGTGATACGTTGTTATTAGACGAATTATTATAATAAAAATATATATTTAAAAAAAAATGTGTTTTTGTTTTTGAACTTGAGGAAATATACACGAGAATAGAAAAAAAAAAATAATATTTTTTTTTTGGGTATAGAAATGAAAAAAACAAGAAAAGAAAAGTTCTCCAAAGAATTTATAGAAAAAGCTGCAAGATTACTTAAAGGAGAAACATTAACAAAAGAACAATTATCAAACTATAAACTTCATAATTTTAATAGAAAAAAATATAGACGTTTAAAAATACATGTTACAGATATTAATGAACAATGGGAAATCGATTTAGCTGAAAATAAAGATTTAGCACGTTATAATAATCAATTTCGTTATTGGTTGGTGTGTATTGATGTGTTTTCTCGTTATTGTTGGGTAAAATTATTAAAAAAGAAATCAAGTAATAATGTTAAAAACAAGTTTGAATCTATTTTAATCGAAGAAGGACAAACACCCCGTAAAATTCAATGTGATGAAGGAACAGAATTTCAAGATATTCGAAAAAGTTTGAGTAAAAAATATAATTTTACAGTTTTCCACACCTATAATCGCGATATAAAAGCATCGCATGTTGAACGTGTTATTGGTACGCTAAAAACTATGGTTCGTAGAGTTTTAACAATGACTGATAATTTTGATTATTATACTTATTTACCCGTGATTATTGAACGTTATAATAATTCTCCACATAAATCTTTGGGGGGTTCAACACCATTTGAAATTTATAAAGGAACAAAGAAATTAAAAAAATTAAAATATAAAATATTACGTGATGAATTGAAATACCCCATTCCTACAAAAAGTATTGTCACTGAAGGTACTCGTGTACGCATAGCAAGGGTAAAAAACAATATTTTTGAAAAAAGCAGTCTTAGACGTTGGACAAACGAAATATTTAAAGTTGAAAAAGTTTTTATAACCGATCCTGTCACATATCAATTAAAAGATTTAAAAGGTGAAAAAATTGAAGGAATTTTTTATCGTGAAGAATTACAATTATTAAAATAAAAATGAGTTTATACATCGCAAGTAATACAATATCAAAAACTGGAATTTCTAATTTAACAAATAAATTTACAATGCATCTTGTTCAACCTATTGACGCTCTAAATAAAGATGCATATATAGATGTACAAAAAATGTGTTACCCGTTGACTACAAAAAATGTTGATGAAAAAACATGTTATTTCACTTTTACATTCGATTTTCAGAAATTTATGAAGAATAAATTGGGTGTTAAAAAGTACAACGAACAGATTATTCTTACGAGTGTGAAATATAATATTCCTACAGGAATTTATGATTTAAACCGTTTACTTGATTATATGAATAATATTTTAAAGGAATATGATGTTGATTTGAGTTTAGAAAAGAATGGAAAAGTATATTTAAATGTTAATTTTGGAATAGAATATTGGCTTATACAATATAATAATAAAAATGCTCATGATGGTGGTGTAAGTTCTAAATTGCGTTTATCTGAAAAAGTTGAAAAAATAAATTTTGAATTAAATATGAGTGATACTTTATCGTTTATGCTCGGTTTTAAAAATTCATTAATCAAATTAAATAATGAAAAAGAAAATTTTATTGAAAAAGAAGCCGATTATTTACCCGATGTATCAGATGGTTTAAATAAAATGTTTATATATTGTGATGAATTAGAAGCAACATTAGTTGGTGATTCATATTCTGAATTGTTAACAACAGTTCCTATTCAGTGGTCGGGTCAAGGAAAAGGAAATGGTGAATTAGTTTGTTTCACACCTTCAAATATATTTAAAAAATTTAAAGAGTGTTATTAACGAATTAAATATTACAATTAAAGACAGTGCAGATAATTTGATTCCTTTTGATTCTGGAACTGTTTCGTTAGATTGTTTAATTCATTATGCTTAAAATTCATCTTAAAACTGTAAGGAACGTTCTACAGGTTGAAAACTATGATTTTAGTTATCCCTTTAACACATATGCTGAAAGTAAAAATGAAAAACAAATTTATTGGATTATAGACAGTGTTGAGCACACAGGAATTAATAAATCTTTTCACATTTATTATTTCAAAAAAATTAATTTTACAATCGATCCTGTAATAAATCAAAATCCAATAACTCGTAAAAGAAAAGATGGTAGTGTACTAATGTTAAAAAACACAAAATTAAAAGATAAACAATTTGATGGACAACAAATGTTATTGTTTGAAAAAAGAATTTTATTTAAATATGATATAGACGAGAATAAACAAATATTACACCATTTAAAAATGGAAAGAGAAATATTTCCTAACGTTTTGCTTAAAGTGCATATAAACCCAAATTCGTTTTATTCTCATTAAATTTGTCACGTCACCAGGATTCGAATGATATATATTACATCTTGTTTGAAGAAAAACTTATTTTGTTAGCGCTTGCCAAACATGCCAAAAAATACGAATTTTTATTGTTTCAAAAATCATGACCGGTAGTACGGGATCTGGGTACTAGTAGTGTTGTGACGTCTATGTAGTCACGCAGATTTCAGAACCATGTTGAAACATAGTAAACATAGTGTTTTCAATACGTTGTTGCTGGCTATTCCAATACATAATCTAGCGCTGAAAAGTTGGGAATACTTCATAAATTTCTTTTGCTAACGATAAAGCGAAGAAACGAAGAAAACAATGGATGAATTCGTGAAAACTAAGAGAGCAAAGTGGGAACCCACAAAGGAGTCGCGTATTTGTTCCATACAATTTTTGCGTCAGATGATTTTAGATTTTATAAGGCCTTGCCTGGACAGAAGATGAACTGGGAATTGCTGTGGTTCCAACAATCCATAGAAACGATCGAGGAGAAGTCGATGTCGAAAAGCCGAAAAGGAGACGCCGCCAGTTAGGAGATAAATATTATGCGCCAGCGCCGATACATTTTATGCCTTTTATATTGTGTATCATGTTTCCTGCGGGACTAGAAGCTTTTCGCGACGCTGTAATAAGAAACATTTAATTATTTTAGAGAACAAAAATAATGTTAGAGTCACAAGCGATCGATGAGGTTCAGACATAGCTTTCGGATGTTGAAAGTAGTTTTATAGTAACCAAAGCCGGCGAAGTGCAAACGACGCCTGTCTCAAGGCCTGTCAGATTCGGCTGAAAGCCTGTAACAATATATCTTCGTCGTCGTCTCGTCGACAACTTATCTTCTG
Source organism: Chrysogorgia sp. JL179-B06 (assembly GCA_035772405.1). Lineage (NCBI taxonomy): Eukaryota > Metazoa > Cnidaria > Anthozoa > Scleralcyonacea > Chrysogorgiidae > Chrysogorgia > Chrysogorgia sp. JL179-B06. The sequence continues at coordinate 867,453 of JAYKKM010000363.1, read as the reverse complement.
TCGCTTCGCTCAGTATTTCCACTTGATAATCGTATTCCGTGTTAAAATATGAACTATTAGACAAAGAATAACTCTCTGTCTGGTTTAGAATGGTGTAACGCTCCAACAGCGTCACAAGAGTGAATATTTATGGTAAGGACCATGCGTTTTGAAACAACCCGTGGAGATAGATTTCACTTTGCAGCGGAGTCTTGAGCGCACATACCATCATTCACAGAGTCACAAGCGGTCGACGAGGTTCAGCCTTAGCTTTCGGATGTTGACAGTGGTTTTTATATCGAAGCCGGCGAAGCGCAAACGACGCTTGTCTGATTCGGCTGGATAACATATGCCTCATAATGCTGCAACATACTGTCGACGCGGGCCACATCTTCGACGACATTATTCTCATCTTCTGTCGCTTCTCACACTATTTCCACTTCATAATCGTATTCCGCGTTAAAATATGAACTATTAGACGAAGAATGACTTCCTGAATTTGAATTTTACATCGGCAATACGCTTCAACAAGAACAACGTTTCTTCACGTTTTTACTATGAAAACCATAGTAATTATCGGCCGGAAGTAAAACGAGTGACTACATAGACGTCACAAACAACTCTCGACCCAGACTCTGTACTACCGGTCATGAAATCAAAATATCCAACTTTGGGAGCTTGTAGAATCTTTGTTTTTCATTTTTACTCGATCAAATAATCTGCAAAAAACCTTCTATCCATCTCCTCTTTCGTTTGAGCCAGAAACGAATTTGGGTTTATATGCACTTTAAAAGAAACACCGCAGAAGCTCAAGAATACATTCAATTTCATCTTTCATATGGTAGTGACGACGACGTCGTTTTGATTGCAGAAAATATAATAATTAATATAAAATTATTTGAAGAAAAATAATGAATAACAATTTAACATCTGACGATTATTTTAAATTACTTACTGGAAAATGTAAAGGAAAAAATTATTCTTCTAACTATTTTTATGTAAAACGTGAAAAAAACAAAAAAACCCTACTCAAGATGATATTTTATTAACTTCTAATATTGGTCTACCGCATACTTTAAACCCTGATTATCAAAACAAAATAGTACCAAATAAAGGTGCAAAAAAAAGAAAAATTGATCCAGATGTATTACGTTCAATTTTACAAAATAGAAAATAATTGTTGTTTTTTTTGTTTTAAAAAAGAAAAAATACTGTAAACTATAAATTAAGTTAAAAGTAAAATAAATGTATTATTTTTCTTAAAAAAACTTGGCGTATTGGTTATTTTTTAAATTAAAATGAGGCGAAGAAATATTATAATAAAAAAAATAATAAAAAGAAAGTCTAGATTACACGGTAAAAGAAAAAAAATACAAAAAGGTGGTGCTTTTGGTGCAGGAATGGCATTAGGAATGTTTTTACCCCAGGTGTTGGGTACAGTCGGGAAGATATTAAAGATTAACATTTAAAAAAAATGAATTCAAAAACTGTGGAAGAGGTTGACCAACATGATGTATTATTTTCTGCACCTTTACAATTATTTACTTCTAAACCCTACAATACTACATTTATTGAATTTTCTGAATGTGAGATTGTACCAACACCTAAAGATGCGACTGCAAATGTGGTTACGTTTACAAGACACGGAAACGCTGTCGGGGTCTTAAAAACAAGCGAAGCCCAAATTTTTGCTAAAATGTCATTAGTACATAAAACAACAGGGGCTATTGCGGGTACAGTTGCTGCTGGGGGGAAATCAATTTTACCATTACCTCTTCGAACAATGTGGAAAACAAAAGAATTAAAAATAAACGATACTTTAATTACTACTTCGGGAAATATGGCTCATATGGTTTCAATTATTAAATATTTATCGCGTGAATATGATCCGAAACGCGATGGATGTAAAGATATTAATTATTCTCATCTTGATACAGCGGGGTATATGGATAGTATAGCAGGATTTGACGATGGAGCGGACATTGAGAATACTGGGGGGTATGCAAGAGTGTTGAAAAATGATGTCAAAACTGTAATTGATACAATTGATACCTCATTATTTAGTGATGGTGGTGGGGAAATTATTATTCCCTCAGCATTTAAAATAGAATTACGTTTAACCCGCGTATTAAAAACTATTTTATTATCTGGTGCAGATGATGCTGGCTTAAGTTTAGACAATACAGAACTATCTTTAGAGGATCTAAAGATTAAAATACCTGTTTTTAAACCCAATGAACAACTACGTTCAGCGTTAAATACTGGATTTGTTGATAAACATATGGAAGCTAAATATTATACTAGTAATTATCGCTGTATTAGTGAAAATATATTAGCAGGTCGAAGATCGCATCAAGTTGTCGATGCTTTTAATGGTTCGTGTCCTACAAGATTATTTATAGTTTTTATACCCCTTGCTAATTGGAATGGATCATATGCACATAATATTTTTAACTTTACATGGCCCGACTACTCGAATATTACTGTTTCGGTAAATAATAACACTGTTATGACAATTACATCTCCTGAAGAAGCTTATTCAAATCTACAGAATGTTTTGAATCGAAAATATAAACATATGCTGTTTACATTTAATGAGTTTAAAACTGGCTATGCAATGCTTGGTTTTGATTTAACAAGCAATAAAGATTCTCATCTTAGTGTATTACCCTCACGACCCTCAGGAAATGTAAACATTGATTTTAATTTTTCAGTAAATACTACTGCTGGAGTATTACTATATATAGGAGAGTTTCGAAATGAAATAAAAATAGGTTTAAAAACACCTGCACGATTATTACATGACATTTAGTAAAAAAAAAGTAAAGAACAACAATTAGCTTAAGGAATTAAAAAAAAATGAAAGATCAAATGAAAATACAAAAAAAAAAAAATTTTCGAAAAAAACCATACATCATAAAAGAAAAGAAAAATGAAATAATTAATCAAATTCCTTTAAAGCGTGAACATATATTTATATATCCTATAATATCAAAGTTTGGATAAAAATGGAGAAAAATAATAAAAGAAAATATGTTGTGGATGAAGAAGAAAAAGAAGAATTAAAAAAAAAAAAAAAGCAGAAGGTGAAAAAGAAAAAGAAAAAGACTTCGGAGAAGAAGAAGAAGAAGAAGAAGAAGAAGAAGAAGAAGAAGATAATGATAGTGATAGTGATAATTCTTTGACTTCTTCTGAAGATGATGATGATGAGGAAACGACAACCAAATTTTTAAATTCGTTGTTGCTTTTAAATAAAATTAAAAAAGAAAAAGAAAAGAAAAAGAAAAGAGATTTCTTACCATGTTTAAAAATATATATTAAAGCAAATATGGCTACAAAACAAAAATTAATTAATGATGATTTGATTAGAAAACTTCAAGATTTATCAAAAAATATTTTAGATAATAAAATATTAGTATCCATTTCAAACGATAATAAAACAATTCTTAAACGTTTTGTACGCAATAAAATTAAAAAAACAGATTTAAAAGTTATATTAAGTGAAGACCATCGTTTGATTCATGTGTTTGAAAAAGCCTACAAACTAATAATAAAAGAAACGAAGAAAAAATGAGTGGAATTAATAAAGTACAATTAGTTGATCCTAATAAATTAAATTAAATCTTAGAATTAATAAAAAAAGAACATGTTAATAAAAATTTATTACAAGGAATTAAAAACAAAGACGAATATCAATTTTTAGAAAGTAAAGATAAAATGGAGCAAGAATTAAAAAATAAGAATAATAATCAAACTGAAGAAAATATAGTGTCTTTTTTAAAAATAAAATAAAAAATAAAAATAAAAGCTGAAACATCTACCAATGATCAACAACAAGAACCACCGGAAGAAGCGAAAGCGGGGAAAACTACATATGGTAACATAAGTGAAGATCGTATTAAAGAATTCTTAAAGAAAAAAAATATTAAAACAATAGGGAATATAATAAAATTAAATAACTATGAAGTTAATTACGATGATATGATGTATGATTTAACACACAACGTATCGAAAATTCAAAATTATAATTTGACAGCTAAACAACATTCTAAAGTTTTCAAAAAAAAATGAAAATGCCTGTTGCTTATATTAGAAATCAAAAACTTCGACAACAATATAAAACAAATGGAAGCGATGATGACCGCGATTACGACGCATTTAACTTTTCCGATTACTCAACAACCACAATCACCTAGTTTTAGATCGCCACTTTCTAAATCGGAGTTCGATACTTTTTTAACCTATAGAGATAAAAGAAGAAAAAGATGATTCCTGTTTTATGTTTTTTAAATAAATTTTTATATACTGACGATATTAATAAAATAGCGAATACAAATACTTTTTTAAACAAATATTTTTTGGGTACATATCCTGCAGATGTATTTCCTGAACAAATTAAATTTCCTTCATGTTGGATTTGGAATACAGACGAATCAAAAGATAAGGGACAGCATTGGGTAGCTATTTGGGTTGATAAAAACAAACATATGTATTTTTTTGATAGTTTTGCACAAAAAGTTAGTTTTTATAAACGAACGTATTGGTTGTTTTATGCTAAAAGAAATAATTTGACATTTGTGTATGATCAAAAAATACCACTTCAATCCCGAGCAACGGTAGTATGTGGAAATTGGAGTCTTTATTATTTACATAATAAATGTAAAAACGAAATACAACAAACACAAAAATATTTGTTATTTAAAAGCAAAAATAAAAATAAATTACTTAATGATGTTAAATTAGCTCGTAAAATAATTATACTAGGAAATGTAATAGTTAATATTTATAAAAAAAAATGTAAAAATAAAATAGAAACACAGAAAGCTAATAATCAAAGTTGTTGTTCTTTTAATAAATCAAAATTTTAATTAAACATATTTACAACACAATTCACAATTGTCTGTTTTATTTAAAATATTGAACTCAATAGTGACAGCGCTAGAGGTGCTAAAGCTAATGCTGGTAGAAACCCGCCTTTTTGGTTCCTTTTACGCTTTCCCACACCACCTCCTCTAACATTTTTCCTTTTTCTTCTTCTTTTACCGCTTATTATACGTTTTACACCCGTATACATTTTCTTAGGAATATCAATATAGGTATGTTTAGCGTCTTGAGAAAAAATTTTCCAAATTTCTTTCTTCCCTTTTAATTGAATTGATTTTTTTTTTCATCACGATGATACTACTAGGATCTTTGTTTGTTTTTCCCTTTATTATTTTTTACTTATATAGCAAATAAGATAACAACAACATAAAAAAAGGTATTCTTTATTTATAAATTGGTGAAAATTATTGTACAAATTTATTATTTTTTAACACAAATCATATACAAGGGTTTTTTCATTAGGAAATATATTTGTTCTTCTACAATTATCATATCCTTTATTACAATTATCGAATAATAAATATCCATAGGGATGTTTATTAATATCAGCTAATATTTTATCAAATTGACTTCTATTTATTTTCTTATCACATATTGTATACATACTCAGGTGTGTTAATGCCTGGGTCAAATATTTCCTCGAACCAGTGCTTTGTGCACGCGGCCACGTCGTCATTTTTGCGACATATCAATTTCATTCGAATAAAATGGCGCCTTTCAGGAGCGAGCGTTCAGAGTCAGTACGGATATCCCATAATCCTGTAATCACAGTTAACCTGTGGTAATATGTTGTGTTCGTTTTTACTAAGCAAGTTTTGTTCCTAGTTCCCGGCCCATTCGGAAACTCGCATATGTAAGAATGCTGATATTTAAAGAACGTGAAACAAAATTATGCTGCGCTGCGGAAGGTCTGCTAGCCGCGGCGGGCTCCTCAATCTCATTTCAAGACAAACTTGCCAAATAAATGTATTGGCTACTGTAATTAAAATCCAGTTCCCCTTAGTTAAGTTCTCAGAAAAATATTTGAGTTTTTATATCGCCACTTGCATGCTCAACCGAGCTTTATCAATACGCGTTCGGTTGTTGTTGTTTCGACTGACCATTAACCTGCACGCCGAACTCTATTCTTGTAGAGAATTTATGTTTTACAGCCGCTTGTGACTTGTAACCGAAAATGTATACATGTGTATGGATGTGTATAAGACTAGAATTCATTCGATGATTCATCGTCTGACAATAATGATAAATAAAATTGGGTTTTTGCGCAATTTACGCAAGACTCAAGTGGTAGGATATAATATTTCAAAACGCGTTAAGAGACGTGAAAATTGGCCAGCTTAACATTATATTACACAATATTGAATATCGAAATTAGCATTATACTGCATTTTCGAAGGGAAACGTGCAACTGGTTACCTTCCTTATCACATATTTGTCATTTATCAGTGAATGTTGTGTTTGCCGTGTCATTTTGGCAGCGGATTTTTGTCTTTGTTGACATGAAATTGTTCTACCGCTGTGACGAGTACCTCGGCTCAAGCGTCAAACATGGCGCATTTGGAAAATGTGTTTAGACTCTAAATTGTGAATTTCAATTGCTTCGCCGGGAAGGTTGTCGCAGTCTACCATTCACCGATTTCAAATATGTTGCTACACATTGTATTTAACTTCAAGGATCAAACCGTAAAAGTGACATTTACACTTCGTAAATAACTTAAAATTAACGAAATTCTAAGGAATGCAGCGCGCATTATTTTCAATGTCATTTATCATAATCATTACTAAAAATATTCCTACTTTCCAACGTTGAACATTGAAGAACAACCATAGAACTTACAAAACGCACTGAAAGGTAATTGCGCGAGAGTGATTTTCCTACCCGGCAGACCGCGTTTGTAAATGCGCTATTTTTATCGATTAATTAATGCTTTTAACTGACCACACGAGCTACTGCTACAAAACGTAAATGCTTCAAAAAATAGTTAAAATGGATACGAAGAACATTAACTGCAGAAACAATACAATTTGTGTAATAGCCAGCGTAAAATAATATTTCTTTTTATTTTCCTTAATTTATTATCGCAAATGAAATTTGACCCAGGCATTAATGTACCTGAGTATTTCTACAATCACTTAAATTTTTAAACATGATATAATAATGACTGTTGATACGTAAATTTCGCAACTTTCCATTACCGTAAGATAAGTTTTGACATGCAAAAATTACGCTTACATTACGATGATGAACATCTTGAGTTGCAATATTATCAATTTTATCAAGATTTTCTTTTGACGATGTACCTACTAACATAAGATCGTCTAAAATAATTAATGTATTATCAGTTGTATTTGTTTGTATATCAGTAATATCGGTATACCCTTCTTACAGTCAATAAATTCGAAATTCTTTTTTTTCTCTTCCAAAACCGTATGCATTTTATCGTATAAGGGTTGATATATGGAATAAAGATAAACAATTTTCGTAATTTTTGGTGTTATCATTGCCTCAATATAATTTAGTAATTGTAAAATCCAAAATGTTTTTCCACATTGACTAGGACCGCACAATGTTAACATAAACGGATGATGAAATGGTAGTGAAACAGCATTCATTTTACACGTCTAAAATCAAAAGGAAATATATAGATATTTTATAAGAATTTAAAGTTTATTTTGGACTTTGATAGATTTCCCTTTCCCTAGTCATTGGACTTTGATATTTGCAGGGTGTATATTTTTAAACATATAATAACCTTGACTATACATAACCATATAAGGTCATGATATGAATTTGAACTTTTGCTAGAACATCATAACCCCACCCCCCTCGAATGACCTTGACATATTTGCGTGGTGTATATTTTTAAACATATAATGACCTTGACTTACATAACCATGATATGAATTTGGGGTTTTGCTAGAACATATCCGAAATTCTTTGAACAGCATAACCCCTCCTCAAGCGACCTTGACTACCCGTCACTATAGTAACGCATAAACAGGGCGCGATTATATAAACGCTAGCGCGATACAGTAAAAACTAAAAACGATCAACAGACGAAAAGAAGAACACCGAAGAAACAAAAGAAACACAGAAGAGAAGAAGATGGAGCAGATTGTCTGGAAAAAAGAGGATGGGGGAGAAATCGTGTGGGATTTTGATGAGATAGATCCTAGATTATTTTTTCACCCCATAAACGAGCATGTTGAAGACGTGCCCGTGGTGATGGAAGAAGACCCTGAAGACCGTGAAGACAGTGATGACAGTGACGATGATAAAGAAGACAGTGATGATGATAATGAAGACACGGATGATGATGATGATAATGATGAAGACACGGATGATGATGATGATGATGATGATGATGGTGGAGAAGAAGAAATGAAAGAAGTGAAAGACGAAGAAGAAACGTTATGGGAGGGGGTATTTAACCCCCCCCCAAAAAAAAAACAACAATGACAATATTTACAAAGTAATAAATAATTATGGTTTTAGCGAAAGCGAAAGTGAAAATGATGCCGAATACAAAGTGTGGGACTATGTGGATACGTTTGGGGAGGGATTTTTATATTTTGAGCAAACACAAACTTTAATTTAAAAAAAATGTTAAAAAAACGAATGTCTCCATTTCTTCTTCTTCTAAATATCCGTAGGGGATTGTAGTAAAATTATCTTTAACAATACGTTTATTAAAAGTAAATGAAAATTTTTTAATTTCAGTATTAATAAAAATATTATTTAATTTATCTTTACATATTTTATTTTCATATCTAATTGTAATGATTTGATCTTTATCTACAACACATTTATCGTTTCCAATTTGGTGCTATCTATAGTTCGCAGTAACCAATTTCGACGATCTTTGTATCTATGTTCATGGTTAAACATGATATTTCCATATATTTTACTTTAACTGATGCATCCCGCGCTATTAAATAATGGAAATAGAAATTCACACAACCACAGAGATCGCCATTAATCCGGATAATCCTTTATCAAATATTATTGTCACACCAAAGTGAATTCGCTGTCCATGTTTTGGTTCAATCGTTTACACATTGGTTTACATTTGCAGAAAGTATCCAGTGCATTAGAATACAAGTAATAGCCATTTCGTACCGTATTATGTAACGACACAGTACGTCAAAGGGCCTGTCTACCACATTAATTATAGTAACTATCGTTTCCAATTTGGTGCAACCTATAGTTCCCCGTAGCCAATTTCGATGATTTTTGTATTTATGTTCATGGTTAAACATGGTATTTCCATATATTTCACTTTAACTGATGCGCCGCGCGAAATTAAAATGATGGAAATACAAATTCAGACAACAACACTGATCGCTATTGATCCGTCTAATCCTTTTTATGTGGGCTAAATATACCATTTACTGCCTCTGACGTAAAAGAAACGTAATAGCCCATGTTCGCTAAATTGGGGGCATTTATTGTAAGTTGGTGTCGACAACGTTGGAGTACAGAAACGTGCACACCGCTACCATGTTTGTCTGTTTCAACTTGGAAATGTTATTTTGGGCGCGTTTTCAACCATGATTTTAACAGACAATCAGGACGATATATAATTGGGTCTCACCTTTAAACTGCTACTACTTGGAAACCGAAAGTGCAGTTATGCTGTATAGGAAGATACAACAAGAAATCCCTGATGTTCAACGACGCCAAATAAAATTGCAGTACCTTTAACTGGACTTTATGTTACTATTAAACTGAAAGAAGAAAAACGTTTTCAAATAAAAATGGATATAAACGAAACAAATTTAAGCGATTTACATCTCCATGTACTTAACAGAACAGCAAATTTACTGATATGAATGTACACTGATGCTTAAAGTGAATTGATAAACATGAAACACTCTAGGTAAGCAGCATTAAGAACGATTAATCTATATGCCTAATGCTACGTTATTTGATCACTTGGACGTATTTATTTTCTGCACTAGCATCTTAATTAAGAAGCTTGGTTAAATTTGTGATGTTACACGTTCTTAATTCGGTTAAAACACATGTTACAAATTGACAATGTACTTCCATATATTTTATTTATACCGATGGGCAAACTCGAGTGTAAAGTTGACCGTTTCGCTAAACAGACCCGCAAACTAATGTGTGTGGCCACTCCAACGTCAAGCATACATTTTCATTATTTTAAATTTCATCCGCACATCGATATAAATGAAATATATGGAAATTCCACATGTTTACCAACGCACAGACATTAATATCGTAAAACTCTGTTGGTTGAAACGTTAGTAAAATTTTTTACGAAATAAACATTTCGCGTTTGGTACTTTATCTGATGTTGATAGATTTATTTGGAATGCTCACCTTAACAGCCGCGCATCACCAGCTTGAAACAACATATACTTTTGCGCATGTACTGTAATGGCAATGTTTTCAAACGCATACTGGCTAACTTTTAGAAATATTTACGTATAAGTTGCCATGTATTTCCATTCAAAAAGTGCATTACTACAATTAGCGCGTAATGTCTTGTTTCCGTTTAGCGCACTACCGTTTGATGACACCGACACGTGAATATGCCTGCCGAACAAATTAATTATATTAACAAACGTTTACCAGTTTGGGGAAATTAACCTTTCAGTTAACCAATTTCAGCGATTTTTCGGTCTATGTTAAATGTTAGAACATTGTATTTCTATTTAATTCAATTTTATTGATGCGCAAAGCAACAGTAAAAAAACGGGAAATACAAATTGATACAATAAAACTCTGCCCATTAATCCGTTTAGCGACTTTCAATAGACGTTTTAACAGTTGGGAGAAACTGCCGTTCTAGTTCACCAATTTCAACGATTTTTTGGTCTATGTTAATTGTTAGAACATTGTATTTCTATTTAATTCAATTTTAATGATGCGAATAACAACAGTGAAAACATGGAAATACAAATTCATACAATAACACTACGTTATGTATTATTGTGCGCGTGAAGAACATTCTTACAACATACATAATTCGTTGTCCAGCGAATTGCCTGTCTATGTATATGTCGAATAACAGTTACGTTTGTATGTCTAATTCTTCTCCGAATATGCTACTTCTATATACTTTATTTGTACCGATGCGCAAACGCAAGTGTAAATATGAACGCTTAGCCAAAATAATAACTATAAACAGACCCGTAAACTAATATGCGTGGCCACTTGAAAGACAAAAAATAGATTTTAATTATTTCAAAGTTCATATATCGGCGCATCAGTAGAAATGAAATATATTGAAATTACATATATTTAAGACGCCAGATACATAAACATCATCAAATTCTCTTCACTAAAACGTTAGGAAGACTTCGGAAGAAACAAACATTTGCTGTTCAATACTTTAACACGTTGACAGATTTATTTGGCACGCTCACGTTAACAACCGCGCATCGCTTGATTGAAACAACATATACTTTTCTGCATCTACTGTAATGACAATGTTTTCAAACGTGTACTGCCTGACTTTTACAAATATTGACGTATAGGTCTTCAATATATTCCTATTCAAAAACTGCATTACTATAATTGGCGCGTATATGTCTTGTTTCGCATATCGTCTTCTAAATTTCGCGCAACGCGCAAATACTATGCTCACACTAAACTTAATTCGCTGTTTAATTTATATCCAATCCTTTACACGTTTGCTTATATTTAACGAGAGGGTATGCTTCATTGACATACAATAGCCATTTGGCGCACTACCGTTTGATGACACCGACACGTGAATATGCCTCTCGAACAAATTAATTATATTAACAAACGATATCCACGACTATTTTCAGTGGGGCAACTACATTCAAAGAACGATATCTCTTCCATGTTAAAAACACACGACGATGTACCAATAGTTCGCGCTGCAATAAGCATTTGATCACCCCGTTGTTTAGTACGACAACCAAAAGTCCAAGTCTTTCGCTTTGGGGAATACATCTTTTCAAAAATACTGATGTTTAAACGTTTACCCCTATCTTTTATAGCAAAATTTATATAACCAACACGAATTCACACAGACAAATAAATATATTTAATGAAATGATATTGACCCTAGCAACGGAGGTCGTATTTCACATATCGCACGCAAAACTGAAATTGTATATCAAACCAAATAAATCAGACATACATGTGAAAAGTTGAACTCTTACTTTCTATAAGATCAACCCCTAACGATTTTGAACTTGAACATATGCTTTTCTTTTATTTTTAAAAATCTCAACGGATTATAATATGGGAGGGCAAATCGTGTCTAAATACATCTGTCCGAAAATACCCGCACTTGACGGATTATAATGTTCAACAATCCGTCAATCAAAAAATTTCAACAAATATGATTGGTTAGATTTTAAGCTAGTGAAAGCTGATTGGTTAAATAATTCAACAACTGTCAATCAAACAATTTCAACAAATATGATTGGCTAGAATTTAAACTCGTGAAAGCTCATTGGTTAAATAATTGTACCCTCCCTATAAACAAATATAAAAACCCAACCCGACGGTCTACACCTCTAAAAGCAATCATATCCCATAGAGGAAGGTTATAACAAAAATTTCAAAGAAAAATGGATAGGGAAATACTTCTCAAAGATGTGAAGGCCTATTACGACGGTGGCAATTTTTGTGTATTTCTAAAGAAAGACCCCCCGAAGGAAGATGAAACCATACTGAAAGACCCAATTACAAGAGCCCAAAAAAGAAAACTGATGGCTGAAATAGACTCGTGGGGCAAGTTGATGCACCAATGCTTAACCGACGTGGTAAATGAAAAAAAGAAAAAAACTCTTGCAAGAATAACATTGACCAAATAAATAAAAAAGACATAAAAACAATTTTAAAAAACTCATACTGATTCATATTAATATTATTTTTTTGTCTTTTAATCTACCGATTGTTGTTTGAGTCTTTTTCATGAGGTAAAGCGTCTTATAAACACACGATGATGTGTCAATTGTTTTGCGCTGCTATAAGCATTTTATCTACTAATCATTTTAAATACTATTTTTGTCTTTTTCAACCAATTGTTGTTTGCGTAGTTTTCGACAATTAAATTTTGTATTATCGGCTAATTTACGACATCTATCTTCATCCCAACATTTCCCTGTTAAAGCGCGTCGACGTCCATATTGCATAAACGTTGAAGGTTCATAAATGCGACCCGCGTAGTGATATATATCTCCGATAAAAGATCGACAAACTTCTGCGGGTATTAAAAGCCATTTCCACACTTTATCTTCATAACATCGGTCTTTAAAAATGACCATCCCTTGAAGATATCCCCGACTATTTTCAGTAGGACAATTACATTCAAAGAACGATATTTCTTCCATGTTAAAAACACACGACGGTGTATCAATAGTTCGCGCTGCTTTAAGCATTTGATCGGCGCGTTCTTTAGTACGACAACCAAAAGTCCAAGTCTTTCACTTTGGGGAATACATCTTTTCAAAAATACTGATGTTTAACGTTTAGTACCTATCTTTTATAGCAAAAATTTATATAACCAACACGAATTCACACAGACAAATAAATATATTTTATGAAATGATTGAGGGCTCGTATTTCACATACCGCACGCAAACTATAATCAAACCAAATAAATCAGACATATTGTGAAAAGTTGAACTCTTACTTTCTATAAGATCAACCCTGACGATTTTGAAATTGAACATGCTTTTCTTTTCTTTTTTGTAAATCTCAAACGCGTTATAATATTGGGTAGTTGATATGGGCAAATCTTGCCCCAAATATTGATGGGGTTGGTATGGATAGACGTACACAAAAACATCTGTCAACATGACTCAACATCGTTCTAACGAAAAATAGTGTTTCAGATTTTATTTTTATAATATAAAAACGAAATGGAATCACAACAGTCTTTAACTTTATATTATACATCTACGTATTTTAGTCTAAAAATAAAAATCCAACATTTAACCTTGACCGTGAATGTTAATAACAAAATACTTCACATTCCATTAACGACCTTGACCGAATCGGGATAACATTTTCTAAAAATAAAACATGGCACTCTCTCAAAAACCCTTGAAAGACCTTAACCCTTTAAACCAATGAAACACGCTGAAAATAAACCAATGAAATCACTTTACTTTTTTATAAAATATATATAAGAACCACGGTTTTCAATCATTTTTAAAAATCAAATGGCTAGGATCAGACATGGTAGACCAAAACATATCCCGTACAAAGACGAAGAAAAGAATATGCGAGAAACAACATCGAGCTATGGCAAAGGGAAAAGTTTTTCACAAATGGCGCAACTACGCAACGACATTTTACAAAAACAGTGGGAGCTTTACATCTCAGATATATCATCGGAGTCAGAGTCTGATGATGAAGAAGAAGAGGTAAAATTAATCGACGATGTTTGTAGAATCATTGAGTCTACAACACCCTCACCACGACCATTATCACCCTATCCGCTTACCCCCCTAGAGGAAATACCAAATCTACCTCCTCCTCCTCCTCCTCCTCCTCCTCCTCCTCCTCCTCCTCCTCCTCCTCCTCCTCCTCCTCCTCCTCCTCCTCCTCCTCCTCCTCCTCCTCCTCCTCCTCCTCCTCCTCCTCCTCCTCCTCAAAAGCATATTGTCGTCGATGTCTTACAAGTACCGGCGATAAATATTCCCGAAACGTTCCTCGACGAAGACTTACCGGCAATAAATATCACCGAAGAAAACGTCACAATACAAGAAGAAGCGTCAACATTATTTGATTTATCAAACACCCTTGACTTTGATAATTTAATTCCTGACAATCTATTGATGCAACAGTTAATCTCATCTTTTCCTCCCTCATTACCAACAAATGCTATATATTTATCTCCACCCCCACCTATGCTGCAGGAAATAGGTATTGAAGATGAAGAAGAACCAGATAGGATCAAACAATTTAAAAAACAATTAATATATAAAAAAAAACACAAGTTAACAGGTGTTGAAACAGTAACGTATATAAATATTAATAGTGATGAGGATAATGATATCATTGTTAGAGATTTAGATTCGTATAGACAATTAAAATTTATATTTAGAGAAAAAGAAAGAATAATAAGAAAATTTAATGTATATAAAAATAATAGAATAGGAATTAGATTATTAGAAAGAAACTATCGGAAAACATTTAAGAAAATAGAAAAAACCCGTAATGAAAGTATTTTTAAAAAAAAGAATTTTAAAAAACATGTATAGAAAATAAACGGTTTGTATATATATATGTGTGTGGGAAATTTGTTTGTTACTTCCAAATAAAAAATGGATATCATTCTCGAAGAACTTGCAAGAAACAATATTAAATACAAAAAATTGAAACCCTTAATACAAAAATGTATTACAAATCAAGAGAATATGTTGAAAAACATTATTTTACAAATCGATAGTCAACAAATGGAATTGGTTTATAAACAAATGGAACGTTATGAAACAGGACATATCATAGCGTTTTATTGTTTAATTCATTTTTTTTTCGATGGAAAATATGTTGGAGATAAAGAAATTGAACTAATTCAATATTGGACAAGATTAACAATTACAGATTTTAAAACTTCAAAAAAAACAATTTTATTAGAAAATCCTTTATTTACATTTCCTTTTCATTTTTACACTTTTATTACAATATTATTTACTATAATGTCACAACATCATGTAATTTTATTTTAAAATCTCTAAAATCAAAAAGATAATTATGTGTTTGTAAATAGGTCATCAGATAATCTACTAGATATTCTTGTATATTAACTTGATCAAAATATATTTTAAAATATGGTGTTAATAAATTATAATCTAATAATTCTAACCCATAGTTGTCATAATATATTCCCACATTATCACCTGCATTATCTATAGTTACAGGGAATGAATGAATTATTTGCGTTTTAGAAGATAGTATCTCGAAAAAATTTTCACATCTCAATATTTGGGTATTAAAAATATAATCATTTACGGGGTTAGACTTAAAAAAAGTGGATTTGTCCTTACAATTTTTATACTTACAACACTGATTAACAATATAAGCATTCCTTACATAATTATATAAAACGCGATTAAGATCAATATCTGTTAAATTATTATTTTCAATTCTACCATGGGGATTATGTTTTGGACAATAAAAAATAAAACATGCTGCTATGCAAAATATATTATATCTAAACGATTGGGGATTATTAGCTAGACACGCTAATAAAAAATAAGGCGCTACAGTTAATAAATAAAGCGAAAGATCAATTAAAATGGGGTAGTCAGCGTCTCTACCTATTTTATAAAGCATGTGAAATATAAATTTTCTACCCACCCCGAAGGGAATCGGTAAACGATTCACTTCCTGTGAAGGTGAAACAATAGGGGACATAAAATGATAATTATCAGTATAAAAATATTGCGGTCTTGTAACAGTAATATATAAACTATCTAAGTAGATATTATCTAAACTAAATAATGAAGATAATAACAAAGGGTTCTTTGATAATATGAACCCGTGAGGATCTGAACATCTATGTAAAACATATTTTGCACTACTGTCAATATATGGAACAATGTATTTTGATTTTCCTGCTTGTTCAAGGGTCCAACATTTATAAAGTTTCATGTCTTTTACGATTGGATCGTTTAATCGTAACAAACAAAATCCCGTATAAAATTTTGCAGAAACATCTGTTTCAATCTGTAAACAACCAATTTTTTCACCATAATAGTAATTCAAAAGTCCAAACATCCAATAGATAAAACCAATCTGTGGATTTCTAAAGCGTTGAAAATACTGTACAACTTTTAAAATATATATAAAAGAAATCTTGTTTTCTTCCACTTTTCTTTTTTTCACACGTCTTTCCAAAATGGGTCGTGGGGTAAAATTAAAAGTGCTTTTTCTCTTAGCTTGATTGTTCATCTAAAAAATCAAATAAAAAATACGATCATTACAATACTATTCATAATACTTCAGAAAAACTTGAAAAAATAACCCTATAAAATTTTAATAAAATACTAAAAATCATACAAATTCATATTCTTACCATTGAATCTTTACACGAGTTCTTTCACGAGTTTGATATTCACAATCCTTAAACATGATACTCTTTAAAACCCTTTAAAACCCTCTCTTATATACGTATCTCACCCACTGATTGACTTCCGGTTTTTATTTTATTTATAAAATAAAAAACAAAAAATCTATATAACGCATTGAATTATGAGTTGAATAAGTGCTGTCGCAGATGCTAGATGGGGTTAGAGAGCAGTGATGGAACAGGAACAGAAAATTTAGTCGCAGAATTTTCGTGTTTCAAATAATTGATAATCAGACAAATACTGGTTATCATTTATTTGAAACACTAAAAATCTGTTACTAAATATTCTGTTCCTGTTCTATCACAGCTCTTTAACCCCATCTAGCAAAAGACATCAGTACTTGCTTTGCATTAGTCACCTTGAATGACCTTCACCTTTGGTTGATAGTGAAACCGTTTTTTGGGGAAAAAGATACGATTAAGATTTTTGGGTGGTTGTTTTTTTAAAATGATATATATTTTTATTTTTATAGGGTGGGAATTGTCCTAGTGTGTGGAAATGGGAAGAATAACCATTCTTCCCAAATTTATTACTAGAGGGTTGTTATGTGTTTGTTTTAAAAATATATATATACAAAATATACACTTTAATATAGAGGTAGATCCAGTAACGCAATGTACAAGCACTTTCGATATATTGTGTGTGCTTTTGTATATATTTTTGTCTTAAAAAAATAAAAATAAAAACAACAAAAAAATGTCCTCCTGTGAACTAGGTGTTACTTTAGCTAGCTCTTTCACCACATGCTAACATCCAAAAACCCATAACGTACAACAAGCAATCGATCGATCTGGCGGTGAGCTAAATGTCGCTATGGACTAGTCCCACCTGACATCAACCTCTTTTTTAGAGAGGAAGACCAGACAAAGTCTAAACCAGTCGCGATTTACAAGAGTACTGCGGGTTGAATGCGCACCAATGCTGGTTAGTAATAAATACTACAGCTCATTGGAGGGTTCAAGCGCTTCGCACTTTTTGAGAGTACGACTTTCAAGCGAGCATACACACAACAGTAGTAGGAGCAAAACAAAAAAGTAATTATTTTTTTTAAAATATAAAAAGTAAAAATGATTTTTAAAAAAAAAAATGTAAAAGTTATTTGCAAAAGTATTTTATAAAAAAAAATGAAAGACAGAGAGAGCAAGAGAGAGAGATGTGTCCTCGATGAACACCAGAAGTGAAGTGAAGTGGGTGTGGTTATTTCACCTGTTATATACTAACTGTAATCTACTTCCGGAAACGGCGCTTTTCCCAAAAACCTTTTACAAAAAAATAATACCCTATTTACTTCCGGTATATCAGCTTACACCTCATTCGAGCTCTGGTCGTCGTTGAGGTAACATCTCCACCGCGCGCGCTCATTTTTTTTTTTTTTAAAAAATACTTATTTTACAATTCCTTTTTTTTTTATAAAATACAATTCTACGTTCTATTTTTAAAAATATTTCAACCTTTTTTATATATTTTTATTTTTTTATTTTAAAATACTTTTTTTTTCAAAATACTACTACTACTAATTCACATATATATCTTTTTATATATTTTTTCAAATATATATTTTTCTTCCATTAACCTTTTTTTTCCAAAATACATTTTTTTACCTTCACTGCGCGTGGCGGCCATGTTTCCTTCCCGACGAAAAGGACAAGTAAAACAACAACAACTACCATCTTCATGTGTAAGGGATTGGCACTTCGCTCTCAAACTGATCAGATTGCAATATAAGTTTCATTTAAATTGACTTCCCCTCCTGGTTATTTTGGGACACCTCCCTGGAAATAATGCGATACCCTTTTCTCTGATTGGTCAATTCAAATGTTTCCTGCAATCTGATTGGTTAAGAGCTAGTGCCAATCCCTTACACATGAATAATAATAATAATATATATATTACTATTAAGAGCTAGTGCCAATCCCTTACACATGAATAATAATAATAATATATATATTACTACTTGTGCCGAAACTGCAACTTCGAAAAGTTACATAAATAAGTACGATAATCGACGTCCTTCTTGTTAAATTTACTTGTGAGAAGTTGTTAGCAATGGTGTACAATAACATCCATCTCCAACAGTTGTTGTAAAACGTTGGAAACCATTGTGATTGAACAGACTGAAAATGGACGAATGTTGGTAGCAAACCATATCACATCATCGGAAAGTTAATAGCGATTGCTTGCTATTGCAACATCTGTTGCAAACTGTTGCAAAATCCGGTGTTTTGATTGGTTTGCAACACAAAACGCGTCGTGCAACATGCTATATTTAGCGCAACTGTTGCAGTCGGCAATCGTCGACGCACCTTTAGCGCGATGCTAGAATGGCTAGAGTAAAAACCTAGCCTGCGTGCAGGCTTGGGCTCTCCCGAATCGCGGGTTTTGGCGCGCCACCAATGATCCGGTAAGGGTCTGGTAACTAAAGTATGATACATCATGATTCGCGCCGCAAATGAGGCCACACAGTTTTGAAAAACGCGAGTCCGTGACTGTGAATTGGTATTGCATTTAAATTTCTAATTTAATTACAATTTCCTTCGCAAATTCTGACTGTTGCAAGTGCAACAGTTGCAACACCCTAGATCCGCCCCTGTATATTTACTGTACATAACATAGAGTCTTTCATCAAATTAATTCAGAGATTATAATTACAGAATACAATTACACAAATAAAATAACTCTACAATGTACTTAAGGTACTGAAAAGAATAATGATGACTGTCGCCGGATTCACTTGACTAAGTCCAACAAGTGGGATGCCACTGGAGATGTTCTCCTGGTGATAAAAAGAGTCGAAGCCACTTCAAAGCATCAGCGAATAACAAGATCATACATAAAGAAAAAAGCTCAATACTGGGATCATGAAATACTGGAGAAGAGAGCCAAGCACAAAGAAACGAGAATGGGAAACTCTCCACAAAATGAAATAAGTATTGATGAAATCGATACAGATCAAATCAATACAGAGCAAATGTCCCCAGCCGAGCTTAGGGAGGAGTTAAAATCTTTAGGCATTGTTACTCGAGTAAGAAAGTTAAGTCGCCTTCAAGAAATGTATCGAGATGCCCTAAAACAAGTGTAGTAAAACAACTGGTAGATTATCCCTATAGATATGGGCATAGGCTACTATACTGTAAATAGCAACAATATTTATTCGTCTTCAGACGAAGAAGTGTATTCTTCCAAATAAACGCCATGTTTGTTGTTTTGAACGTCAACACGCATGCGTATTACAGCAAAGTTGTAAGCTATCTGCTTTCACTTCCACGCACACTGGGGGAAATTGTCATTCGTGACGAAAATTATCCAACATGTTGAATATTTGAGAAAAACGGCACAAGTGACCAAATTCTTACAAAACAGCCGCGCACACAACGGCCTACGCCATCGGTCACGAATGAAGTTTTGCTAAGCTGATAGCTCTAGTGTGTGGCAGGCTTTAGGCTTAACATTGATGGATGCATGTGCAAATACATATTAATTAATTATTTACAAGTTATACATATTGCATGGCCGTTTAAGTAAGTCAACACACAATTTCTCAATTGGTAATCGAGGTGCTTTGCACAATTTGTTGTCTTCCATAATTTGTTTCTTTGGGGACCAACTTAAAATTGGTTTTATTTTTATGGGAGGTTGTATAGCATGCCCCTCCCCATGTTCATTGAGCTGATACCACCAATGTTCTGGTAAGGCCAAACGAGTTAGGTTGTGGATAGAGTAGAGCCTAAATCCTTTATGGTCGCACTCTTCCCCTCTACCTCTTGAGCAGTATCGCCAGATGTCTAGATCCATAGGCAGGTATATCGCTGATAATGATCTTGATTTCAAACCAGATGAGATGCTGTTGTAAAATTCTCGACTGGCGTGATGTAATCTTTGATCACTTGGTTTTGGTGGGTTTTCATATCCTCTAAATATATTTAAAATTATATTTTCAATGAAATCAGACTGAGCACAAGTATACTGATTCCATCACTTACTGTACACCATATATTTAGTGATGTATTCAAGTGCAATGATGTAAGTGGTTTGCCTTAGCTTAAGAGGGTTTTCATGTTATGTATATATAAAACATATTATTACTTTTATACTATTTATACTACTGTATATAATAATAAATGACAATTACAATACCTTATCAGCTGTTCACTCAGATGGTTTGCAGGTTCCCATGTACAATTATCAATTGTCCAACCGTCCCATTTGATTAGATATTCATTATCCTACAAAAATACGGAGCAGACATTGCTTTAACAACATGCATATTTCAAATACAAACAGAATCAATATATTGCCAACAATCTATAGTACAGTACTGAGTACATCAATCATCAAATATCATGCGTAATTTCCAATTATTGAGTTGATTTGACACTTACATTGTTCATTCTTCATCGATAAATAATCCTCTCAACAGTATAAATATCAGGAAGAGTCTTCCTTGGTCTTTTAGGCGCCGTATTGTATAAAACAACAGACGAAAAATTGTTTAACTGTGCGTAGTCCACGCTGTGAAGATTTCTTGTCGCCATGTTGAAATTTGAAACAGTGGGTTTGGTTATCTGGAAATGCCGCTGTACAAAATGTTCTACACATGACCGCTATAGTTGGCCATTTCTTAAAGACTAAAATGTGGACGTGACATCCACTTCACCGAATAAGTAAAAAAACGATAAGAGTAGTGGTATTTCAACGGCGGATTGCTCCTCCCATTTATTCTACACCTCATGTTTTTTCAGAGTCGACTAGAGTCCAAAACTTTTTCCAGAGCTAAAAAAAATCGTTGTGTTCTAGCACGGATTTTGAACAAAAGGGTAAAAGCTCACCTTGATTTTGATTTTCAGTATGAATACAAACTGTGAAAGCATGGCCTATCGATCCCTTAGTCTTTACGAGTTTAAGCTAAAAGTTACTATACACACAGCTTTTAGACGTCTTATTTTCTAACCCACCCCCCCCCCCCCCCCCCCCCATCCCTGCTAAGACGGAGACTTGTAACTATGTGTGGAAACCCGAGCAACATCCTCCTTTGTTTAAGTTATGACGTTGGCGTTGTTTTGTGCTTTTTATATTGTGCTGTACCGCCTAAGTCCGAGTGCGCGCGCAACTTTTTGTTAGCGTCCAGCTTTTCTACAGTATTTTGTAAAGATTCGGCTTGTTCGTGGTTATATTTCAGCAGGAAAGAGTTTGTTTGAGCAGGTATGTCTTTTAATGTAGTGTGTGAATTTTTATTGTATGTTTGTCTATTGTTTGTATGGCCTATGATTCATATCTAGGTTTATAAGTTTGCCGGTAGTTTGAAATGGCTTTCATCCCGGATGACACTGTTTTTCTTGTGTTTTGTATTTTTTTGTGAACCTTTGGGTTTCATTAATGTTTCTGTAGCTAAATCGACTAATTTTTTTATTTTAGAGCGAGATTGGCGTTAGAATGGGTCATTATTTTGATCAGAAAATTGTTATTTTACAGATAGTATGAACTTGTTTTCTTGCCGGATACTTGCAGATCAATCACAGCGCTAGGTTTATTTGTTATATAGTTTGCTCGTTAAATTCGCTTAGTTTGTGTGAAGATCTGTTGCTATTTTGTTACGTTTGTCGCTGGTCTGTGTTCAAACCAGTTGGTTGGTGTTTGTTTGTGAAATGTTTACTCGTATGGAGAGCTCGCTGAAAATTGCAATTAATTTCTAGGTTTATGTTTTATAATATAGCATTTCACTGGTTGACTGTAGCTGCTGTAATTTTGTGTTTGAAGTGCCTGTTTCTGTGAGTGATAAGTTCGTTATTGTTTGCTTCGTTTTAGTATGAGTTCTTCAAAGAAAAGGGTTCTGTATCCAGGCAAGGGCGTACTTTATTTTCAGCAGTTTCCCGCAATTTTGTCAAACCATACGACGCCACCGACTCAGCTCCTCCCGTGGCCACTGTATTGGGACGTCTCAAAGCGTTTAATTGTGAGTTGTTGATAAGGCCAAAGGTTGGGGTGTCGGAGCTGTCGGCTTCTATTGAAGGGCCATTAAAAGCGGCTATACAGAGCGGGCCGTCGTTGGCTGAGGTGGAAGGATTAGAGAAATTGCAGGAGAAGTTGGGGGATCTTACTAACGTGTTAGGTCCCTTGAACAGGAAGGATGAGGGTGGGGAAGCTGCGCCTAGCCATAAAGGCAATGCTAAAGTTCTTTTTGCAGAACAATGAGGTTGTAGATGATGCGATGGAGGAGGCTTTTGTTCTGGGATCGAATCTATATACCATGAGTATAAACTATCTCGTGGCCAGGGCGTTATTTAGAAACCCTGACAAATATGCCGAGATGGTGGTCAGTGGTGATGTAGGAGAAAAAAATTAAGGGGGATCCGTCAGTAAAAGGTATGAAGGAATTTTTGACGGCGACATGTGTTGGTCAGGGAATAAAAAAGGCGAAATTAGTAAAACGGTCGTTGGTCAAAGAACTAGAGAGTAGCGAGGAGGAGGTTGAAGTTGTGGCAAAGAAGACGAAGAAGAAAGATCGGCAAGAAGAGAGGATGATGAGCAAGAACAGGATGATGAGCAAGAACAGGAGGATGAACTGGAGAGTAGCGAGGATGAGGTTAAAGTTGTGGCAAAGAAGACGAAGAAGAAAGATTGTCAAGAGGAGGTGATGAGCAAGAACAGGAGGAAGAGCAGGAAAAGGTTGAGGAGGCGAAGGGTAGTGGCAAGAAGAAAAAGAAGAACAGCAAGAAAACGAGACAACTAGTTTGGTTTTGTTTGTAAACTGTGAACAGTAAATATGTAGACATTAATGATGCGATAATATGTTAGTGTAACGTATAGTTAAATATATATTATTTGCTGAAGTTAAAAAGAATTTCATCTGTGACCATCTGGTCACCCATCCCATTTGTTGCCCTTGTCGTACGACCTTAACTAACTTTGTTCATCGCGAGAGATACTAAACCACTGCGCCACTTGTGCTAGCTTAGAATATTGCAATATTTATTGTATATGTATTAGCAAAAAGACAGGAATTGTATTTATAGGTTATTAATAGCGTTATTTCAGTTAAAATATTTCTCAATATGTAAACATCAATGACGCCATAATATGTTCGTGTAAAGTAGAGTTAAATATATATTATTTGCTTGAAAATGACAGCAGTGAACCACACTTGATACATATAGACCTTTGTACGAGTACTCGCAAAGAACATTTTAAAATGTCCCACTCGGTGAAAATGTGTTAATTTGTGGCGTGCGCGGATATTCCCACATGCGTTCTGGTATGGATATTGACATATATTTTCGATGATACGATTCGATCTGCGTCTTTACCAAGCGAGCGGTGAAGTCCGAACTATTAGCCTCGCTGTTTTCACTAGGTAGTTAGTTTTTACAGTTTACACTTTACTGGAAGTTTAACGTTAATTAGCATATTCTGTTGTTCATCTTCGGTTCCGAAGTTTTGCGAAAGTGATGGCGAATGCGTGGAATAGTGAGCGGGCGGAAGCGTTTTGGAATGGTAGGATGTGCGATTTAGTAGTTGAAGACGAAGGTTTAAGAGAAAAGCGAGAGAAAGCGTTGTTGGAAAAATGGAACACGGTATTGAAGAAGAGAAAAAGGAGTTCATGTGCAAGAGCCAAAGTCGTTTGGGCGTAGAGGGTACTGCTGCTTCGCGTCGTGCCACAAAAACGGCAGACGATTTAAAATTCTGGGTACAGAACTCTTCATGGAGTTATTGCGAGTCTTGTTTGAGTGTAACAAGACAGAAATTGTTTCCCAATTTTGAGAATCGTCGGGTGGGTAAGAAGGTTGGAAAATGCGTGTGCCATCGATCGAGAAAATTCCAAAGGTATTGAAAGGATTGACGCATAGCGATATATTTCTGTTGCGACCTCTCGATTTTCATTGCGGGGATTACAAGCGTGAGGAGCATGGTTATCGACGAAAGAATGGGCTGTGTCGGGTGAGTTGGTGTGTTAAATCTGTGGAAGAGAAAATCAAAGAATTAGAGGATGAAGGGAGGAAGAATCGTTGCAAAAAAGCGTACGAGTTTTTGATGAGCTCAAGCGAAAGCTCGTACCGCTTTTTTGTGACGAAGCGATTGGAATATATTACAGCCAATGATTCTTTAAATTTATACAATGCAGATGAGATGCAGGGTATAGAGTGTTGTCTTTGGCCGAATTTGTATCCGTTTTTTAGTCTGTTTTGAGCAGTAAGGAAACTCGTTTGAGTCAGAAAATTTCTTTTTTTAACAAAGTTTTTTCTGGTGTCTTGGATTATTCTTTGGAATACGAGTTATTGCAATATCATTATGACATGTGGATTTTTAAAACTGTGTCTGGGGCGATTAGTTCTGCTAGGCGGTTTAAGTGTTCACGAGCTTGTGCATTGAATGCGAAGGTTTTTAGCTCTGGCTACTGGAAAAAGCAACACAGATTATTGATTGATGCAGTTAGGCAGTTTGGTTTCCATCTGTTTTTATGACTATTAGTCCGTACGAGTCCGTGGGCGGTTTGCATGAACAAAATTAACGAAGTAACAGGTCGTCTTCCTACACAGTTACCTGCAGCTGAAACTGTCCATTATGCACATATTCTGGAGCAAAGTTGTTCGTGGATATTTGTGCGGATCCAACACAAAAACGTGGACGAATCATTTATTTAACTATTCTGGTATTCGTGGGCTGTCCAATGTCCTCCATATTTCTACCGTTTTGTGTTTCAGCAAAGAGGTACTGTACATATCCATCTTTTGGTTTAGCTGAAGAATTTATCTAAAATTCAGCATGAGTTAGTTCGCACAGATATTCCATATGAGGATGCTGAGACGGCATTCTTAGTTTAAAAGCTGCAGCCATCTGATCGGAGATGCTTGCCATTGAATGACTCGTCTAATTTCGTTCAGAGTAACGAACCTGTACATATTTTCCATCCACAAGAGGCGTTTGTATGCAACCTGAGGGCATATATCTCTAGTGTTCTTCCTGCTCTTTCGTGACGCATGGATTTTCAATTAAGCAATGGTATGTCCATGGTTTTACGTTATGTAAGTTCGTACGTATCGAAATGGAAGGATGCATATTCGAATGACGCGCTGTATTCGACTCGCGTGTCTCCATATCAAGCTGCGTATCGACACTTGCGTGATATGGAGCCATGTGAGCCGGAGATGTGCCTTCATTTGTTGTCTATGAAATTTTCATGGTCACAGAGTCGAAGGAAAGAATTTGTTGTGCCATTTTCGAACACAATAGAAGGAAATAAGACCCATGAAAGATATAAGTTGAGAGAAACATCAATGGAGTCCATGTCACTTTTGGAATGGTTGAGGTCCGTTAACCATGTTTCCTCAAATCCAAAACCGTATAAGGATGGTAATACTCTGGTTTCAGTAAAAACGGTTTCGCCGTTTTCAGATGAGTATTTTTTTCAATTTCTCATGAATCAACCACACAGATCTGTTAAGGAAATTTATCATTGTCGTCACAAAGAGCTTCCGTTAAAAAGGGTCGTTTTTTGTTCAGCTGTTATTTCATTTCCTTCTGTATGGCAAGATCGAGAGGGAATGCGTGTTTTTTTCGAAAAAGAAGGCCATAGGGAATATTTTATTGATACATTGTGTTGTCATGTTTCCAGTTTGAATGACATTTTGCATATGTGGCAAGGCAGATTTTTACTCGTGGTAGTTTTGATGGTGGGAATGATTGTTTAGTGGAAGTGAAGTTAGATGAACATCAAGCTGCAATTGCAGGGGGAATAATGAATAGTTTGTACGCGCGTGACGTCTTTTATGAGCAATTCGGGAATTTTAATGATGATTGCACTGATGTAAGTGATGATGATACGTGATGATGTAAGTGATGAATTGTTGTTGTTGTTGCTGGAGATAATCGTCAGCAACAACCTATAGAGACAGTTGAGGGAATAACTTGTACTGTTGATAGCATATTGCAGGATGAAGAATTTTCTCGTATGGTCTATCACCATAATCTCGTAAAACAGTATAGGTGTGTCGATGGAAATTATGAACGTTTTTTGGAACACATACGATATTGGCAGCCATCTCAGAAATTGTTAGATACTAAGCAGGAAGGACAGGTGATATGCTTAGAATTGGAACCTACTGATAAGGATATAGTGAGGGTGATTCTAAAGAACAATATAAGAATATGAGAGTTATTATTACGCAAAATCGTGATAAGGTCAATAGCGTAGTTAACGGCCAAGAAGCAATCCTTCATTCAGTAGAAAACGCAACAATATTTTTAGAACTGCCTAATGGTAAGATTGTAAATGTTTATCCTGTGACATCCATGACAGAAGATAAAGGTGCCTTCACGTGTTATCTATTTACGCCTTGTTATTCGTTGACAATGTGTAAATCTCAGGGACAGAACCTTAAGACGTTTATTTTGTGGTTTGATTGTTCTAAGTTCCAGCAGGAACAGCCTACGTGTCGTTATCTCGGATTAAACGTCAACGCGACCTTATTGTCATGACTTTTAAGTGCACATTGTAAACCAGCTTGATGTTACCAATAAATGTTATCAATTTCTTAACAATAAATTATTTTTCCAGTAATTTCAATTGGTAATACTTTTTAACTTTTGGATATGTCATGGATAGGAGGCAGCTAATGCACTGAAGTAATGTTGTCATTTTATCGTTTGCAGTTTTAGACAGTTATTTTTGTGATGTACTAAGTTTGACGTTGTTTAAATTAATGTGTAAAATTATTTTTTAAAAAAACCAAAAATATGGCAATGTTTGCCCCTGCGCCTTGCACATCGTTGTTGCCTACGCAATGCGTAACGAATAAAATATCCTGCTACCCCCATCATTTTCCTGAACAGTAACAGGATAATTTGGAGCTATAGTGTTGTTTGAAAGCTTGAGCAGAATTGTGTGATTTTGCATGCGTTCAACTATGCCCACTTGCCCATTTGACGATGCCGTTTCTTTTGTCCCTGTTCTGCATTACCATTACTCTCATACCGGCAAACAGGAGTGGGTTCACGTTTGCAGTCTAGCTGTGTAAAGGCATTGCGTTGTCAAACAGCTTTGTCGCCATGAGATCGTTAACGGTGTCCGCCGCGCATGTGGTGCACGTTAGCAACGTCGTATCTGGGTGCTCCTCGAAGGCCTGCAGTATGTCGTCTTCAGTGGCTTGACCAGTGGTCGAGATGACGTGACCGTCCTGGATATTGTCGAAGCTGTTGTCCGGGTGTCCAATATCGGATGTGATCGAGAAAAGCATGATAATCCTTATCTCAAATTCATGAATAATTCATGAGTTAATTAACCAATCAGAGTAGGCGAATTAATCAGGTGATTGCGGTTGGATACCCCGGTGAACCATGCCAACACAATACGCGTGACCTGGATATTAGATGAACAACGTTGTTCATCTAATATCTTAATTACGCATGCAAATAATCTTCAAAATTGTAAACTGCAATTTAAATTATAACTAATTACTATTGTGTTCAATTGAGATGCTATATGAACAACTCGAGCTCGTGTCCCACCGGGATATCCAAACACTCGAAAACAATTAACAAAAACACTCGCGCTTCGCGCTCGTGTTTTCATACATTGTTTTCTCGTGTTTGGATATCCCGGTGAAACACTCGCTCTCGTTGTTCTATGTTGTCCATTTAGTACGTAATGGTAGGTCGAAGAAATAAAATTCTAGTTCGTCATCAGGCTGGAAACATTCGCCATCTTCGTACCTACTTTCGAGAATGGTTGTTGCTGCACCGGATCACCACACACAAGTAGTATCAGTCTAAACAGCAACCTGTTAATTGTGGACAACACGCAAGTGAAAATGCTCTCTGATAACATGGACGCCTCGTCGATAACGACGACGTTGTACCGTGAGATTTCCCAGTTGATACGCGGGCTGTCTTCGGGAGCGACCGAATAGCAAAAGGATGAGTTAACAGTATCGCAAGTGACAAAGTCGGGAACTCGTTCCCGGTAGTCACACGCCAGAAAACCAGTTGGTGCCGCAATCAACACGTTTGCTCCCTTACCCACAAGCTTGTGAACGATGGAGAGGATAACATGAGATTTGCCAGATCCTGGTTTTCCCGTGCGAGATGGTTCAATTCACTAGTTCTTTTGACGTATTTCACGTGCGTTTTTCGCATTGTCCGATGACAAAGTGAGCCACATTTCCGGTTTAGAAGGTTTCATATCAACTAGGTGCCTAATGGCCGCCTGTTGTCCTGACACATGATATGAATATAACGAGTCTAATTGCACAGCGTCGTGAGATTTTGCCACTTACGACGTGACATCACAATAGCATCGCCCTGTCGTCTGTTGTTTGAAAATCCATGGAACATTTGAAGGCCGTTAAAATAGTGGAGACATACTCTCTCAAATTCAAGGCAAATGCATCCGCGGGGTGCTTAAGGTGAAGCACTTTATTTCCTTGCACGTCGCGCTCAACAGTTGTATCTCCGTTTTTTTTTAGTTTTTTTTTTATTTATTAACTTTACAACCATACAAGAATGCAAATATACAGTAAATAAAGAGTGCAATACTTGAACACGATTGAAGGAATGATCAACAGGACAGGAGTCCCATGTGAAGACCAACCGAACAAAAAATTACATAATAAACATATATATATATATATAAGTAAAAACACAATAAAAAAAAACTAATACACAAATTACATAAGAATAAAGATTTAAGAGCAACAACTTGGATTGAAAGAACGACATTTAGAACAGAAACTTTTCCAGGTGCGCAGTCTATTAACATCTAAATTGGAGTCTAACTTAGAAGAGTAGTGAATATAAAGTTTATGTTTAAAAGTGGAAACAGAAGTAGTTTTACGAACTATCGGAGAGATATCGTTCCAGAGAAACACAATTCTGTTGAAAAAAGAATTTCTAAAAAGAGAAGTCCTACAAGGACTGGCTTCAAGCAAGTTGTTTTGACTTGAACGAGTGCGAGACGAGCGAATAGAAGAAAAAGTCACAAAACGGGAGATATCTAGATCGTAGAGACCTTGTTTGCACTTAAAAAAGAAGAGAAGATCCTTAATTTCAAGCCAATACGATATCGGTAATAAGTTAAGCCTTTTAAGACGGTCAGTGTAAGACGATTCATAATCTTGGAGTATGAATTTAGTGGCTCGTCTCTGAACACCCTCAAGAAGTGAAAGGTCGCGTGACTTATCCTGAGGAGCCCAGATTTCACTACCGTAAGACAAGTGAGAACGGACGAGCGCTAAATAAAGTAGACGACGGCAACGGACATTTGACATTTGAGTACAGTTCCTGCTAAGAAACCCAAGCATACGATTAGCTTTAGCAACACATTTAGCGATATGGGGGGACCACTTAAGGTCATTGCTGATGACCACACCCAAATCGGTTTGATTTGTTACACTTTTCACTAATTCGTTGTTGAGGTGGTAGGAATGACTAGATTGAGTACGTTTTCGGGATATCCTTAGTAAAAGAGTTTTAGACACATTAAATTTCATTTGCCATGACTGTGACAAGTTGCTCATAGCATCGAGATCAAGCTGGACGAGATCTCTATCCGCTGGTGACTCAATTGAGCGGAAGCATTTGCTGTCATCAGCAAAAAGAGCAACAGTACTGTTGCTGGTTACCTCCGGAAGGTCATTAACATAGAGAATAAAAAGTAGTGGACCTATCACACTACCTTGCGGCACACCAGACTTAACACTAAGGTACGACGAAGAAACTCCTTCAACAACAACACGCTGTTTCCGATCATGAAGATAATCGGCAAACCATTTAAGAAGAGGACCGGAAATTCCATAAGTTTTCAGCTTGGATAAGAGTTTACTATGAGAGACAGAGTCAAAAGCTTTAGCAAAATCAAGATATATGAGGTCAATTTCTTTACCAGCATCAAGGGCACTACCAATGTCGTGAAATATATTAAGAAGTTGAGTAACACATGACCTATTACAGCGGAAACCATGCTGGAGATCATATAAAGAGTTCTTAATGAACAAAGAAACTTGAGTGAAAATCAAACGTTCAAGAACTTTAGAGATTAGGGATAGTAAAGAAATTGGTCTGTAATTAGTAACTTCATGAACGTCACTTTTCTTAGGGACTGGAACTATATTAGCATGTTTCCATTCTGAGGGAACTATACCCTGTTGGATAGATAACTCGAAGAGAGCAGCCAGGGAGGGAGCGATAACTTCAGAACATCGTTTTAAGAGATAAGCAGGTATTCCATCTGGGCCAGTTGCTTTAGAAGGTGACAAATTAGATAATAGAGACTGTACTAAGGATTCAGAAACAATTATGGAGTCAAGAGAATTGAGAGTACAATTTGAAGGAGAAGATAAAGAAGAAGAACCAGTGTCAGGATTAAAGACTGACGCAAAAAAGTTGTTAAAAGCGTCAGCCTTTTCTTTTGAAGAAGAGAGTTTAAGATCTCCTAATTTCATCACATCAGGTAATGAGGATTTTGACGATTTAGACTTAAAAAATCTCCAGAAAGGTTTAGAATTAACGCATATAGATTCAGATAAACTAGATAAATATTCTCTTTTTCTAGCGTTAATCCAACACTTCACATGCTGTCGGCTTTTGCGGAACTTTTCCCATAGTTGAGGCGAGTTCTTAGCCTTTGCTTTTCTTCTGAGAGACTCTTTCATTTTTATGGCATGAAGTAGGTCCTTTGTAATATAAGGAGGTGTAAAGGAACGCTTTAGTATGGTTTTAGGTATGAAAGAGTCGACAGCAGCGAGGAAGGCAGCTTTCCACTTTAACCAGGCAAGATTCACGTTGTCACTCTCACTGAGAACTATATCCAGTAAGGGAGTGTTTTGAAGATAATTAATAAGACCATTGAAGTCACCTTTGGAATAGTTATAGACAATGCGCTCGGTGGATTGTTTAGGCTGTTGGTGAATATTTAAGTCAAAAGTTATAGCTTTATGATCCGAGTGCAAAGAGATGGAGTCGTCATCAGCAACTTCAAAGTTGTCCGTCAAATGTTCATTAGTAGTGAGAACCAAGTCAAGGAGATTTTTGCCACGAGTAGGTGAATTGATCAGTTGAAAGTAACCAAAGTCAGTAATAATGTCAATAAAACCAATTTCAGATGACAAAGTGGAGAAACCAGATCCGTTAGTCCATTGGATATTAGGAAAATTAAAGTCACCAAACAATACAAGATCCTTAAATTGAGAGTCAGAAACAAATTTTAGGAAACGATTCAGTTCATTCAAGAATTCACTAGAAGATTCAGGTGGGCGGTAACAAACAGCGACAAGAACTTTATTAGAAGACGGATTAATCACGACAGAGGCAAGTTCTAATGAATCAGAAGAAAAATCGGTAGGTACACATCTGATTGAGTCTTTGACAGCTAACAGGACACCTCCTCCCCTTTTATCATTACTCCGGTCACGTCGAACAAGCTTGTATCCGGCAGGCAAGTTTTCATCATCACTAATGTTGTTGGATAGCCAAGTCTCTACTAAAGCAACAACGTCAAAGCTGTTGCCATAAACAATATCTTGTAAACAGGAAAGTTTGTTCAGGGGACAATTCGTTGAAGGATCATGGTAATTTGCTTTTAAGCTTCTGACATTCTGACACAAAATGTTAAGAGAACCGCATGGTCCGGGATTAGTTTGAACATCACCAGATAAACTAATTAGAAAAAATGATAAGTAGGAGATATGGAGTAAAACGCAGCCGCCAAACACAGGTTTCCGAAACGCATTCGTAAAAGGATTTTGTTTCAGTGTTAGCCAACGAGCACGACTATTAATACCCATAGTTTTGACAAATGTGATATTAAAACTCGCGCACAACAACTGGTGGTTGGGTAGACTTGTTGAAGAACTGCTGTTCCAATGGTGAAACCCGTGGAAAGATATTAAAAAATAGGCAAAAATTAACAATTTTCTCGAACAAACGGTTTTTAGGTCAATGGCCATGATGGGTATTATAACCAGTGGAAATCCCGCACACGGTGAAGAAACGGAGAAAATGTCAAGAAACGGCTTCTCGGGTTACGAAGGCCAGAATTCAAACTAAACAAACCAACGGATTATAAAATTAACAATAATTCAGAATAACAGGATTCTTGATCAGGAATTAGAGTTATCACAGGCAGGATTAACAGGATTAACGCAGAAAATTCAAATTTAGATGTTGCTAGGAGACATCCGGTTGAGACAAACCAAATTAACGGTCAAACACAGAATGATATATAATTCAAAAATGATTGAACGAACAAACGTAGAACTTGTACAAAATGATCAGAATACCAACACCAAACGGACTGTGAAGTTTCTGATGAATAGATGGACGCAGCACGGAGAAACAAATACTTGGGCAAATTCACGAAGAGTGCACGAACTACAGATACGCCGCAAGTTAAACGGTCAATTAAATGAATCGAAAATAAAACCACGAAAAATAACCAAACAATCCAGAACTTGAAGCAGAATGATGGCGGAATATTTAACAAACCAACAATCCAGAAATTACATAAAGAGAACCAAAAAACGGACCAAACAAAACACTAAATAGACAGAGCTAAAGTGAGACGCACTTGACACGATACTTGATAGTTCATAAAAAATAATAATTATACTAATAATAATAATATAATAATATAATAATAATAATATAATAATATAATATAATAATATAATAATATAATATTATTATAATAATAATTATACTAATAATTTTAATACTTGATAGTTCATACTTGATAGTTCGTTTTGCAAAGTCAAAGATGGTGATGGCTTGTCAGATGGTTGTAACTTACATGCGCGAAAAGCCAAATCTGGGTTATCTCGCAGGAGGTCAGCCCTGATGAACCGCAGTTGAATGTACGAAATGTCTTTCAACCAGACCATTGATTTGCCCATTGATTTGCCAATCGAATGGACTTATAGTATACACTACATGTATATATATCTTTGGGATTATTAAATCAAAGTACTCAAAGCGTACAAAAACTCTCATTACTGACAATTAATCATTTTGAGGCTGCTACATAACGTGTGTAGCAGGTTTTGCTATATGTGACCCTCCATGGGAAAACGTACGTTAACGATATTCCGTTTAAACGGCCAAAATAACGGATGGTAAACGGACGAAAACGGTATCGTAAAACGATTAAACGGCTTTCCAAAACGTTTAAACGGCTGGACAAGATTGTCGAACGGTTGAAGCCAACCGTTTTGACGGTTCTGGTCATCCGTTCAAACGGATGAGAACGGTTTATCAAAACGTTTAAACGGCTTGACAAAATTTTAAAACGGTTCTTGTCATCCGTTTAAACGGTTCTGGCCAAACGTTTAAACGTTTGGCTAAGATTTAAACATCTTGATAAACGTTTTAAACATAAAAGCGTTTACACGGTTAGACAATAATATCAATAGGCAGTAGTTTTTTGAATATCTTCAAAATGTTTATAAGTAACACATTTCGTCCCTTAGCTCCGCGCAGTTGCTGCTATACTAAATAATGTTATTGTAATGAAGTTGGTGCAACGATTTCATCTGCCAGTCATGGTTAAACTTATTTTATGGGGTCACTTAATTTGGAGCCATACTCTGTTGTGTTATCCCACACTATTTGGTGGCCGTTTTGTAAATAAATATGGTCGTTCCTCGTGTTTCTGCATGTAATCTATCAACGCCATGCATCCACCCCCTGTCGCTTAAATTCACGACGGAATGCTACATTTGTTTTCGTTATCGGAAACTTAATTTTAAAAACAACGTTGGGATGAATGGAAATTATGCGATAGGCACTTTTAATGTCGATTTTACGCATCAACGTCCCTCTACCATAGCACATAATCATATCTATATTACATTCTTTATTATTCCGTGGTTTACGCTATGGGCTGAGTGTGGATGTGACAAGTCATAATAAGCTGACAGGCAATTTAATTCTGCGGACTTGAGCTTCGATAACTCTTTATGAAAACGCAAACGAAAACCATAACGAAAACCGTTTAACAAGTACCGGACCTTGTTACGATCCCATTCGTGGTACGACATTAATTGTATTTTTAAGTTGTTGACATCAACTGGTGAAACTGATAACATTTTCAGGTCCTTGTTTGACTAGTTATAAGAATGAGCCGAGATTTCCTCTGGTAAGAAATACAGTAGTTCAATAATCTAAACCTTATTCGTTTGTGATGAATGTGCAACCTCGTCCATCTGGGAAATATCTATCCACAATGTCGTAACATATTTTCTTATCAGGCCTATGGGGTGATTACGTGGACCGGTACTGGTTATCTCGGCTGAATCGTTGCTTTAGGATCTTCATGATGGGTTTAAAACTTATATAAAATATATTTGCAATGAATAATTGGTTCAGTCAAAATGCAGAGGTGGTTCAAGCCTCAAAGGATTGAAATGGTCCACCGACCATCAATGGTTTTCCCAACGGCATCGTTTTAAATCAGTGTTGATTTCGGACTCTTATAATATGCGACGATGGTAGGTGTATATTGGCGATTTTAAGCTTAAAAACGTTTTTGGCTATCATTCTGGTGCAAAGCTAAGCAGGAAATAACAAAAAAATTAAAAATACTAATTGCTAGTGCCAAGATGTTCTAATCCCGAATAGCGTATGACGTAATTGCGGTCGGCAAAAGTGTTAACAGAGAGAGATGAACCTTTTCACCCCTAAACCTAGGGTTTATCATTTGACAAGTAGAATCATTTGGCGTTAGACAGAGTAAAATCGTCTGGCGTTAGACAGCGTAAAATCCTCTGGTTTTAGACAGAGGAAAAACATCTGGCGTTAGACAGAGTAAAATAACAAAGTGGCCAGTCTAGTGGCGAACTTCAACAGTGCTAGATCGGCCAAACCAGTAACTTTGTTATTTTACACTATGAAACTTTCATCTGGACTTTAGACTGTTTCGATAACATGACGATACCCACGGTCTCAAAAATAGCATGAACAGTGCATTGAATCTACATTTCTCCGGATGGCGGCAAGTCTAAACTATCAGGTAGAACGAGATTGCGAGAGATTGGTGAACTTTTGTGTTATTTAATAATTATGTTATGAGATATCTTAGTCTAGGCACCAGATTGTAATGTTTCTACAAAAAGCGAAAAATAACGCAGATGTCCATATGCGCTGTTGGAATAAAAAATAGCATGAGCTGTGCATTGAATCTACATTTCTCCGGATGGCGGCAAGTCTAAACTATCAGGTAGAACGAGATTGCGAGAGATTGGTGAACTTTTGTGTTATTTAATAATTATGTTATGAGATATCTTAGTCTAGGCACCAGATTGTAATGTTTCTACAAAAAGAGAAAAATAACGCAGATGTCCATATGCGCTGTTGGAAATAGGGTTTACAACACGATAAAATTTTTCGTGATAATTGTTCCTCAAACTGCAGAGTGAAGGAACTAATCAATCGGTCAAGTGGAAACGTCAAATCGTTCAGAATTTTTGCGTTGTGCGCGAGCCAATAATCATGTATATGCAGGACGACCAGCCCTCTTGGTAGGGCGATCATGCCTATATTTCATCTCTTGTTTACAAGAGAATTTCTAGACCTAACGGGCAGTAAGCGGAGATGATACCCTGGGTAAGAGGTTGCTAACCGAGTGGCTCGCTGCCCAAGCTGGTTCGCTCGAGTACGGCTGTATTTATTTTCTCACGAAACCCAGAATATCACTTATGCGGACAAGTGTTCAATTTCTAATTTAAACACAAGCAAACAAGTCGTGCAAAATATAAAGTTGTCCAAAAAATACTGGTAAAGATAAACTTTGTCGCTTGCACAGAGTTATTATTTCCCAGCCCTCCTAGGAGGGGCAGCTGCTACAGCGCATTTATATGGAAAATGTCCAGCCCTCCTAGGCGAGATCTCGCCAAGGAGTGATTTACCGCTTCGCATCCTCGCGTGCCTCCGTTATTCCCACGAGCGAAGAATGAAGAACATCTGGCAACCAGGGTACATCTAACACAGTTTGTACAGCAAACAACTGACAAATGTTTTAATAACATATATTTTAAATTTCTAAAGTATTCAAATCTCGACATGCGAAAGTTTGTCTTGGAAAGAAACTAGCAACCCAAAAACATGCTCGAGCAAACTACCTTTATCATTGAACGACAAAAGCAGAAAAGGTCGTTTTTGTTAATTGTCTGCAGTCTTTACAGGTTTAAGTTTTTCCTCGTTAAGCTTGAAAGCTATTGCGCGGCATTTCCCGTTTATTCTCGTCTTGATATCTTTCCACACTTTCTCTTCATCCTCTTTCGCCTTTCCCGGAAAACGGCTAAAAAGCAACACTAAAAACAGAAAATGAATAAAAACATATTTAATTATGATTGTGTGTAATTACGTAAAAATTGCATTTACTATTTTTAGTTTGCTGCTGCATGCATACATCATATGGGACATAATGCCAAAAATAGGTATTCTATTTCAGGTCAGAGCATGAATTCTCCAAAATTGATGCGGCGCTCCTTATTTCCCTCTTTCTTTACATAATGGTTTTGAACCTTGATGGTACAGAAATTTTGTACTAGTTTCTAAACTTTTAGTGGTAACATTTGTTGAACAAGCTTTAAATCGTTTTGAAGTAATCAAATTCAAACTGACTAAACTAACGCATTGTGATGTGCATAACCTAATAAAACCAATTTTTTGGCTTGGTAATTTAAACGCACCTTTTAAGCAATTTAATTTACCATTGTCGAGAGCAAGTTTCTTATGGGTCCCATCCGTGTTGCTTTTTTTAAGCTTGTCATTCGTGAAGAAATAAGGTAATAGTTTCAACGCGCACTTGTGCATTGGCATATCCTCTTTCGCCATTAGGGCACGGATTTTCTTGACGTCTTTACTTGGCGTGACAAATGTTTTGATGAAATCTTCAGACAAAGCCTGACTAGTGCTGGCAGCATTATCGGTTGTCTGTTGGTCTGATTCGAGTGTCTGCTGAACAGGTGGGGTTAAGGTGGGGATATACTTCATGGTAACAATACATATAGTCTCCCACCGTATTTTACGGTTATTGTTAGGGTTATGGTTAGGATTAGAGTTACGGTTAGGGTTAGGGGTAGGGTTAGGGTTAGGATTTGGGTTACGGTTGGGGTTAGGGGTATAAAAAACAGATGGAAATCCGGTCTAGTGTTACCATGAAGTATATACCTTAAGGTGGGATTCTCGTATAGTCTTCTTAATGCTTCAATGTCAATTGTTGACAATAGCATGTTTTCACTGGTGGAATTTAGGGGAGGTGAAGTTTCTTCTGTGTTGACGACTTGGGATACGTCAAGTGTGCTGTTAAACTGTTACAGAAATAAGAAATGTAAGAAAGTGGTAAACTCACCTAGCAAAGTACTATCCTGCAGCCTGTGATCTCCCTGGTGGCACTGCATGACTATATATTTCCGATTTCAAATTGATATTGGCTAGACTAGTGCTTATAAACCCAAAATGGGTTTTTGGTGATTCGGATAGAGCATAAAAAGTTAGTTGATAAGTTCTAGATTAGTTTTTGCGTTAAACTTTTAGTTTCGGAGATATAAGGGCTCAAAGTCACAATTTGTGAAAAAAAGTAGCGCAGGCCGGGAGACTGGATCCGAGGAACGTGTTATGTTTCAATACTTATAAAAATATATTACAATTCGAGTAGACAAGGTAACATCGTAAAGATACATCGTTTGGGCATTTTTCAATAAAAACTCTTAAGATAGCTGTCTTCTCCTATACAAAAGCCTAGTTGTTGTTGAAGATGGGTTCCTCGGATCCAGGGCCCTGTGTGTTATTTTGGTGGCGCTACTTTTTTCAAAAAAATGGCACAATTTGCATGTTTGAGCCGTTATATTTCCGAAACTAAAAGTTTAATGCAAAAACTAATCCAGAACTTGTTAACTAACTTTTTATTCTCTATCCGAATCACCAAAAACCCATTTTGGGTTTATAAGCACTTTAACTATAATTGAAAAGATGGCATCTAACCCGAAAGAGAAGAAAAATATGGAAAATACTGGGAGATTTTGTGGATTCTGCAAATAATTACGCTAAGCGCATATCCTGTGTTAAGAGTTGATCTTCTAATGAGTTGCTCAGCAATCTTAAAATGTTATTCCAAATTTCCGCCGCGCCAGTAACAAACACATGACTGCTAGAATGTGATGCGGTGTGATTAATCCTAAGGATCGGATGTTTGTAAGGTTCATAATATTTATTTGCCTAGTGCAATTACATAAAAAATTTGTACCGAGACAC
This sequence comes from Chrysogorgia sp. JL179-B06, assembly GCA_035772405.1. NCBI lineage: Eukaryota > Metazoa > Cnidaria > Anthozoa > Scleralcyonacea > Chrysogorgiidae > Chrysogorgia > Chrysogorgia sp. JL179-B06. Next base: position 828,261 of record JAYKKM010000363.1, on the reverse strand, counting down.
AAAAGTGCGTGTTCAATCGTTCATGAGATTTAAGATTTATTCGTGATATGCAAAGCTGGCTTATCCTGTTACTAGTCAACGTTTTTCACTAGCTTTCATACAGGCCATGTGAGAGAAAATCTACTCTAGACTCTAGTCTTTAACAACAGGAAACGCAAAGATGTATCGTTTAATTATCTGGTTGAATCAGTCTGGTTGAATCAGTCTGGTTTTCTTTGCAAGGAGCAAGTCCCAGTGTCGTTGCCGAAACAAAAAAGGAATTGTTCAAAACAAGTCAAGAAAACCTCGTTAACAAGTTATAAAAATTGAACTTATCCGGTTTAATCCTTGATAAATACAATAAGCCACATATTTCCAATGAAATTTATTTAAAAAAACGTGATTCAATGAGTGGAAACAATTGCTGTCATTAAAAACCCTTTTTCGAAATTAATACTTTTAACAGTTGCCAGTTGGCCTATCTCAATTTCCAGCTGCATATCCTCGGGCACCTCCACTTTCTGTTAAGGCGCATTTCAAGGCGTGTCTTCTGCCAGACGCAAGTAAATGTTCTACAGCTGCAGCGAATAAAGGTATACATAGCTGCTGATACTTGTAAACACTATGTTGAAAAGTGATAGAGTTAGAATTATTTGGAAGACGAATTGCAAATGGCGGGATACTGATTACATAGTGGAGAGAAAGGAAATTAAGCCAATAAGTATTAACAAAAATGAAGATTGGGCAGCACTCCCCTTAAACATTGGTGATAATGTGAAAGCTAAACATGGTTCCCGTTGGTATAACGCGGAAATAGCCGGAATTGGGGAAACAAATAGCGAAGAAGGTAAGATTGTTGTTTGTCCAAAAAAACAATAACCTAGTTTTGTATGAAATATGCAAATAATGACACTTTATTTTATTCACGTGTGGCAGTGATTGATATCCCAGCTGATACTGGGCCAGAGTTAGTGTCCGTAGAAGACCATTACGAACTGTTTCGTACCCAACAAGCGAAAATAGAAAAAGATTGGAAAGAAGAAAGAGAAATTGTTAGAAAAGCAAAAATTCAAAAAAAGGAAAAGCGACAGGACGAAAACGCTGTTGGAAACGCGTCTCATGTAGAGGACTCATCGTCCAAAAATCTTTGTGACGAGCAGCTTTGTCTGAAAACTCTTGAATGCGAAGTGTTAAGAAAAAGAGTAAGTGACCTGGAGAAAAATTGCGCACTTGCAGGAAAATTGACGAAGGTGAGTTTTGTCGTTCGCGCATAATTTACCTTGCTTCGAACTGTCTTTTTACTTTTTGCCAAGGTTACGGGAATTGTAAAAAAAAACCTTTAGCAGGTTTACTTTTTAACTTTTGGCAACGGCCAATATGGTTAAACTACATCATGGATTGTGAGCTAGAAAACAGAGATGAATTAGCTGAAAAGGTAACTAAAATTTTGGATGTTGGTTGTGGGTGCTCAGCTGGTCGAAATGGAACTGCGTGCTCAGAAATGTTCTCCAAAGATACAATGCTGTTTAACCTTTACAACTGCTTAGAGTTGAGTAGTTTTCGGAAGCCAGAAGCGCAAGCGTCGTGAAGTTTTCCAAACCCTTGTCTCCCATGGTTCTCACACAGCACACAAAATTTTTGCAGGCACATTTCGAACTTCTAAATTCTGCTTGCAGGCACCTCGCTAATTCATCGGCAGACTCGTGAGTGGGCGGCAATCAGTATATATCGCGACAAATTAAAACTAGTTGAAATGAAATTACACAACTTTCAGTCGGTATCTTCGGGTTTTTGGAACATGACGCTAACCTCCAACGTGTTTTACAGCGCCTGGAAGAAAACAACGTCCGATTGAAGAAAGAGAAGTGTAAATTCTCTCACAACCAAGTGGTATTCTATGGTCATATTTTTAGTGCTGAAGGTATCCAAGCTGATCCGACAAAGATAACCGTTTCAAAGAAGCACAACCCCCAACAAACACTGGTGAAGTACGTTCCCTTCTTGGAATGGCCCAGTACGTCTCGCGTTTCCTTCCACAGTATGCCACCATCACTGCTCCACTGCAAATGCTTACCCGTAAAGATGTACCTTGGTGCTGGGGCCCAGAACAGCAACATTCCTTCACCCGCCTGAAAGAAGTTTTAACTGGAAGTCAAGTCATAGCCTATTTTGATCCTACTCAAGAATCAAAGATCCTGGTAGATGCAAGCCCAACTGGTCTTGGCACTATTTTTGTCCAAAACGACAAAATTGTCAGTTATGCCAGTCGTGCATTAAGCCCTGTGGAAAGTCGGTACTCTCAAACTGAACGAGAAATGCTCGCATGTGTTTGGGGAGCTGAACACTTCCACTTGTATGTGTATGGTGCACACTTTACGATTGTCACCGACCATAAGCCGCTGTTGGGGATTTTCAAGAACAACAAGCAAACACCAGCACGAATCGGTCGATGGAAACTCCGCTTGTTGCCGTACAACTACTCACTGGTATACAGACCAGGACGAGACGCCGAGAACCCTGCTGATTACATGAGCAGACATCCCTGTCAGACAGAGATCGTCCCACACAACATTGCTGAAGATTATGTCAATTATATCAGCTGTAATGCTATTCCAAAGGCAATGACTATTGAAGAAGTTAAATCAGCTACCCTGCAAGACCCCCTGATGCAAATACTCATCCAAGCTATCGACACCAACCAGTTGGATAATCCTGAGTTGAAACCATTTCGGAATGTTAAAGACGAACTGTCTGTCGCAAATGGTTTGGTTTTACGACAAACCCGTGTGGTAATACCTTCATCCTTACAGCAGAAATCAGTTGATCTTGCCCACGCCACTCATCACGGCATCGTTAAGACAAAAAGCTTGATTAGAGAGAAGATCTGGTTTCCAGCCATTGATCGAATAGTCGAAGACAAAGTTAAGAATTGCATCTATTGTCAAGCAACTACTCCTGGGGAAACACACACGTCCTGAACCATTACAGATGTCGGACCTCCCTGAAAGTCCTTGGAAGAATGTTGCAGTTGATTTTATTGGCCCGTTTCCCTCTGGCGATTATGTTGCAGTAGTTATAGATGAATACAGTCGTTTTCCCGAAGCCGAAATTGTGACCTCTACTTCAGCACAGTCTCTCATCCCAAAGCTCGATGCAATTTTCGCAAGACAAGGAATTCCAGATGTTGTCAAGAGTGACAACGGTCCACCGTTCAACAGCCAGGAATTCCAAAAGTTCGCCACTTACCTTGGTTTTCACCATCGCCATATAACCCCTTACTGGCCCAGAGCCAATGGAGAGGTTGAACGTTTTATGCAAACATTGGGCAAGTTCATCCGAGCAGCGCATTTGGAGCACCGAAATTGGAAACAAGAGTTACAAAGTTTCCTTCGACAGTACCGGGCAACACCACATTCCACAACAAGTATGTCTCCCTCCGAAGCTTTAAATGGCCGTAAATTGAAAACTCGATTACCTTCTGTTGTACAGAGAGACTCTTCCAATGCTTCCGAACGCGATCACCTCATCCGCACCCAAGATGGAAGAAGCAAAAATAGAATGAAAGCTTAACGCACACCAACATGTGAAATCTGTTCATTCGAAGATGGGGACAGCGTCCTACAAAGGCAGCATCGAAAGAATAAGTTGGACACCCCATATATCCCAAGACCTTTGGCCGTGGTGGCAAAGAAGGGATCGATGGTTACCGCACAAGATGGTCCCAAATGCATCACAAGAAACTCGTCATTGTTCAAAAAGATTCCATCACAACAAAGAACCGTTCCAGAGCCTAGAGGAGGATGATGATGACACTGAATTCAGAAATGTGCCAGGACCGAAAGCTAACTGTTCACAACCCTCTTTGGGATGCCGCCAATCAAGTCGAATAAGGCACCCTCCAGCCCGTTATGGTGACAGTGTTTAACCAGTGACTATAACTGTTATAACTTAAAAGAACTTATTTTTTAGTTTTATATTTAGAACACTTATAAAGAACATTTTAAAGTATAGAGAACATTTAAAGTACAAGTATTAAAAACTGTTGTATAAGCAGTTAACATATCCAAATGAGGAGATGGATGTAGTGTCGTATAGTTCCGGTTAATGTTTCCCACCTTCCGGTGACGTCAGTTACATTGTAAATGTAGGGAATAAAGGTAGTTCATATTTTGTTTCCGTGCGAGACAGCACGACAGTTGCCAGGGCCAAATTTTCCGATGCCGCGCATGATCGACGACGTTGATCATGAATATATATATATATATACAAGGAAACTGACTCTACAAACACCTTGGAAACATAAGAAAGTAATACATCAGGTCAAACAATCATGAATAGCATGAGCGATGATTTGTGGTGATTTATTGCTGAGCTCTCGACCTGTTGACTCAGGCCTTCAGAGCAAATGCCAACCTATTGTTGGCTCACATCCATAGGCGTAGCCAGAAGGAGGCCCGGCCCCCCCTGGCAAAATTCCTGGCCTTCACTTTCAACCACCGAAGCTTCGCTCTGACCCCGTGTCAGAGGCATATAGTTTCGTTTATCAATTTACTTCGTTTATCAGGAAATATCCTGCCAAGACCACACAAATAATTGCAAAATGTAAAGGTTTATTTCACAGCTCTCAAAAAACTCAGCCCTCAAACTCTTCGAACGAAACATAAACTTCGACAATATAAAATTGTCATAGCAACGCCGAACAGGTCGATCACCCCACACAATAAAATAAATTAACTTATTCTCGTCAAATAACGTGTACGCAACAAGCGCACTGATTGGTCAATACCAGTGTTTGGATAAGAGTATCCAAACACAGGAATTCTGAAGTCGATCTTATACACATCAAAAGCAAATCATGCTGGCCCATCATCGTTTTTAAACATTTATTAATATTCTATACATATGCACAATAACTATAAATAAAAGATAGCAATCTTCCCTGTTAATTTTCACAAGATTTTGCCAAAATAGGCCGAAATTATAAGTATTTTAAGTGGACAAAGCAACGCTAAAGCGAACGAGAATTCCCGTATAATTTGTGAGGGCGACGTTTACTTTATTGAAAGTTTCAATAAAGACAAAACGTTAGATATACTCCACCAAGAGAACATGGAAAAGGTATAAAATGTTTATTTTACCTCTGGCAGGATATTCATGAAGAAACCATTTTGTTCTTGTAGCCAACAAAAAATCTTCGACATTGAGACAAAACCACAGAGTTTTTTATGAAATCAAATCAAACTTGCCATGTGAGTGGATCTCAGGTGCCTGATGCTTGTCGAATTTCAATTTTTACTCGTTACCGTTTGCCGTGTTTTTGATTCACGATTTCGTCAGTCTTATACGACCGATTTTGGCTGCTAGACAGGAAAGATTTAATATACCATTGCAGATATTTTTGCATTGATCAATTTTACATTTTCCGCTGATTTTTTCTTCACCGTTCTACATTTTCTAGAACTACTAGTCCTAACCATTGTGCATGCAAGATGGTCTTTTCTAGAAAATGGAAGTTTTTCAACCTGATTTATGATAATTTATGCTGACTTATATTAACATAATGTGTCTTGTTCAGGAAATTTAAAAGCATTGGTAACACCGGTTTATTGGGCTTTCAGAAATGTATATTTCAGTTATGGTTATTTCTAAAGATATCAGTAGAACAAAAATGTGGTTCAATTTTGGATGTTTTTCAGCCCGTCAGGAAAGAGTTAAAGCATTGCTGATTCCACGTGCAGCTCAAAGTTTAATTTGGAACAGAATAACAAATACCAAAGGAGGGTCAGGCAAGAATATTCCAATGGAGCACCTTAACAAGCCACTTAAAAAAATATTAAGATGTCTTGGTGTAAATATAACATAAATCAGCAAAGAGATTCATCAAAGCACGGAAATCAATAGCGAAGTGTACAGTTACTATTTATAGACCAAAACTGAGACAAACAAACCAAATTTGAATCTCAAGGGATTCCTAAATAGCAATTCTCTATTGTTGGGAATGCAAGAATAAACAAGAATAAATTATAGACTCAGACAAACATGAATACTGACATCGTCTGTCTGCTTCGCTATTTAAAGGGGCTATGTCACGATTTGCCTGGTTACTCAGCCAGCACTAATTTGCGATAAAAATTCGCTCGAGCGCAAAAAAACCCTCTTCATCCAAGCGTGTAAATATGGCTACTCTGGACAGTCAAACAAATGAATCAAGAGAAGACGATCAGGATTCATATTACATCGAGTTGGTAAGTGTCATTGAACCAAATATATCGCCGTTCTATAAGATCTTTGCGAATTTAGTTTTAATCTCTTATTTTTTCGGGTTTTTATAGCCAGCACATGATATATGCAAATGTAAGAGTACATGCTCGACAAAGAAGAGTGCACAAAGAGAGGGTTGTCCTTGTAGGACAGAAGGGAGACTCTGCTCGCAGCATTGTAAAAAAACTCGTCCAAAAATAACCCACCAACATGAAAATAACAAATACTAATCGAATAAATCGTTTACGCTTCGCTTTGATTTTGGATCCGAATAAAAAATAAAAAGTATGCTTAGCTGAGTAACCAGGCAGATCGTGACATAGCCCCTTTAAGAGATTCTCTGCAAAATTGATTACCCAAAATGTCGAAATGTGGAGAGAGGGCTGTAACCAACCCCAAAACAACAAAAATCCTAACCATAACCCCCCGCCTAATGAGTTTTCTCAGAAACACAGCCGAGGGGTTAGGGTTAGAAAACTCATTAGGTGGAGTGGGTTATGGTTAGGATCTTTGTTGTTTTGGGGTTGGTTACAGTCCTCTCTCCACATTTCGACCTTTTGGGTGTACTAAAAAACCACTACCCACCACCGTTTACACATGGCTTGGCCGTGTAAACTCAGGAAATGTCCTGGGGACTAGGTGGTCTACTGTATCTGAAATAGCCCTCACCGTATAATACAGCCTCGGCTTAACTTAGTCGATTTGTCACTCATTCACTTCCGGTTATTTTATAATTTGTTTCTCACCTTCGAAACAGTTTTTGTTTTTGTAAAAAAATAGCCAGTATTCTGTTGACCATGTATTGTTCAAAAAAATTATACTTTTTGTTGTAGAAAAGTAAACAAGTGGAAGAGGCATTAGCCAAAATGGAAAGTCCTTTCCCAAAAATCCTGATTAATGGGGATGTTGAGTCCCCAGATGAAATGTCAATTGTGGCGGATCATCAGGTGCTGTTTAGCATCGATGGTGGAATAGTTGAAGGATGCTTTGCAGTTTTGTCCACATATTATGTTTTTATGTTATCAATATCCGAACTCATTAAATTTTTTTACATATATTTTAAACATTCAGGATGGAAGGAAATTACCTACCTGCATTATTAATTTTGTAAATAGCACGCATTCATGAATATAGAATGAAATATCCAAAAAAATAAGGAGATCTTCAAAAACCAGAGTCAAAACAAGACAAAACAAAAAAGAATTGCTGACATTTTGACAAGGATCTTTTACTCTTTTTGGACTTACACCATCCTTGGAATGTATTGATATTTTTGTAAGTGACCTTATTTTTTTTGATGTTTTATATTTGGTTTTTGCTATATGGTTTTACCATTTTACCATATATATAGCTTACCATTACTTCCTCTTTCAATTATATTCTGGCTTTATATTACTTGTAATTTTTCATTGAATATATTATATTTGCAAACATTTCAAGTGAAAACCTGTTTAACTTGTGTATATTTTTGTTATTTTCAGTAAAGGTAATGTTTATTTTACCCAAGATTTTGATGCATTAAAAATAGATTTTGGGTGGTTGGATATACCCAAGTTTTGAGTCAATTTACTCAGTTTGAGTGAAATATTCATTTTACTCAGGATTTTTGGTCACTGTGTGTACATTCTATGTGAGTCAATTTTACTCAAAATTCGAGTAATTACTCAAACGTTTGAGTAAAATGATCATTTTACTCCATATATTGGGTATAACCTGAAGTGTTATAACCTAAACCCTTGCCACGCAAGTGTTAGATAGATTCCCAGACCCTTCTGTCAGGCAGCAGGCAACTATTGGATTCATTTCAACTATGATCGCTGCAGAATTAGATGAAAAAGTTTGCTCAAATTGCTGCAAATTGTCTTTCCGAGCTTCTACATTTCAATCTTTGGTTGAGTAAAATTGACTAAAAAATTTGAGTAAATTTAGTATTTTACTCAAACCTTTGAGTTTTTGAGTAAATTTACTCAAGGGTTTTTTTGCAGTGCATGTCTCATCTATTTTAAGGCACACCACACCGGTTTATGGTCTGAAAAATATGATTCATATATTCCACTTGTAACGTATATGTCTGGAATATTGGTGTACAGATGATCCAGAAGTGATCCATAATCGGTTGTAGGAAGCTAGATGCAACTTTTGCTGATATGAGGGACCAAATATTTTAAGTATCTGATAGCCAGTCAATGTTGAAATCACCACATATTATGCAATACTCTTAATTTATCTAATAAGCCAGTTCGTAATGTCGACTGCACATCAAAATGACGTGTTCTGCATCAGCATAAAACTTAATTCATAACATCAGGCTAAAACCACAATAGATGTTTGCATTTCTATTTACACTTGCAAATTCGTTATACTGAGTCTAATACTAGAAATACGTATATGCAACACCCGTCGCCCGCTTACTGTTTGAAACTTTTATAGCATAGTTGTAATACAGTACTGTAGTTATGCGCTTTGTCCTAGTGACGTCATCAGCGTTCAATAATTTTTGTTTTGGACACCTCCGTTCAATAATTTACAGTATTCGATGAAATTGGGGAACAGTGTTGAGATGAACTGGTACTTTGTGTTAGGTATGGAAAATGGTTGCAACATTTCATTTGTCTGCAGATTACACCAGTCACAAATGATTGATGTGGCGACGCGGCCGGGCCCCTTGCAAGGTCCCAGGCTATTTTGCCCCCCTTCTCACCGACCTTGTGATTCATGAAATAATCAACTTAGTATAGTTAGTATAAAGACACCAAATACTGTTAAAAAATGAAGGAAAAAAGTGCATTCTCTTTATCATTCAAATGTCTAGGGGTGCATATAGTGCAAATGTATAGGCATCAATTTGGTTTTAATACAGTATTAGGGATTCTATCCCGATTGTTGGTGAGGATAGATGCTCTTGAGGTGAGGTCTCAATGCAGGGCAGAGAAACTGACCTTTCCTAAGTCTGGACATGAAACTGATCGGTTAATAGAAACCCTAGGATTGGTACCATGTTAGTTAATAAATGTCTTGAAGGCATTTTACCACCATTTCTAAAGAACTATTTTAATCTCAATGAATTTGTTCATTGCATACATGTAAGAGCATTATCTAATATCTATTGCCTTAATTGACAATACTGCATTTGTAGGATTGATACAACTTTCAAGTTATAATTAGTTTTTGTAACATATTGTACATATATACGAATATGTGTAATAAATAATAATTGTAATTTGTTAGGAAACAGGACCCCGTCAATACCAGTGTTAGCATTGAACAGGCTATCCTGTATTTTTATTAGTATTATTAATAATGCCTAAACTTTTCCCAATCCCAGAATGTATATAGTACAACTCTCTCGGTTAAGTATTTCAAAATTTGTCAAAAGATTTCTGAACAATCACAATGCAGTACTATACAAGTTACAACTAACAAACAATAACATGACATGGTTGTTTTATTGAAGATAAAATATTGTTCAGCATACTGTACATTGTAGGCAGAAATACAGATCTTTTAAAGGTTGGTGCACTGCCAAAATAGTGTGTAACAGGTCTCAGACATTCAACGTTTCGAGCGAAGGCCCTTCGTCACTCAAGACAATCAAATAGTTACTGTAATAAACGATAAAGTAGTGTTTAGTGACGTACGGTAGCAGTAAGGCGGTAGTCTTTTATAATTCAACGAATGCTAATCCTAATATAATTACCTAACCAAATTACCAACCCCAATCGTGGGTTGGGAACGAACGCCTTGTTTATCTTACAAATATATAGACACTTAAAAGTTAAAATAAAAGGACTTTCGCTCAACACAGTGTACTATCCTTGAATACTGCGAATACTAATTTATTTACCTGTATTCGTGTCTGAGCAAAATATCTATAGGTATGGATGAATATTTCAAAATAAAACTTGCTTGTCCGTCAACGCTACATTCCACAGTTTCGGCATGAATTCAGTATTTACTTTGTTCAAAAGTCAAAACAAACATTACTATATCCGCTGATTTTGTGCGGAATATGGCTTGTTGTGATGGTCTGGTATTGCAGTAATTATATATTTTGTCCCTGTCACTCTCCTTTTTTCCGTAGTCTTTCGACCTTTTGCTCCTCGGTTCTTTCTCTTCCTCTCCTCTTTTTGTTTTGATTGTTGTTTATCCATAGCAATAAATTGTTTTCAAACTCACTATGTCCTTTTTGAAAAAAAAAACACCTTGAATACCGTTTCAATTTTGCATTATTCACCAGGCCAAATTTCCGATGCCACGCATTTGGACGGCGGTTGATGCATATAATATAATGTTTGCGGGTATTTCTTTTGTTCTCACAGGGCGATTAACAACTAATATACCTCATTATACCATTTTTGCTAATCTTACCTCCGTTGACGACAAACCAGGTCTGATTAGAACTAATCAAAGGTTTGACGCCAACGGAGGTACGATTACGAAAAATGAATTTTAATCAAATCATCATTCAAAGACTCATCACAAGGTCGAGGAACCTCGTCAGAAATTTCGCCAAAATTAATTTTGATACGGTAGATTAGTTGTTAATGCCCTGTGAGAACAAAATAAATACCCGCAAACATTATATTACAAAGGAATAGCATAAAAAGAGGTGCATTAACCATTAAACGTCCCGCTCGATTCGGGTCATTTAGTAATTAAATGACCCTCGTCGAGCGGGACGTTTAATAGCTAATGCACCTCTTTTTATGCTATTACTTATAATAAATAAACAAAACCCATCACTGTAGACCCAAGCGTTCCCCCCCGTGATAAGGGACTAAACGCCGGTCGATATTAGCTCCCTCAGGCCTTCGGCCGGCGCTTCGCGAGGGGATTATGAATTGAAATAGGTTTTATCCTGACACACTGGCTTAATTATTGTCTTAGAATAGTCAAATGAACACCAAAGACTCCTTATCGACTCACCCCTTGTCCCAACTATACGACACGTATAGGTTAGACTCATAAGTGCTCTATGGGATATAGAGTTCCGAGCTAGTGTTAGAGCTTGGTCTTCTATCTAATTCGAGGGACTCTATATCCCATAGGGCACGATTGTTAATAATCCGGTCGTACCACTGTTCAGTTGGCTTTTTACTGTCAGAACGAAATATAAAGCGACACACAACATGCAAGTAAAAAATGAGCTGCCACTACGGCTAAAACAGACTAATTTTTGCTTTCCAATTTTCTTTCCAAACTATTACTCCGTAACCGTTTGCTGTTATAATTTAACATAGGCACCAGGACGAGTTTTTGTAGTTCTTTTATAAATCAGGATTAAAAAATCGGTTTTATCATACAACAAATGTTATATCTGGGACTTTACAGATATTTGACTGATGTTATTGTACGGTGTACAGTTTATTTTATTTTGTCATTTCATTTAAGATGATGCGTGCTTATTTTTACAGCTTCCATACTCAATATGGACCAATACTGATGTGTTTTCAGATGCTATTTTCGAGAAATGCGCGACACCATCATGTGATTGTGAAGGAAAATTGTTTGACTGTCCATTATGCATCTCACACAGAATCAAACCTTTAAAACTGAGCAAGATCAAAATGCATTGGAATCCAATAATTCCATGTCAAGGTACTTAATTACACTTAATATCGCATGTAATGCGAATCGATCGTTGCTCACCATATTCACAAGGAAGTAATAATAATAATAATACTATTAATTAGTTGTATCCTTTCTATACATCTCAGGTCATGTTATGCTAAGATGTTATATGAATTGCAAAACAATTGCGGGAACCAAACTTGATGGTATTTCTCATGACCACTGTTTCATGTGCTCTGATGTTTACAAGAGACAAGATGTTTTCAAGATCCATGTAAAAACTCATACAAAAAGATTTAAAAATATATGAAGACTCAGAAGTATCTACATTGGGCCCAATGACCTGTGAGACAGAAACAATTACGTCAGAAGCTGATCAATTGACGACCAACACGTTAGATGAAGTCCAAATTTTGTTTGTTGTCACCTAAAAAGTGTGCAGTATGTAACAAAGAATGCTCAGTCTCGCTACGTTTCACAGCACACGTGAAATCAAACCTTAATTTTCGTCGATCCCATGCGATTGCCTATACTAATTTTTACATTTTAGCGAATGTAGTGGGACTGAAAGGATTCAATTGGTGTAGGAACTGCAGCAAACACAACGAATTTTCTTTCGAATTCAAGGTCTTTCGAAAATAATACAAAACTCTTTTGGTCATATCATAAGGCATTTTATCACGATAAACGTCGCTCAAATGTTATAACCCATGGAGACTCCATCGCTTTTTCTGCTAAGGAAAAAGCTGAAATGTTTAATTCGTATTTCTCTTAGATGTTTCAACCTAAATCTGATGAAAATAACCTGCAATAAGATTGCACACTTAAAACGAACATGTTAATTACGGAAGTCGTGCTAAAGAAGTTTGTGATTGTTTGCAAAATCTTGATGTAACAAAAGCGTATGGTCCAGACGGTATTCCGCCTCGTTTGTTAAAAGAATGTGAGTTTGAAATCTCGCCCAGCCTTTGTTGTCTATTCAACATGTCATTAAGGACTGGTAATGTTCCTGATGAATGGAAGAAATCTAATGTAACTCCAGTGCATAAAAATGATTCATTGGAAGCTGCGTGTAATTACCGACCAATATCTCTGTTAAGCATTGTTTCAAAAGTTCTAGAACGCTGTGTTCATCATCTACCCATTTCTCTCACCGCTTATAAATAATGTTCAACATGGTTTTCTAAAGAAACGGTCATGTATAACCCAACTTTTGTCCGTATTGCATGATATCAGAAGAAACCTTGACAATAACAAGCAAGTTGATATGATATATCTTGATTTCTCCAAAGCCTTTGATTCCGTTGACCACGAAATCCTCCTGCAAAGGCTTCAAGCTCACGGGGTTAGTGACTCTTTATTTCGGTGGTTTAAAAGTTACTTAAGCAATCGATTTCAGCGAGTGGTTATTGAAAATGTCGCGTCTGAGTGGTCACCGGTGACTTTGGGTGTCCCTCAGGGAAGTATTTTAGGGCCACTTCTTTTTACAATTTTTATAAATGATTTACCGGACACGTCACCGAACACAAGTATTGCCCTTTACGCTGATGATTCTAAAGTTTATCGACCTATATTATCTATGAGCGATTCCATAATATTACAACAAGATTTACATAATCTTGACAGATGGAGCTACAAAAGCCGAATGAAGTTCAACTCCACTAAATGTAAAATCCTAACCGTAACAAGAAACAAATCTCCCTGTATATACTCTTACAGCCTGACTGGCAAAGATCTTGCACGTTGTAGTGAGGAAACTGATCTAGGGATAAATATAAGCTGTAATCTCAAATGGGACTCCCCATGTCATGCAGGTAGTGACCAAAGCTAATAAAATGCTGGGCCTTGTGAGAAGGACCTGTTATAGCCTCACCGAAACATGTGTAAGAAGAACTCTGTTTTTATCTCTTGTCAAATCGCAGTTGAACTATGGTACACACAAGTATGGTCACCAACCAATGTTACATTGATGAAAAGAATCGAAGGAGTGCAAAGACGAGCTACACGATGTATCCTAAGATGTAAACGGGGAGAGCTCACTTACTTGGAACGCTTATTACGTCTTGATCTTTTACCACTTTCTTATGACAGAGAGATTAAAGACCTGACTTTTTATTTTAAATGTAAATATAACTTAGTTGAGCTCGATATAGATAAATTTACATCTCTGGTCTCTAGTCGGACAAGGCAGGGAGCATCATCTTTTTTACAGACACCATATTGTAAAACTAGTACCTTTCAATCGTCTTATTTTGATAGAATAGTTAAACTCTGGAATTTTATTCTCAAGGTCGCACCTGTTGGTATTTTTTTAACAATTTCTAAGTTTTAAATAATTTTTCCATATAACTTATACAAATCTTCTTGTAAATATTTTTGATCCTGATATGGCATGTACTTATTCACTGTACAGGACGTGTTCCTGTCATAGTCAAACATAGATATATCACGATGTAACAATCTAGGACAACTGTTTTATCATAGACTTTATTTTTTTTGTATTTTAGAATATGCTGGCAGACACCTCGCATGGGACTTGTCCCGTTCGTGTCTAGCCATATTTGGCTATTTTTATTGTAATTATATATAGATATCATATTTTTTGTGCCAAATTAAAGTTGTTAAATTATAAAAAATTATAAAAATTACAATCATAGACCTACCAAGTCAGGGTATCCCAGTACAGCAAAGATTAGGATATTTTGAATGCAAAGAGAAAAAACAGTAGCCTTGGTAAGTAAAAAGTAATTGGGTATTGTCACTCGATGTTTATGTATAATATACTACATGTGTATACTACTATACATGTATTTAACAATTTTTTGTATATAGTGTAATAAATGTTTGAATCATTAATTGTACACATTCTATGTAATGTAATAATGATTTAATTATTCTGTACTTTTACATTGACCAATAAAATAAGCAGAATTATGTCCTTGATATTACAGTAGCTGTAAGGACAAGAAAGACGTCGTTCTGTTACGCATACCTATTAATCTCCCTATGAATACGGATGGTTATAAAACAGTGGGGCGCACTATTCCGCAGAACAATATCAAAGTTCACAAGGTTGACAGAGAGAGAGCCAGGTATACCAACTTTCGGCATGCATGGTAACTATTCGCAATACTTACTTATCAGGACGTAAATTTTGATTCTATTTCAGAATTTTTCATCATTTTTCAGCACTAGTATCAGTAGGAATATCATGATGAAAATGTTATATTTATTGGGTGTAAATGTTACTAGGTATAGGTAAAATAAGCTTATCCGTTTTTTTAACGCATTCTCGATGTTTATTAAAATAGATTCACTATGGAAATGATGCTAGACAGGGCCACTTTAACTGCATCATCTTGCACAATGCAGAGTGGTTTTCTGTAGATGACTTGTCGGTGGAACCCAGACAAAACTGCAAAACAGATTGGTATGGTGACATATACCTAATGTTTTATACCAAACGAGGTACGTTTTAAAATCTGGAAAAATTCTATTTAAAGTGCTCCTAACCTCAACATTTTTTATTGTCTTATTTGGAAGAACTTTTAAAATGATAAAGTAACTTCTTTTAAAGATTTTCGTTTCTTTGCTTTCTTTTTTAGATATCAGTTTGTTTGATATGCAAATATCTGGAATTTCGTCACACATGCATAATGAATTGTCAGAGAATGTTATGTATATTTGCGTTGATGAAATAAAAACACTAAAGTGTGAATAACACGTGTGTGCGTTTCTCCCACAACACCAAACTTCTTGATTTTAAAGGATTTCGTACGAGAACGAAAGAGATATACACATTTCTCCAATAAGTCATTATGCATGTGTGACGAAATTCCATACATTTGCATATCAAACAAACTGATATATCTCAAAAAGAAAGCGAAGAAACGAAAATCTTTAAAATAAGTTACTTTATCATTTCAAAAGTTCTACCAATTGTAACATGAATATGAATAAACGTTTTCTCAATATTTGAATTAGTAATACATGCATACCAGTTTAACGGTTGGTCTGATAATTGATATAAATAATAAATATAAAGCAAATATTCGCACGCAAATAGGAATTTAATGTATTCTATCTTCTCCGTTCCATAGTCAATGTACGTTGATATATAGTTAAGTGTAAATAGCCAAGGGAATTGTGAAAGTGAAAAACGATGTTGTAATCTTTCAAAAGCTTCGGAAATGGTCTGTTGGTAAATTGAGTTCCTTTATCGGTATGAAATTTCTCGGGACGTCTGCCTTTTGTTGCATATCTTCTTAAAGGCTTTAATTAAATTTTCTCAGGACTTTGTTTTCAGTAGTTCTCCCATGCATACTTGGATAAGACATCAATGACAGTTGAAATGTATTTATAGCCATTCAACGAATCCATAATGATCAGAAAAATATGGCAAAACACTGCAAACATGCAATGAACATGGCATTGCTATGAGAAAAGAACTCACGAAAGTGACCAACAGAATTAAGAATTAATTGGTGATGTGTTAATTTCTTTCAAAGTATAACAATCCAATTGTGCCATTACATTATATACTTAGTGTAATACCATGATTACTTTGACAACCCTTGTTTTATTTTGTTTTGGGAGGGACTTTAAAACCCTAAATTCACTTACCAGACTCCCATCCTGTTTTCCCCCATGCAGTGTTAATGAGGGAAATTTAGAGATTTTCCCTGTGGTATTTAGAAATTTTCCCTGTGATATCAAATTAATGATAACATTGTTTTGTGAAAAAAGTGATTTAAGTCTGAAGTAGCAACTGTAACATGCAACCATCTCCCCTAAATTGTTTTCTACTTGTAAATATGGTGCCATTTTTAACTTCAACCCACCTGTTCAGCTCAAAGCAGAGATCGGGAGAGTTATGAACGACAAAGGCATTGTGAAGAGAATGACATTGGAAATCAAACATTTTGAAGTTGGCAAAGAAGAAGGCCATGTGTCAAGCAAATAATTAGTCAGATGGAAGAGGCCATTTCTGACAATCCAGATAAAATACCAGGTACATTGTTTCTAGTTGTTTTTAATGTACATGTCGTTGACGTGTAATATGCAATTTTAGATAAAGCTCTTCCCAGTAGTAAAATGGAAATTTTTTCTCTGAAGTTGCAGAATACACAAAAGTTAAATAGAATATTATAATTGTGCTTATGTGGATTTCTGTTTTTGCATCGCCACCAAAGCAAGGCTTGATCTATAAACAAATTTATGCAGCTTAAACCTTAATAGGCCTCATATTTACCCAATTCTTTTACGATAATTACCATTATTTTTTGCAAATATAGAAACTGAAGAGGCTGCATCTATCCTTTTGCTGCCAATCATTATGAAAGAGAATGGAGGAAGGGAAACATTGAAATTCTTACCATTTGCTCTGGCTCTGTAAGTTCAGTGCATTTTATTATTTCATTATATAAAATACATAAGTGGAGTGTCTTATGCGTGTTTTTATTGATTGATGTGTTTGCACAAGGCTATGTAAACACAAATATGATGTTGCATAAAATTTCTACGCCAATTTTATAAAATAAATAAAAAACACTGCTCTGTGTTTTTAAATAATCTAATGCAAACACTCAGGGGTTTTTGGAAGATGTGATCTAACATTCGAGTAATGTTTTCTTCACTGCATAAGATATTTTATTATAGAATACTCATACAATCTGGATTGTGATTGGCTAAAAACCTACAGACAATTCTTAATGTCTTGCCACCTACAAAGCAGGGGCGGATTTAGGGTACTACAAACACGTAAAAAAACTAACGTAAAAAAATTGACTAATTAATTCCATTTTAAAAAGCCGACTAATTAATTCACTGAAAAAATTGACAAAAATTTATTATTTTCCAAATTTTAAAACTTTTATTTAAAAACCGGCATCGAGCTCAATGAATCTGCAAAGATAATCTCTCTACGTCCCATTCTCCCGTGTTGATAGCCCGACTTGGTGAATTAACTATGCACCAGACCACTAGAGCAGCCTTTTATGCTCGGCCTGGTCGAAATAACGAGTTGATTGGTCGAAAACAATGCAAGTACGTCGGAAGTGCATGCTGGTACGTCGGAAGTTTCTTGACGCACTTGGGTTTTGATTGGCTGAAACAGGACGGTTTGACTAACTTTGCCGGGCCTTTCGGCTTCTACGAATGTCATGGAACGTGTAGAAAACGCTCTTAAAGCGAACAATGACGAATTGCTGCGACAGATCTATCGCGATTTGTCATTGAAAATCAAGTCTTGTGCCATTCTTTCTAATCGAAAGATTCTGGCACTGATTGGAAATACCTTGCACAGGGATTTCGATGCAGAGTTATACATTCCTCTGTATGCTACAGCTGACAAGTCAAAGAAGTCTTGTATTGCTCTAAGGTGAGTGAATAATCTATTATTTTAGCGTTCTCATTCAATTATTACTAGTCTCCTTCACAGGCGTGTCCGGTGTTTAGTCCACCTCCTACGCCTGCTCATCCGAGCAATACATTCCATTCCGTAGATATGACCAATCATAGATCAAGCTTCCCAAATCTGGAAGCCCGACCTATGACCTTGACTCAATTCGCCACTTTCGCGGCAAAAGATGGCGGAGTTCGATAGTGCGTTTGAGAAAGTATGCAATATATTCTGTATAAGCGATTCTGTATAAGCCAAAGAAACCTACATCAGCGTGAAGCGACAAATAAGTTCGTTAACGATAAGGTCGACATCTTTGTAAATCTGCCAACAGGGTTCGGAAAGTAGACACATGCACGCATCGCGTGCCTATTTTTTAAGACATGTCGTATTGTTGTCTTCTGAATTTCACGTTATTTTCACACAATTCCACATTGTGCTAATTTGTATTTCTATTGCCATTTAGGTTACAGCAGCATCCAAGTTCCTGACTTTGCAGGAGTCAGTGCGAGATGCTGCAGATCTGTATCTCTCATTTAAGTACACTCTACTAGTTTTCCTGTGTGATACGGCATGTGGGTTTGTATGCCACATTGAGTGTTGTGCAAAAGAAGTGAGCCAGTAACTGTGGGGGACATTTAGAGGGTGCTTTGAAGAGCCATCACTGGACAAACTGCCTTCTACGGTAACGGTATGTTCATTTATTGGATATACAGTTTGCTATCTGGGTTCTTATTTAGAAATGCTAGTGTTTGTTATGAAAACTCTTGGCAATGCACCATTTCTTAGCTTTTATATATTGTAACTCCTGCCTATATATATACACAGCACTCTAATTTTATATTACTCTATACTATAATTGATGTTTGATACCTTTTTAAGGAATGAGTGCGCCACTGATCACTACAGCAGAATACAGAGACTGATAAAGAAATGGTCCATTCAGATGATGCTTTGGTTCGTCCACCCGTTCACTGGCACATCCCAGAGATATGTTTTAGGGGATAGATTTCACACCTCAAGCAATCGCCATTATGCCTGTCTCATGCATCGACCTCTGTAATATAACTTGACTGCTGGGTATCTCGAAAACCCGGCTGAAAATTATTGGCAGAAGTTGTAGTGACTGCTGATCTCTATATATAACTTGACTGTTTGCGACTCTTATTTTACGGCAATTGTTTTTTTCTTGCAAAAATGCCAAAAACCATGGCAAAAACAAAACATATCATGCTCTTCAATAGTTTTCAGACGAGGGAACCAGGATTCAGCCACCGTTTGTGACTTAAAGTTATAATCTATAATATAAATATAAAGTTATAAATAAAGAGTTTTAAAGTTATAATCCGTAATATAAATTGTGCCTTCAAAGCATGCAATTGTGAAGCTGATATCATTTGCAGTTTAGTTTTTCTAAATAGTATCAAACATTTATTTAATATTTATTATTGTACAAATATTATAGATAAAAAACTCATAACAAGAGCAACAATTGTCCACTTACCTCAACGCAATCACACTTTCAACTGCTGTTATGTCAAAACATTAAAAGGTCACAAAACCGGAAGTTTAGTCATCATTTTCAGATATCCAGAGTATTCCAAAGTATTATTAAGGCTTAAAAATGTAGCGGCAGTTTGTTTTTGAGTAGTTTTTGTTGAGCTGACTTTGCATAGAGGGAAAATGTCGAACTGTGTTGCTTTTGGGTGCACAAACAAGCTGTCTCACCAGCTGAAGCAAGAAAAGGGAATTTCTTTTCATGAGTAAGTGCACCTTTTATTGTTATTTAATGCTAATTGCACTCTCTACTTTACAAACAAAATTGGTATTAAAGATAAAATTCATTCTATATTTGGCAAACGTTAATATCAAGACAAACAAATAATTCACAACACAATTAGTATTCATATTGTCCTATAAGTCCTAGAAGCTGATGATTAACACTTGAAATTATTATTTGAAGACCAAGGACTGGCAAAAACAGTACAAGCCAAGTAAATACGGTGATTACCTGTGATTTAAGTCCCCTTATAGGTTGTGTAATGTAGCACTTCTGATTGGACAATTAGTTGATGAATGAATAAGTTTGATATAATTGTTTCTGTAGTATTTTGTGAAAGAAGACACTGAGTCATATTAAACGATAACGTTTTACTTTACAATATGGCGAACTTCCATGTGCTACCCAGCATGCTTTGCTGGCTAGCTATCTAATCCTACATCTTCCCCTTGAACACAAAGAATAAACAACTAACAAATCTTAATGTTTATAAGCTAAACATGTTCGTAAATATAAACTAAGCGTGTCCGTAAATCTAAGATATTTATAAGAACTAACGGTCCCAATTAATTCATAAATCTAAACGTTCTGGTGGTTTTACATTTCTGCCCGAGCGTGTCACTTGCCTAGAAACAAGTGAGTCATCAGAACCAGCAGCCGCTGAAAGTTGAGGGTCTTCTGGATTTGCTGTTGATGATGTCTCTTGATCTCCTATCTCTGGGTGCTGAGATGTGTCACTATCTTCTATGTCAAAACTCTGTGAAATGGCTGGGCCAGGTGCTGTGTTGGCTGTATCTTCGATCTGTGGATTATTTTCTGTACTGGTAGCTACCAAGGCAGAGCGGTTTCGTCTGAGCATACCTCCTTTGTCTGTCTTCACCAGATAGGATCTTGGGAACTCTGTCTGTCGAACAATTTGTCCATAACAATCTTGGTCTCTTATCCAAACTGGATCACCCGGGTGAAGTTTGGACAACTCTTTTGCTTGGTGACGTTTGTCAAAATTCTGTTGTTGTTTCAGTCGACAGGAGGCCTCTTTCGTCTCCACAGTCTCACGGTCCTCGGTTTTTACATTGGGAAACAGGTTTCTTGGATGAACTGGCAGCTGCGTTCTTAGACGGCGTCCCATGAGTAGTTCACTCGGTGATAAGCCATTCTGCAGTGGAGTGGATCTGTATGTCAAAAGAGCATTGAAGATATCTTCGTTTTTTCTGAGAAGAGATTTTGCTGTTTTGACTGCACGTTCTGCTTCACCATTTGCTTGCGGATATTTGGGCGAGCTTGTTACATGGTCAAACCCATATACAGCTGCGAACTTACGGAAGGATTCTGTGTCATACTGTGGACCGTTATCCGATATAACGAGGTCGGGAATACCGTGAATGGCAAATAATTCCTTGAGTACTTCTACCACACATCTACTTGTTTCATCACGAAGTTTCTTAATTTCGAACCACCGCGAGTAATAATCTACGACGATGATGTACTTTTTTCCGTTGAACTCATATAGGTCGGTGGCAATCCTTTCCCACGGTCTAGATGGGAAGGAAGAGGACATGAGTGGTTCCTTTGGAGTTGGTTGTTCTTTAGCACAGGTGGTACACTGGGTGACAAGGTTTTCTATTTGTTTAGATAGTCCAGGCCACCACACAGATGTACGAGCTCTGGATCGACATTTGGTTATACCAAGGTGACCTGTGTGAATGTGGTTGAGGATTGTCGGTCTCATCCCTCTTGGAATCACAATGCGGTCATCGTGTAGAAGTAGATCGTCGACGATGGTGAAGTGACTTCTGTTTTCCCAGTACGGTCGCATGAAGGGTTGGTGGGACATGTAAGGAGGCCATCCATTCAGACAGAATGTTGTTGCTTGAGTGCATTCTTCATCCATCTTCTGTGCTTGTATTATCTCCTGTAAGCGGTCAATGGAAGCTGGAAGGGATTTTACTGCATCTGCTGCCATAGCTTCCACATTCTCCACAAATAGGTTGTCATCATTCTCTGGTTGGCTAACTGGTGCACGCGAGAGTGCATCTGCTGTGACTTGGTGTTTTCCAGGCACGTATTGAATGTTATAGTCGTATCTCATAAGTCTCAGGCGAAAACGCAGAATGCGAGGAGGCATCTTGGAAAGCTCAGTGGACGCTAGTAGGGTGGTTAGAGGTTTATGGTCAGTTTCAAGGGTATAATGAAGTCCCAAGACATAATCTGTGAACTTTTCACTAGCCCATGTTGCTGCGAGGGCTTCTTTTTCTATTACTGCATAACGCTTCTCTGCATCAGTCAGAGATCTAGAGGCAAAGCAGATTGGGTGGCGTTTCCCATCTTTTTGAACTTGTAGCAGAACTGCACCAAGTCCTTGATTGGAGGCATCAGCCGACACAATGGTAGGGTACTTTGGGTTGTAGTGTGCAAGAACTTCAGGAGAAACAAGGGCAGATTTGACCAGGTGGAAGGCTCTTTTTTGCGGTCCCCCGCACAACCAAATGCTATCTTTGCGTAACAGATGGTGAAGTGGCTCACTGATCCCTGCTAAGTGAGGGATGAACTTGCCCAGATGATTGACCATTCCCAGAAATCGTTGCAATTCTGGGATGCCTGCAGGATCTGGAAACTCTGTGATGGCAATGGTCTTCTTGGGATCTGCCTGGATTCCGGAACCGTCAATAATGTGGGCAAGGAATCTTATTGAGGTTTTGGAAAACTCGCATTTCTCATTGAGGGTTACCCCAGCATCTTGAAGACGGTGGAGGGTAGCCCTTACACGTTTATCATGTTCTGCTTGGTTAACGCCATGAATGAGAATGTCATCCATTTGGCAGATGACTCCCTTAAGACCCTGAAGAATTCTAGACATAGTGCGTTGAAAAATCTCGGGGGCAGAACTAATACCAAATGGGAGGCGATTGAAGCAATATCGACCAAACGGTGTTACAAAGGTAGTGAGGTGCCTAGATTCTTCGTCCAGGGGAATCTGCCAAAATCCGCTGTTGGCATCCAGTTTGGAAAATACCTTACTGTTCCCTAGTTTTGCCAGACTTTCATCAACTGATGGCATGGGATGGACTTCCCGTTGAACAGCTTTGTTGAGGTGGGTGAGATCTACACAAATACGTACATCTCCATTGGATTTAGGAACAGGAACTATCCCAGCACACCAGTCACTTGGTGTAGTGACAGGAGAGATAACCTCTTGTCGAAGCATGGTTTCAATCTCACTTTTCACTTTTGGTAGTAATGGAAATGGGACTGTTCGTGGATTATAGATGCAGTGAGGTTTTGCATCTGCACGAATAGTGATGTGACATTCAGCTTCTATTTTGCCTAGCCCTTTGAAGAGTGTGGGAAATTCTGCTTTGAAATGTGGTTGTTGTGGGTTGATACTTCAGTAGGGGTGCATGTGATAAGTCCCAGCTCTACGCATGCTTTTCTACTAAGCAATGAGCAAGATTGATTGTGTAAGACATACACTGGCTCTTCAATCTTACTTTGTCGACACTTAAGAGTGGCAGTAAACATACCTTTTACCGGGAGATGTGTGTTTCCAGGACCACGAAGAATTTTCTGTGTCTTGACCAAATTAATGCTTTTCAGCCATGGGATCTGGTCACTGAGAACTGTAACTGCAGCTCCTGTATCTAACTTGAAGTGAGTATTGTGGCCATTCACTCGAATTTGGGCTGTCCAGTAATTTACTTCCGTTCCTACTTCACCAAGGAAAGGAATTTCCTCTTCTTGTTCAACTTCATTGACTTTATTTGGTTGAAATTTGGCACTGCAACACACTGCAGAAAAATGTCCTTTTTTCTTGCAGTTGTTGCATGTTGCATCTTTTCCTGGGCAGCTAACTCGGCTGTGCCATTGTCGACCACACCACTGACACTGGTCCTTCTTTTGAGGCTGATGTTGATATTTATTGAGCCCATCATTTTGGTTGCGGTAATCTTGTCTTCCTAATCGATTTTGTTTGACAAAATTAACATCGCTTTGTTGTTGTTCACCACGAACCACTGCACGATTTTGTTTTCTAGCTTCACTTTGGCGGCTCATTCTAACAGCCTCAACAAGAGTAAGCTTTGGTTTAGCTTGTAAACGATCAGACAAACCATCGTCGAGAACCCCAACGATTATTCTATCTCTTATAAGTTCATCTTTAAGGGTACCATACTCACAGTTGTCAGCGAGTTGATGTAAACTCTGGATGAATGTTTCTATGGGTTCTTCTGGTTGTTTTCGTCGGTTGAAGCGTGCTCGTTCAACAATAACATTTTGTCGAGCTGCATAATAACTATTAAAAGCTGTTTTGATTTCGTCGTACGAAGATGACTCCTCATTGATGAATAAAGTTTTTATGATATCGTCTGCACAGTCGCCCATTGAGTAAAGAAAAGTACTCACTTGTTCGTTTTCGATTTTGCTGTTTAATCCCAAAGCTATGCGATAGCGTTCGAAGCGTCGGAGCCATTTGGGCCAGAGGTCAGCTTGATTGGAGTTGTTTGTTTGCTCCGTCGAATTTCCCTGGAAGTGGCAAAGTGTTTGCTGGCTGAGGTGAATTAATGGTGTCTGAAGCTCCTTCTTGTGCTGCTACCATGTTGTATTTTGTGAAAGAAGACACTGAGTCATATTAAACGAAAACCTTTTACTTTACAATATGGCGAACTTCCATGTGCTACCCAGCATGCTTTGCTGGCTAGCTATCTAATCCTACAGTTTCTACATCACATGTAAATACATTATAGATTTCCCAGTCCAGAGAAACACAAGGACGAAAGAGATGGATAGAACACAGCCAGTAGTGTTCTATCCATTTTGATGATGAAATGATTGAAACTACATGCAGTGAAGGAAGGGCTAAACTAAAATCAAATGCTATTCCAACTTTATTTTTTCCACCGACAGAGGGACAGGTAAGGTTTTTCTTTAATTCTTCAAAATACAAAACGGTTTCTTTTAGGGGGTGAGGAGGCCATTTGCACCATTTTGAAAATTTAAAACTCCAATTTAAACAGTAAGAATCACATTTATAAAGATTTTGCCCCCCTTAATTATCTTGATGATCTGTTTGCCACCTTGTTATATTTTCTGAAACAAATACTGAAATTCACTATAGTCTAATTTTCGTTTGTTGCAGTATTTCGCAACCCTGATGTGAACATTACTAACAAACGAAAACTTCCCATGGCTGACTCAGAAAGTACCTTAATTCATGTACCGCCATTGAAGAAGTTATCACAACATCCAGAACTACAATTCACCACGACCATACATATGCCACCACAAGAAGCCCCAGGAAGCTAAAAAAGCAAATGGATAAGATCATCGATAGTAAGAGGAAAGCCAGTGGACAAAAAGAAAATGAAATGGCTCCAAAGAAAAGTAACATCACTGCAATCTGTTGTAGGTGAATTGAGAAACAAAACCTTGTTTCTGATGATTGTGCGACCATACTGCAAAATACTTTCTCTGGTGTTTTCCATGAGCTCATGAGTAGAATGACACAGAAGAAGAAAAAGAATCCTGGGGAGTATGCACCTGAGCTACGAGCATTCGCTCTCACTCTCAAATTCTACTCGAAAGCTTACGATTTTGTTATTGACGGTGACCCAGGTTTTACCAAAGCTGCTTTTCAGCCATGTCAGCAAAAGTGGCAGCTTCCCAGAAGAATGGCCAGGATGTCATCTGCAGCTTGATGTTCGGTGAGATGTCCATCCGCAAGCATGTGGAGTGCAATGGTGATAAATTCCGTGGTTTTGTCAATGTTGGAACGAGTGTCACTGATGATTCCATGCCAGTTGCTATTGAAGCACTAGTGATAATGGCCATCTCAGTGAATTCCAATTGGAAAGTCCCATGTGGGGATTTCTTAATTGATGGCATGAGTGGGAAAGAAAAAGCTAACTTGTTCACAATATGCTTGCAAAAATTGGATGATGTTGGTGTAAGGAAGTTTCCCTCACTACTTGTGATAAGTCCAGCAGCCAATTTGACCATGATGAAAGCTCTGGGTGTCGCATTATCTGTAGATGCATTAAACCCACCCTTCAAACATACAAATGATCCATGTTTTCCTTGATGTTTGCCACATGTTGAAGTTGGTGTGGAATACACTTGGAAATCTTGATATGATCCAGATCGGGAACACAGATAACTGGCAGTACTGTACCTTGAAGTACACAAGCTACAAGAAACCAAGGGACTACATCTAGCAAATAAATTGAGATCTGCCCACATTGACTGGTATCAACAGAAAATGAAAGTCAACATCGCAGCACAGTGTAGCAGATGCCATGGACTACTGATGCCATGGACTCTCAGCTCAAGTGTAGCAGATGCCATGGACTACTGTGACAGCCATCTCCACCTGCCAGAATTCAGTAGTTGCCATCCAACCTCACAATTCCTCCATGTCTTGCGAATGTCCAATTATAATGTCCAATTGCGAATGTCCAATTATCAATCCATCGATAAGTTCCTTGAAGAAGCATTTCAATATATCAAGAGCATTTAAAGGTCCAACTGGCACTTCCATCATCACCTCCCATCACAACACTGGTTTTCTCGGATTTCTAGTGGCCATAAAGAGCATACGAGCACTGTTCAAGGATCTTGTAGCATCTATGCCAGCCAAATTGAAGTACCTGCTCATGTACATAGAGTTATTCACATAGAGTTATTCTTTGCTGCAGTGAGATCTGCAGGTGGTTTTAAGGTGGTTTGAATAACAACCCACCATATAAACACACGTATAAACAGCTGATGAGCCACAAAATTGAGGAAGTGGAAATCGCAGTCCACAAGATGACACCAGGATTTTCGATAGTGTTGAAGATCACTGTCCCATCAACTCCTGCCAAACAGGTACCTCTGATATCTTGATTGCCAGAAGATACGATGTGAAAGTTCAACAAGCAGTTGCAGTCACCCACAACTACTGCAATGTATCAAATGCTATAGAGCTAAGACCATTGTCTATAAACTGTGCGCAGTGCTAGCATGGTTGTCTCCGTAAGGCCAACCATTCTAGTGCGGTTAAACGCCTTGGAGTCCTTGAAATCTTCCCTGTTGTTGCTGATACTGTGATCGTAGATGTTTCACATCCATCCGATGTCGTCAAGTCGCTACCTAGACCATGCTTGCCATGGTTTCTCCTGCTCACCAAGCTATTAATCTCGTTTGACAGTTTTAGCTCTTTTAGGAAGGCGTTTTTGAATTTTTTACCTCAATCAGTCGAAACCTTCGCTAGCAAGCCTTTTTGGCGATCAACAAGAGCACAATGAGAAGCATTGCCGACTAAAGACATTGTACGGCGAACAAACTAAATGGCCCTAAAGGATCTAACATACGGCCGGCCAGGTTTAACTAGCGACGGTCCATGGCAGGATTGAAAATTGTACCTTTCCTTTTCAGATATTTTCTCACGAATTTATCGACCTTTTTCGGTCATAAATCGTTGTGAAAGGGCACTGGCGAGTCTTTCAACATAAGCTTTCTCGCCGTTTTTGAGAGGCCCTGAAATGCGGCTTCAACTGCAAAATCGACAATCGCTTCAGAAACCGAGATAGTCGTTTCATTGTTGGCATTGCCGTCGGAGGTAATTTTTCCTCGCAAAGGAGCTCGCGGAGCTAGGTTAGGGTCTAGCATATCCCCGTTTTCAACATTCTCCGAAGTGGAGGCCATAAAGTATCTGAAAAATAGCCGATATACCAAAAGGCTTGTAAAAAATTGAAGAAGTCCAAAAAACACAACTGTGTTTGGCGAGCTGATGAAGAACTGAAGCTATATAACTAGGTTACTAAGCTATGACGTTTTATTTTAGGACTACTTAGTCCTTTCGTCAGCTGTGTATTGTGATTGATGAGGAATAAAGCCTTGTTATATCGAGCTTCTGTGTTTGAAATTAAAGAAAATAACCTTCTGTAGTTGCATATTCTTTTTGAAATACGTTCCACACTCTTTGACCAGTCTTTTCTAGGAATGTTGCTTACACCAACCAACCAATGGCATTAAAACAGGATTTCATGAATTTTGCTGGTTGCATGAATTCTGAACATTACGTGACCTGTACAATTTTTTGGTAATCCAATTCTAGTAACAATATCAAACAGAACACTTAAGTAACATATGATACAACAAGAGGAATTCAAACGATATCATGGCAAAATCGCTTGAATTGCTAGCATCATTTGTATTTTTTAATGGCAATTAACCGACATCTATATACAGTATCGTAAAATATGTAAATTACAGAAGCTTACCTTAACCTACCTTTCTGTAAGTGTTGTTTCCAACCGCCAATGCCATCCTGGATCCAAGGCCTATATAAAACTTTCGACCAAAAACCTGCGACACCTCACGCCTCCTGGAAGAACTATTACTCCACGTGCCAACCGCTCCCACGGATGACCACCTGGCCGAACCACAGTCAGTAGAGGAAATTAAAAATAAACTGCTCAAACTCGGCACCTGGTAAAGACCGTGTCGAATACCTCCACCTCCGTCTGATCGACCCCACCGGCGAAATCCTGGCCCTCATACACAGCCACTGATTCCACCATCAAGATGTCCCTACCCAATGGAAAACCGCCACCACAATCCTCATCCACAAGAAGGGTCCCACCAACGATGTTTCCAACTTCCGCCCGATCGCCCTCATGTCCTCTCTACAAACTCCTGATGGCCATCCTAGCCAAACGTATGACATCCTTTGCCATTGCCAACAACCTTCTGCCTGTGAACAAGCATGGCTTCATCCTGCAGTCCATCATCGTTCGATTTGGTGACATCACCACAGACCGTGCCGTATCCGCTATTATAACTCTATCCGTATCTAACTCTCAAGTCTGCTCGTGATTACTGAAGATAATAAAATAACAATTATCGATGTCTGCTGCCCATTCGAGAATGGTGCCGAAGCCTTGGCCGATGCTGAACTCCGAAGGACCGTGAAGTACGAACATATCAAACAATATTTTCTGTCAATTGGTAAATCCTACAAGGTGTTCGGTTTCGTGATTGGCGCCCTCGGTACATGGCATCCCGCAAATGAGCAAGTGCTCCGTCGCCTGGGTATGTCGAAATCATACAAAGGCCTATTCCGAAAGCTCTGCTGCACTGACATTATCCAAGGTTCTTCCGATATCTACCGCCAGCACCTCGGCTGGACGGACTCTGCAACACCCGTATCCACCACGAGCAAGGCAGCAGAAATACATGAAAGTCCGTGTCTACGGCTACCCTATGGAAGCAGACAGAGAGGTGTTCTCAGGAAATCAATGTTGTTTTATGGCGACATCAAAGCATTCAACGACCTATACGACTAGGTATGCGAGGTGAAAACTGGAGTAAAAGAGGTTATAATGGAACTGCCGGCAAGCATCAAATCAAGGCAGACTACTGGGGCCACGAGAAAACCTGTCGAAAATGCCACCAGAAAGGCCACGTCGCCAAAGACTGCAAAGCCGGCCGAGTATGCAAAGAGTGTGGGTCACCGGACCATATGAAAGCATCATGCCCGAACCAACGGTGTTATTTCTGTCACGGCACTGGACACGTTGAAATAAACTGCCCCCAGTACTACGATGAATTACCTGCCATGGGCGAAAGGGTCAAAGAAACTGAACAAGAGGTGCACACGATAGTACAAGATGCCAACAACATCGAGACATCGAACACAGACACAAATCTTACACCGATCTCACACGGCGGCTGGGGTCCGAGCACAAACATATTTGGTATGGACACCGACCAAGAAACACCAATATTTGCCGAAACCGAACCAACAAATAGACCAACAAATAAAGAAACGACAACCGAACTTCGAACCGAACAACAGACGCAGTCCCAAAATAAAGAACGCGACACCGCTAATTCTGGGGAAATCCCAAGTACCGGGACAGAGAATGACAAAGACACGACTAAACCTACTGGAGCCTGCGGAGTAACGGCAATGGATGGCACAGCAAAAGAAGAAAAAAACCCGACGATTATAAGAAAAGGCTTTCGACTGCGTTAACAGAGCGTTCATGTTGAAAATTCTGAAAAAAATGAATTTCGGCCCGTCTTTCATGAGGTGGATCGAGGTTCTGTACCAACAAGTGAGCTGCCAGATAACAAACAATGGTTGGATGTCCGACCCGGGGTGCAGTCTTGGCCAGTATCATGTACCTAGCATCAGTCTTCACCGTTTCAAGCCCCATTGTTAACAGGCTCCAGAAAGCCATATTTGGATTTCTATGGCGAGGAAAAAACGAACTTATCAAAAGAACCACCCTACTGCTCCCACATAACCGAGGAGGCCTGTGACCACCAGTGGCGTAGCCAGGAAGCAGATGTCATGTGGGCGCTAAACATGCGAGAAACCTCTGGGGTGTGAACATAACCCAGGAAATTTTTGATTTTTTAAGCCACGGAAATGCTATTTCCTGCATTTTGGGGGGAGTTTTAACAAGTTTAAACTTATACATAATCTTCCTAGTGGCTATACTCTATACTTTAATTACTTTGCCTAATGAGAGAGCTAGATCTGTCTGCAATATTTCACCCGGGCACACGCAGGTTTCACCCGGTCACAGGCCCAGGTAGGCCCGGGTGTAGCTACGCCACTGGTGATTACCCGATCTACGGAAGTCGCACGCCGCCCTACAATTCAAGCTCCAGTCACACATCACAGACCCCACCCAACAGCGTATGTCGATACACACCGCGCGTTATTGGATCGGGACGCCGCTCAGTACAATCCGACCTGAGTGGGCCTTCCTACGCGCCAACCTGAAACCCCACGCCAACCTGAAAGCCCACGCCGACCCATCCAACACTCCACCTTGGTACCGGACCCTTAAGGAGTCCGCGCAACAACACCGTGCTCAACTGGGGACCGGAAAAGTTAAAGAAACCACAGCGAAATGGTACTACACACTGTCCAACGAGCAAGCAGAACCCCCGACAGCTGAGAAGATATGGAGAAGGCTACTCCGACCCGGCGACATGTTCACGGCGACATGGGAGTCCATTTGGAAAACCCTGTCGACCAACAAAGAGAAAGCGATTCAACAAAAGCCTATCTTGCACAATGGGGGATGCAGACGGGCACCGTGTGCCTTTCTGCGGTCAAACGGAGGACATGAACCACGCCCTGCTCACATGTCAACGAGCACAAGAACTATGGAAAGAAGTATGTGCCCTCATGTGACACCCCCCAAAAATCTTTATACGAGTTTCAGTCGGCAGAAGTCCTATTTTAGTCGGCAGAAATTATATTTTAGATGTGTTCGATTTAACACAGACAAGTAGAATCATTAACGTTTAGCACTTATCAGTTTAAATTAATTTAAAACTACCAAATGTAAGACTCAAACGTAGGACTAATTAACCATTTCACCAGCTGACCAGGGTCATTTTAGTAGGCACCCAACGGAAAGACAATATTTTGTAGTGGCGGATCCACGCACGCGGCGCGCGCCAACTTTAAAATTCCGCAAACAAGTGTTTTCTGTTTTTTACCATGTCAAGACGAAGAAGTCGGAGTGATAAATTACCGATTTGTTTTGGTAGCTTATCCAATTTTCATTGCAAAAGCCAGTTTGCATGCACTCAGATATTTTAACATGGGTTCCAAGATAAAACGATGGACGTTTTCAGATGCCTAAAGGCTAAAGTGTATATATTGGTTCTGTACTACTTCTGAGTTTATATTAAAGTGTTTCCTAATCTTGATGCCCCTTTGTAATCGTGCATTTTTAGCAACGGCGTGGTGCCCTAATTTCGCAAAAATTCTTATCAGAAATCGTCGGAAAAGCACTTCTGGGCTTTGCAAAATCGAAAATTTTCCTGGGGACATGCCCCCAGACCCTGCCAGTGGGTTCGCGGCATGGCCGCGAAGATACACGACAACGTGCTGATTCTTCAGGGCGCCCCATCTTTTGAACAACCCTGGATCCGCCACTGTTTTAACAAGCTTCGATCGATAGGATGTAGTCGGTACAAGCTAGTGCATCAGTCGTTGAAGTGAGCTTACACCCCGCTGAGCTTACACCCCCCTGTAAAATTTTCTGAGTACGGCCCTGGTTGAAACCAGTGAACCAGAGAAAAGAGTGACGAAATGATTGTAAATAAGTTCTCCATAATAAAACGTTTTTTAAAGATAAAAAAAAGTATCTGTTCTTATCAGCTTAATATCTGTTATGTCAGGCAATGCCTGACTCATATATTAAACTGATTTTTGGACCTCGGCCATGGGATTGTGAAGCTTGCTTCGCCCTGGCCACGGGTTGTCTCGGTATCACACTACCTCCGAGTACGGCCCACACATCACAATAAAAAAGCAACAAAAAAATAACGAAATGATTCCACTGATTCATATTTCTTATTCCTTGCAATAGGTGCAGCATCACCAAGCCAGTTTCACCTACTCTCAACACCAAACTCGAACATGGAAGTACATATGCAAATTCACCACTAACACATCATCAACAATCGACAGTTCGGGATGGAATCCACGACCGACGTCAACGAACCAAAACATCCACATTTTCATGCTCAAATTAACGGTTCGCCCACATGCTTGATAAACCTGTTATCCAATTAAAATCCAATAGCCTTCGCCGGGAAAACTCATACTTACCTGACGCGAGAGGCACTCTGATACATCTTTTGATGTAGAGTGCCTTCTCAAGTTCTCACAGAGTTGTTTGTGTGCTTAGGTAGCCCTCGTGCTACACTTTACGAGGTTTACAACGCTCGAAGACAGCCAGGAGGCCGAAGACACATCGGTAAGTGCATACAGACGCGCAGAGTCAAGCCGTAGAGCTAGGACCCTTCGGGTAACCACCTCTCGGCCGGCTACCAACCGTCTGTACCACCCGCCTATCTGGTTACCACCGGCGGCGTCCACGTCATCCACACGCCGTTTTAACGCAGTTTTGTACTGCGCATGCGCGAGCCTCCCAACATCCACCACGCCGAGAATGAGGAATTAACATGCAGATTCGTCAACGTTCGCTTGTGCTGAATTTAGACGCCCTACTTAAGGACGCGGCTACCGCAGTTAGCCCGGTCCTACGTATGGAGGTCTTAGCATCCCTTCTAGAAGCTGGCATAGCCAAAGAAACCATTGTAGGCATAGAAGCCAACCAGAAAAACCGATATTATGTGGTGTTCCAAAACAGAACGGCACGTCTTTTAAACGTCGACAAGGCGATCGTCATTCGCGAAAAAAGTCTTAAACTAAAGCCCAGATCCAAACTTTTCCTTGGTCCCGGAAAGTATGAAAAAACGTGTACAGGTATTCGGATACCCACTCGATGCACCGAACGAGCACCTAGATAAACATCTGCGACAATATGGAACCTTCTATACCATAACTGACATGATCGACAGAGAATGCGATCTATATACCGGAGTACGGCAAGTCTTCATGGACACAACAAAACCGATACCATCATTCCTATACGTTGGCCCCCATTGCGTTCGGGTCTCTCATGACGGCCAGACAAAAACCTGCAGAAAGTGCCACAAGAGCGGTCATTTAGCAAAAGAATGCGACGCCACGGTGACATGCAAAGCCTGTGGCTCCGACTCTCACGAGAAACGAAACTGCCCGGAAATAGTTTGTTATTATTGCGGAGAACGGGGCCATCGCCAGTACAAGTGCCCCAAGTACGCAGTGCCGGATTGAGGTGTGCGGGGTCCCCGGGCCAAATTTCCACGGGGGCCCTTGTGGGGGGGAGCTCGATGGGGGTGGGAACCCCCCTCTAAAAAAAATTTTAACAATCAAATTGCAAATGGAGCAATTTTAGGGTACTTGAGGCCTTAGTATGTAATTTATGTTGGTAAATTGAGAAGGACTGTTGCCCGAATTTTCATATCATTTGCCCGAATTTTATTTCTCAGGGGGGGCAGCAGCCTCCCCCAGAAAATTTTAAAATGTAGACCTCAAAATGTTATGGTTTTTAATGGGGTGATTTAAATTTAATATTTTTGGCATCGGTCTTTAGTCAATAACAGATGCCCGGGAATACTTGACACACATATAAGTCTGATTCTGAATGGACCTTCACTGAGACATAATACATTCCCATGTCCACTTCACTTCCTGTGGAAAAAAATCAAATATTTACAGTACACATTCTCAATTCTCATATATTATTACAGAATATCATAGCTATATTAGCTTTACATTGGTTTTTTTCGGCATTTTGCTCGTACAAATCTGTCAATGATCTCTTCACAGTCTAGATTTTTCAACATCTCATTCTCAATTGACATTAGGGAAAGGCAGGTCAGCCTGCTTTGGACCATGCATGTTCGCTTTTCACTTTTAATGAGTTTGAGCTTAGAGAATGTCCTTTCACCTGTTGCATTGGACACCATCAGACTAAGGTAAATTCTCATTGCTACTTCCACATTTGGAAATGTGGAGACCAGTTTCTTGTCAATAAGAATCTTATACAGCATTTTAACACATGGGTTTTCCACCGGTTTTCCTTCATCATCTTTCAGGTTAAGTTCTTTCACAAAGATACTAAAATGTTCAAATTCTTCTGGGAAATTTTCTTCCAAATCATTCTCATAATGTTGTTGCAGTGCTGTATAGCATCTCTCACTATCATCGCTGCTGTCATTCCCTGGAAGCTTGTCATGAACCCAAATCTTTCAGAAACAACCTTATATGCAGCAATGCGCGAGTCCAAAGCTTGGGAAAGCTTATCCAGTATAGGTAAGAATGTCTGAAGTCGAAATCTGTCACGACCAGTAAGTACACGTTCTTCTGCAGGCCCATCATTACCTTGTCTTTTCCTGTGTACTTGACGTTTGTTTGCATCTTTGTATGGCACTTGGGGTGCTTTGTCTTGTGCCTTTTGTTCAAATTGGTCGAATTTCTCACGCTGCGACACCACATATACTTGGAGTGATTTCAACAGTTTCATTGCTATTCCTAGCTCCATATTCTCTTTCTGAAGGGCAATACTGACTTTATTGAATCGTTGTAGTATATTGTTCCAGAATTCAGCCATGAACACACTTTCAAAAGGCAACATGCTTTTCAAGAGATTCTGTGCTTCATTGATTGTGTCATGTGTTTGGTTTTCATCATCTGATAGACATTTCAGAGCTTCTTGAATTTGTGTGTATGCCAATGAGAGAGCTTTTATAGCATCAGCATGTGCAGACCATCGTGTATCTGTCAGACGTTTGAGGACCAACTGTTTCTTTTCAAGAGACTCTAACATAATTTTCCACCTGTGAGTTGATCTAGAGAAGAAGTTGTACAGTTGTTGTACAAGTCCAAAGAAGGAGACTGCTTCCAGGCAGCAATCCACGGCACATTGACCAACCAGGTTTAATGAATGGGCAGCACACGGTATGAAAATGGCTAAAGGATTGAGCTCGGAAATTTTAGCTCTCATTCCATTATACTTTCCAGACATATTCGAAGCATTGTCATATGACTGCCCACGTGCATTACCAATATCAATGTTGTGTTCTTGAAGGAATTTAATAACATTGGTTGCTAAGTATTCACCAGTATGTCTTTCAATCGGCAGAAAACAAAGGAACCGTTGTACCACCTCATTGGTTTCCATTGAAACATACCGTACAATGATAGTTAGCTGATCAATGTGACACAAATCAGGGGTCGAATCAACAGACAGCGAGAAGTATTTAGCTTCTTGTATCTCAGCAATGATAACTGATAAAAGTTTGTCACCAATTAGCTTGATAAATTCTTCACATATTGTTGAAGACAAATAAGATGCTCTTCCCTTTCCTTTGTTTCCAAACTGCTTGATGTGATTACTTATGAATGGATCAAATTGCCCAATTAATTCAAGCATTCCCATGTAATTTCCATTTTGTGAAGAACCGAATACTTCATTGTCACCACGCAGTGCTAGTCCTCTCTCTGAAATAAACTTTATAACAGCAACAACACGTCTCAAAACATTGCGCCAATACTGTCTCTCACTTTCAAACTGATTTGCCAATTGACTGTCTATACGGACTATACCAGAAGTTTGCTGTCTGCTAACCCATGTTAACATTGCATTTCGATGCAGTATACCACGTTCATGTTCAGTTATTCTCTCGGATGCATGTTTCCAATCACTGAAACCAGACCCAGAAAATGGTGTTCTTGATCCGGTACCAAATAGCAGGCAAACAAAACAATATACATTTCCAGTGGAGGGCGAATAGAGAAGCCATTCCCGGCAATGTTTCTCACCAGAAATGTGATTCCTATATAGCAGATTCTTTACAAATTTACGTTTACGAGTGTTGTCATTTTCACGAGTTCTTTCAGAAGCTTGAAAATCCGAGTCATGGTGTTGACATTCACTTGGTCCTTTTGAAATCCAATATTCACGAACCCTGTCAGTAATATGAAGAATGTTCCATAATCCTGGATCATTGCCATACTCTGGTCCGGTTGCTGCAGCAGAACCTAATTCGACTTCCACTTCATCAGCATTTACATCCTGACTTTCATTCACAGTGGAATCAGAACGAGTATCTTCAGCACCAGCTCCAGCAGATTGGCTCCCGCTCTCCATTGCCATTGCTAGTGATTCTCCAGATTCTGCTGATTTTCTAGATGTTGAGAATCCCATATCAAAGAGTTTTGGTATTGATTTCAAGAGGTCATCATCTTTCTTCTTCTTCTCTTCACTCATCTTTCTCTTCTGAGCACCACTTAAATATCGTCGATCAGCCATCTTTATTCCTTAGCGTCATACGGTCAGTACTTCAAGTAACGTTTTATATTTTGCGGAGCGAAAGGATCGCGGGCTCTGTTGGAATTCATATTTCTTTTATTGTAAATAAAATTACGTTCGCCAACTTCGCCATTATGCCGCGAAAATAAATGAAATAACAATCTTATTCGTTGTAGCTAAAGCTTAATAAGTTGTTGCATGTAAATATCCATATTAATTATTTGCGTTTGGTATATTTTAGTGTTGCTGTTCTATGAACGTTACTTGAAACTTCAAAAATAGCAATCTAAATAAAATTTTACAACTGGCCTTGATGCCCTGCGTACTGGCCGTGATGCCCTGAAAAACTTAGTAACCCTCAAGGCCAAACTGGCCTTGCCCTTATTTTTCCCAATTTCGCTGTAGAGCAAATGGCACAAATCTCCTGAAAATTTCTCACATGAAGATCTAGGGGCCCCAAAATAATGTCCAGAACAACATTTCATGCTGCAAGGCAAACAACTGATAGTTGATTTGAAATGCCTCAAAAAAAATTTGGGGACCTAAAAAATTGGGGGCCC
The DNA here is from genome assembly GCA_035772405.1 of Chrysogorgia sp. JL179-B06. Taxonomy (NCBI): domain Eukaryota; kingdom Metazoa; phylum Cnidaria; class Anthozoa; order Scleralcyonacea; family Chrysogorgiidae; genus Chrysogorgia; species Chrysogorgia sp. JL179-B06. The sequence continues at coordinate 790,998 of JAYKKM010000363.1, read as the reverse complement.
CTCAAAATCTGGGGGCCCCGGGCCTGGGCCCTATGGGCCCTACTGTTAACCCAGCTCTGCAAGTACGAAACCGATTATCCACGCTTCGTCGAAACCGAAACAACAGAATCTCATGAAAATAGACCAGCTGGCGATGAACCAGTCAATACAACAGGACCGGAAGCGTGGCGTCAAAACCCGTGGAAGGGATGGGGAAAAGTCGACGCCTCTGGTTACAGCGCGTGGTCAGCAGGAGACGACTGGAGCAGGACACCTGGTGACAAAACACCTCCTCAGGCATCCTTAACCGAGATGAACGACGAATCGGTCAAGGTACCGAAGACGGCCGAAGAAACCCAAGTAGACGATACACAAGAAGAGACGAAGAAAGCGGACGAAGAACAAGGTGTAAAAACCTCGGCAGAGGAAACCCCGTTACCGGAAGACGACGAGAAATCAAATGAGACAGAGAGCGAAAACACGAAGGGAGGAGACCAGCGACAGACTGACGAAATGGACCAAACACAAGTAGAAAATGAAAACCCGGAAGGGGGAAACCTGCCACCGACAAACGAAATAAAAAAACAAATGGACGATGAGGAAATAAGTACGGAATCCGAAAGCGATACTGGAACTTTAACGTAAGGTGACGAGGAAATGGACAATGCCAAAGCCTGCAAACGACCTAAGCAAACCAAGAAAAGGACTACCAAAACTTAGAACAAACCAAAACATACAGGCCCACAAAACCAGAGCCCCAAGTCAAAGAGACAACGCACGGAAGTGAGAGTTTCGAAAGGACGATCCAGATTGGTATTCAACAAAGCAACACTATAACAACAATGGCTAATAAATTGAGAATTGCAACATTAAACGTATACGGAATTGCGAAACAGAACAAACGCAAAATTTTTTTTGATTTCTTGAAAACTTTGCAAGCTGACATTTTCTGTTTACAAGAAACACACGGACAAAACAACGTAACAACAAAACAATGGACAAGAGAATGGACCAGCCAAGCTACCTGGAGCCATGGCAGCTGCCAGAGCTGTGGCACGGCAATCCTGATTCGACCTAACTCCGACATACAATTATTACAAGAAAAAACAGACAGGGGTGGACGAGTGACTTCAAGCCTCTTGAAGAAAGACGATCAAGAGTTCAATATTATATGTATCTATGCGCCGACAGATAGCGCCGCGAGAAGAGATTTCTTCCCCACGATTTCCCGCTACAAAATACAAGCAAACGAAACTATACTAGCAGGAGACTTTAACTGCGTTCATAACTTGGCCCAGGACAAAACTGGTGGAAATCCAAATAGAGGCAGCGCGGGCAGCCAATAATTGCAAAACCAAATAACAACACTCAAACTTCACGATACCTGGCGAGCTGTTCATCCAAACGCGACGGAATACACATGGCAACACCCAGATTACAGCATCAGATCCAGACTGGACCGGATATACGCAAACAAAAAACTCGAAATAGCAAAATCCCTCATCATCCCCTGTACTCTCTCGGACCACAACCTAGTCCAAACTGACTTTGATTTACCAAATCCAAACTCCCGCGGCTCCGGCACATGGAAGATGAACGTTGAAATTCTTAACGACAAGGAATACGAAAAGGACATGACAGCTTTCCTAAACTACTGCCACAAGAACAACGAAACTTTGACACACAAGAGGAATGGTGGGATACGGCGAAGACAAAAATAAAATACATCACAATTCGACACGCAGTACGGAAATCTTATAAGAGAAAGAGTACGAACAGACGCTTGCAAGATGAAATTCATACTCTACAACAAGCGACTATTATAAATACAGCACTCATAAAAGACAAAGAACAACAAATGAACGACAGACTAGAAGCTGAAAACAAAGGAGCTCAAATTAGAAGCAGAGCCAAGTGGATAGAAGAAGGGGAAAAGCCAACAAAGTTCTTCCTAAATCTCGAAACACAACGCCAACCGAAAAATACAATTAGGAAACTAAAAAACAATACACAGACATTTACATCGGACCTTGAGATCCTTGAGGAGATCCAACAGTTTTATGAACAGTTATACAACGAAGAACCAACAAACCCAAACGACCAAGACTGGCTGCTAGACCAACTAGACAAGGCTCTTACACCAGAGGAAAGAAAATCCTGCGAAGGACCAGTCACGACCGATGAACTGACAAATGCACTAGGACAAGTACAAAACAATAAATCCCCCGGACCGGACGGAATACCAGCAGAATTGGCACCAGCTCAAACCGCACCTAACAACTCTTTTTAACATGAACTACGACATCGGAGCAATGACATCGAGCCAAAGAAAGGCCTTGCTGCGCCTACTGTACAAAAAACAAGAAAAGGAACTACTGAAAAACTGGAGACCTATCTCTCTTTTAAACACAGACTATAAGATACTGGCTAAAACCATTGCCAATCGCCTAAAGAAAGTACTTGCAAACATTATACACCCCGACCAAACGTGCGGCGTTCCCGGAAGAACGATTTTCGACAACATCTTTCGAATCCGCGACACCATATACCACTCCGTTCAAAATAACAACAACCTTATCCTGATCAGCTTGGACCAGGAAAAGGCGTTTGACCGCGTGAACCACACATACCTACATCAAGTACTTCGAAAATTAATCTTTGGCCCGTCTTTTATCCACTGGATCCAGACCCTGTACCAAGGGGCACATTGTAACGTTATGAACAACGGCTGGCTTACCGCTGACATACCTCTACGCCGGGGACTAAGGCAGGGATGCCCGCTGTCTCCCCTCCTCTATATCCTGACCGCAGAACCTCTGGGACAGGCAATCCGGAACGAAAAAATATCGCAATACGCTGACGATGCCACACTCACCCTGACAAACGACGATTCGGTCACAAAAGTCTTCGATTTAATCTCACGATACGAAGCAGGCTCAGGATCCAAATTAAACGTAGGAAAGACGGAGGGGATATTCATTGGCGAGCATAACGGAAGACAACAGGGACCAGTCACAATTCAATGGAAAACCGAACAATTGAAAATACTAGGTACCCAGATGGGCCCAGACTTAGTAAACCAAGGCTGGGAGAAGCCAGTAAAGAAACTGACAGATCGCCTGAATCTTTGGTCATCACGAAAACTCGCGTTATATGGCAAAGCCCTCTTGGTTAGGACCTTTGGACTAGCGAACCTCATTTTCCTAGCATCTATTTTGAATATACCAGCCACAATTATTAGGAAAGTGAACACCACCATTTTCAAGTTCCTATGGCAAATCAAACTCAATATCAAATAAAGCAGCGTTAAGAAGGAACGATTCTATTGGTCGATATGAAATAATTAAATTAGTAAAGACTGGGCGTGGATTTTGTTTTGGGAGTGATAGAAAGGATTTATTTTGGGGTACTTATCTACTAATATGTAATTATATTTATAAGTAATAGCACAAAAAGAGGTTCATTAGCTATTAAATGTCCCGCTCGATGAGGGTCATTTAGTAAAATTTTAAAATCGAGTGGGACGTTTAATGGTTAATGCACCTCTTTTTATGCTATTGCTTTGTAATATAATGTTTGCGGGTATTTATTTTGTTCTCACAGGGCCATTAACAACTAATCTACTGTATATCAAAATTAATTTTGGCGAAATTTCTGACGAGGTTCCTCGACCTCGTGTTGAGCGGTCTTTGAATGATGATTTGATTAAAATTCATTTTTCGTAATCGTACCTCCGTTGACGTCAAACCGGGTATGATTAGTTCTAATCAGACCTGGTTTGTCGTCAACAGAGGTAAGATTAGCAAAAATGGCATAATGAGGTATATTAGTTGTTAATGGCCCTGTAAGAACAAAAGAAATACCCACAAACATATTACTACAGCTTATTACCTTATATTTACTACTTCTTCATTACACTACACTCGCTACGCTACGCTACGCTACACTACATTACATTACATAATATAATATTATAATATAATATTATTATAATATAATATTATATTATATAATATAATATATAATATAATATTATATTATATATTATATAATATTACATAATATTATATATATATATTATTAATATTATTTTTGTCCTAAAAGATCATAGGTAGCCCAAATGTTTTTATAATTTCTTATTTTGTTCATTAAAGAACGTTTACCGAACGAAGAAAGACGACAAACAGCCGATCCACGAGCGAAATGAAAACTCGCCCCATTCCCCTCATTCACCAGCTACGCGTGACACAATTTACTGCAACTGACATCATGCTTTCACTTATACATATATTATGATAAGGCTGGCAAGTAAATTCCAACATTCACAACAAACACTTCAACAAATGATTAAAATACTCGCAAACTACGCGAAGAACCACCAAAAATGAAACAACACTTTGAACACTGATAATTTTACTACAATATTACAAACAATTATGTTTCTAAATAATTCTGACAAACAAGAAAGAAGCAAAAGTCTCTACGTTTCTGACCGACGTTTTTCCTGTGCCTATGCGGGATGCCATCAAATAGTTATGACGTTGTCAAAAATCTAATCCTATTGGCTATCAAAAATAAACAAACTATGACGTTTGTGGAGGTAAAATGCCACTGACAGGGGGGGGGGGGGTGGATATCCAGAAAAACAAAACAAAAAATTAGGAAAGATTGGATATTTACGGAAAAAAATACAGAGGATTTAAGACGTTCCGGAGGCAGGAAAAAACATATAAAGAAAGCAAAGCAGAAGAGATAATGTAGTTCGGTAAGCAAATATATTTGTTGTTTTTTCAGTGCAAAACAAGCGAGACATTTTAAATAATAAGTAAGTCAAGTTATACTAAATGATTTTCCCTTTCATGGCGAAAGTAATAAATGTTGCCGAAAATAATTATAATTTAAATTATATAATTAAAGTTGCAGTTGTACCGTGTGGTGAAACTTGGTGGTTTTTGTAGTACAAGCGAGCTTTTTGTTTGGTAAGTTCATATTTTTTCGTAACTTTATAATATACATAAACTAATAGTTAAGCTAAGTTACAATGTTTACGTATATTCAGATTGTTTTTTAAAATACCAGTGCAGCGACTTAATTTATATAAGTGCCGTCAAAAGGAATACTTATAAACAAAAAGACAATAGACAGTGATTTATCTGATAACTTATCATAATTTTGCCGTAAAACGTTTAAATTAGTGCAAAATATATACAACAATAAGCATAAAGATAAGTCACCGAGCGTTGCTTAGCAGAAAAACACGTAGGTTTTTGTCCCTATCAGTTAGCTTAAATATTTCTCGCAAACACAGTCATAAAGTTATTGTTTCTCCAAATCACGAACAAAAAAGAAAAACGGACAGGTTTTTACCCTGATATTTTTGGACTGTCAGGCTTTTAAGTGTATTCTTTTCGATCAGAGAACGTTTTGTGCTTCACTTCGGTAACGAAATTTTGCTCTACACCTGGACTTTAATACAATATTCCATTACAAAAAAAACTTACCAGTTAGACGATCAACATCATTGACGATACAATATAACTTTATAGGCAGCAGGCTCAAGGTGATAAAAAGCACAAACCAGAAAATTTTCAGACCAAAACACTTCGTCTCCGGCTCAGAAGAATATTTAAACAAGCTAATCGGGGTAAAAATTAACTTCAAAAGAGATCAAGTATATATTCCACATACTGACAAAGTTTTCCTGAAGTCCCAATAAATGAAAACCACGTTAGGCAGAACATCTAAAAGCACAACTATTAAATAATTCGTATTGAAAGTAGGTAAACTGTCAATCAAACGGCAACAGCAAACAAAGAAAAGTTTTGCCGTAAGAATACCATTCAAAACTTGTGCATTACCTTGTTAAAATGTTATTTATCCATTTGGAAAAACAGTAATATTTAACTCTTTCCCTACGGCTGAAAAACATCAAAAATTGAACGACCACGTTGTTCTATTGATATCTCTTGAAATAACCATAACTGTTGCGAAAGCTATACATTTTCTGGAAGCCCAATAAACCGGCTTTTTGACCCACATGCATAGAACGTATTGTCTTTGTGGTGTATAGATAGCTTGCGTATATATTTAAAAGTATGAGCTCCCATGCGGGTGGACCCGTGCGGGTGGGATCTCTGCAGAGACTGCTTCGGGTAACCCTTACATAATTCCTCTCATTGAGGGGGTAGGGGGGAGCAGAGAAGGGGGTTCATTTTATCTCACTGACCATTTTTTTGCTTTGTTAAACTGTATTTACATTGATTATTTTCAATTCAACAGATAATAAACTGCTTTTCCTTTCACGCTTTTTCTTCGATTATTTTCAATTTACCTATTATTGCTTATTAACTCTTTCCATACGGCTGAAAAACATCAAAAATTGAACGACCACGTTGTTCTATTGATATCTCTTGAAATAACCATAACTGTTGCGAAAGCTATACATTTTCTGGAAGCCCAATAAACCGGCTTTTACTTGTGCTTTTAAATTTCCCGAACAAAACACATTATGTTAATATAAATTAGCATTAATTATCATAAATCAGGTTGAAAAATTTACATTTTTCTAGAAAAGGCCATCTTGCACGCCCGCGTAGCATCTTGAAAACTCAAAATGCCACCAATCGCAGAGTTGTTTATGAAATCAAATCAAACTTGGCGTGTGCGTGGATTTCATGTTTCTGGCACTTGTCGAATTTCAATTTTTAATCTTGCGTTACCGTGTGCTAAGAGTTAAGCTGTTTAGTGTTCGAACACCTCTCTGCACGTTGCAAACGTTGGAACTGTCGTTTTCGTCAAAACCTGTTTGACAAGTTTTGTCTGGCTAGACCATTGAGATGTGCGCATGATGATTAACCAGTTTACTTCCGGTAGCATACTTTTTTTACAAAAAGCTAATTAATGTATGCTAAACATTCATAAGGATAATGAATTAAATATTGGATTTTATATGTTTTTCTTGCTGCACTCCTCTCTTTATTTACAGTTCATACTCACTTCAATAATATTAATTAAATTAATTAATTAAATATTAATTAAATTAAATTAATAGTAATTTAATAGTAATTAAAAAATAAAATTAATTTAATATACCCTCTATGTAGGGTCTAATAGTAAAAACAAGATAATTATGATAAAATTATAGTGCTTATTTAACTTCTATAGGGTGGCAATGACAACTTGACATGAACAAATTGCTTTCAAACTCCAAGTTAACGAGGGAACAAATAGGAATTGTAAATTTTGCTTCGATTGGGCATAATCTATGTATATTTGGGAAAGCAGGTGTTGGCAAAACAACTGTTGTGGAAGAGATCAGAAGAGTTTTCACTGCGAACGGTGAAAGATGCAAAATTGTGTGCTCCAGTGGAATATCCTGCGACGCATATCGTGGTAAGGCGAAGACAGTGCATTCGCAGTACGGATTGCAGACAGCCGAATTGCGTGCGAGTTTGCTGATGAAACGATCTCTAAGCCGAAAAAACGTTGTTGAACAAATCACTGAGCCAACAGTCTTAATATGGGATGAAATTTCCATGTCAAGTCAGCGTATTTTCCACATTGTAAATGCATTGCATCACAAGGCATCGAACAACGCCCTTGCATTTGGTGGGATACAAGTCATATTGGTTGGTGATTTTTGGCAACTAAAACCAGTTCCAAGTCCACTTGATAATGCAGTCCCAATCTACACTTCAAAACTTTTCGACAAAGTGTTTCCGCATCGTTTTGAGCTACAGATAGTCTTAAGACAGGGGGATGGCGAGGAAAGATTAAAGGATGCATTAGATATTTTACGAGAAGGACAGTGTAACAACGGAGCGGAAGAATATCTTCAAAGCCTGTCAAGAAATTTTGACACAACTGATACCCAACAAGAAATAATTGACATTTATTTCAAGAAACTTCCCGTTGAAGTGCACAACCTAAATGCCTTGGCAAATCTTCCTGGAGAACTAACATCGTTTGAAAGTATAGACACTGGTCACGCCCAATGTTTAGAAAATACTGTCAATAGAGTTCTCACCGTTAAACCAGGATGCAGAGTAATGTTACTGTACAACATCAACGATAATTTGAAGAATGGCTATCGGGGCCAGTACGTTGGCATCAATCCAGAGAACGACCACAGCCTTATTGTGAATTTCCCAAAGGTCGGACGTGTTACCCTTACCTGTAAAACATGGTACAAATACGACAAAAGTGGAAGAATTCAAGGCAGCCGGACTCAGTTTCCTCTTACTCCGTCTTACGCAATAACGGTTCACAAGGCGCAAGGTATAACCTTGGATAGAGTCACTGTTCATTGTTCACAAGAGTTTATACCTGGCCAAACTTATGTTGCATTATCTAGAGTTACCCAGGAAGCAACTCTCGAAGTTCTTGGTTTTCAGGGAAGGTTTTTGCTACCACCACCACCTGAACTTTTGGAATTCATTGGCAGTCAGTTGGAGAACATTGATACAAAGTTTGTTTGTTGCAATGGTGTGGATCTAGAAGAAACGTGGTTTGACTGTCTTTGTGACAGAAATAGATGAAATGGACGTGGCGATTCTGTCTGATATTGATTTCCCAAACTCTGCTTGTCAGTTCTTCGAATCCAATGGAGGAGTTCCAGTCAATCTGGAAGATATCCAATTGTGCATGTCCGACTTCAGTGAGGAATTATCGTTACCACCTTCATCTTTCAGCATGGAAGCCTTTCTAGAAAACATCATTGATGATGTCAACGAAGATTCTTACAGCCAATTAATTAAATCTGCTGCAAAATATGGAGCTGATAATTTAGATTTATTTGAATTATTAGCTCGAATATTTTCGTGCAGGATTTCTGGTTTGTTTGAAGATTATCTGACGGAAAATCTGGAAGAAGTGCACATGACAAATAAAGATTTCACTTGTGCAACATCGAAACTCCACCAGCTCTTTTTAATGCAAGAATATCGGAGTGATATAATAAGTGCTTTTAGTGTGGAAACATGGTTTGACATCGATGATGGGCAAAGAAGCTTAGCAGTTTTGCTTCTATTCAAGCTGTATGAACTGTTTGCAGCCGAAATGGGGAAGCGGATCCGCATGCAAGAAGAGAACACACCGATTGGTTTTGATGTTAGTGAAATGGGAGCGGATGGGCGCGGAAAAGTTCGGTACGTCGGTGGATGGGCCATAAGGAAATCGCTTGACAAAGCACGAAGATATGTGGTTGATAACAAGTTATCCAAGTCGAGCAATGTACGCAACAGAATAAACAGAGAAATGACGAAAATCGAGCTCCTGGAAAACAACATTTCTTCCTCACATGAAAAGGCAGGTTTCAACAACCAACCCTGAAACCCTCCATGTTATCGAGTCTCGTCAATACAGAGAACACGGTCTGCTTCACATCAATGATGCTGTATTCGAGTTCTTTTTGGCCTTGGAACAAGAACGGGTCGACAAAATCAACATGAAGCGATTGTCATTGTTGAAGGAAAACATGGTGGACCATTCATATGCAGAAGTTACATATCAAGAAATCTCTTGCACATCGCAAGTCAGTAATGGAGAAAAAGATAAAGACAGAAGAGAGAAAGATGAAAGTGCACTTTCCTGAGATCGAACAGGACAGGAGTGTTGGAAAGCAGGTTTCACACATGCGACTTCTTGCGCTTGTCAATAAGTTGGCACAAGCAGGGGTCTCGCATCTTTACAGCAAGAAAGAGCTACACCACTTATGTGAAGCCTACAATGTACAATATTTATCTAGATGGAACAAAAGTCAATTAGCGTCTAAGCTTTCCGAAGTGATTCCAAGATGCGATGCCATTCCACATCATCAAATCACCTCTACGTATACCGTTAATGTAGTTGGAAATCGTTCTGATCAATCTACTAGAATTCCTGTTTTGAGACTTCGCAGGCTGTAATTATGAATTATATTTCTAGTATGATAGACTTTTCTGTGCAGTGGCTAGCACTTAAGTTATGCGTATTGTCATTTGGATGTTTACTAAGTTCGGACACGCCAATTGCTTTTTTCATTGGCTGTTACAGTAAATAAGTTTGGATTACAGACAACCAATCAAAAGGCGACAAAAGTGCTAGCCATCGTACGGAAAGGCCTATTCGTATATGTTTATTTTATTCTTAAACTTTGTCGTATTAAATGACATAATAATAATGCCAGACCAATTTAATTTTATGTTTCTCGGATTTTTCCGATGTAGCAGTGAACCGGCAGGTCGGTAAATAAAAATAAAAATAAATCAAATTTTAAACATCTGAGTGAACGTAAATCTGCAACCACAGCAATATATCGCCCTACTTCCAAACTTACGCATGCAGCATGTGAGAGTGTATCATTAAGTTATTTCATGTGAAAGGGTGAAACAATTAAATATTTCGATGTTGTGGCAATGACTTATGCACTTAATTTGTATTTAATACAATTCATGAAAGTGACCCGGCCGGAACCGAGAAACATAAAATTAAATTGGTACGACCAAAGGTGAAATACTTTATATTTACAAAATTTGTTTGTATCTAAAAATCTAAAATTTAAAAAATTACAAATATTAAGATAAATTATTTACATATTGGGTAAGTGCCAGTAATAATCAGCGCGCGCCATTTTCAATCATTACCTAATGTATTTATACTAATTAATCTTATTGCAAACCATGCTGCCACAATTTGTTGCTTGTATTAATTAGCGTAATAACAAACATCATCTCACAGTCAACTCAGTCTGTAAAAAATGGCGAATTAGACTATATACAATGGAAATCCAGCCGCAGCCAAATTAACTATCACTCATAGACGGGTACACTTATCAAACTGTTTTTAAATATTGAACTAACGAGTTGGACAAAGTATACTTTTTTCTATCACCAATAGACTGTGAGTAGTCCAATTTGGAAGATAAATCGAAATGTCCACCGTTCAACAAAGCAAATAGTGAATTAAAATTTTATAGTTTACAAGCAAAAATATAAAATATGAATATTAACATTTGCTCTTATGAATGCTGGTGATTTCAAATTGTCCTCCTTTGAAATTATGATTATGTCTTGTAGTAGTTAAAACATGAGTTGCCGATGTGTATGGGCAGTTGCAATGGTGAGCCGCATGAGGTTAGCCGTTATAACTGTCCATAAACATCGATCGCGAATGCTTCAATTGTTTCAATTGTTATTTGCCCGAAAAGATTCTGTTTCGGTAGTCCTGCAAACGAATTGTTCTGCCTGTGTTGCTTTTTCTGCTAATTGTCGTTTGTCCAAAAATTATGGAATTCTGTGTTCCTTGTGACTTTGGTAGGTGGGGTTATCGTTTTGCCCGTTTGCACCTCTTAACTGAGAGAAATGATTCTACCAAATCTTGGTTAACGATTGCTGGCTTAATAACTGAACCAGGAAACCGTGATAGCTTGGTCTGAACAATAGAAATAAAACCAAATACCATTGATTGCAAATCAAACCACAACTTTTCTAACACGAATTCGTCTCTCTTGGAAATAGATTGTTTCCATTCGGAAAAAAACTGAAGCGCTTTCTGCAACTCTTGTAGTCTGTTGTCATAGACATGATGTATGGCATGTTTGTCTGAAAACAGTTCGATCGTGGAACTGGTATGTTTTAGAAAGGTGATGGTTAAGTCAAGTTTGCTTGGATCTTGTCGTTCAATGGTTGCTAGATGATTTTTGTAAGCCTAAAATAGATATAATAATCACATGATTGCATGTCGATTGACTTGTGTCTATTTAATATATATTTTTATATATTTTTCAAGTCATCATCATGAGTCTTTCTAGAAAATTTTTAATCAATACCATTATTTCTTCTTCATTATTTCTTATTTCATTATTTCTTTGAAATATATACAGTAGGCTAACACTCATATACATGTACCTTCATTAAATAAAACATCTTTTTATCTAAAACATCTTCAGCCAATCCGTTGCGCATCCTTGAACTTGGGGTTGAGCTAAAGTGGTCTTCCTTTAGTTTTTAGTGCACATGGCAGGAGTGGTTTCTTTGGTCCCAATCATAGGCAGCTCTCCAGTGTGACCAAAAAATGTTCTTGCCATTTTTAGTCAGGCACCTAGCTGAACCACGCGGCGAACTCTTCCACGTTATTCCTGAGCTTTTTGAAGTTGTGCTAATAATGTTAAAGGATAGAAAGTAAATATAAGTAAAGATAAACACTATATATTAAAATAAGCTAAGAACAATATATTAAGGTTAACTGATATATATATTAATACATCATAATAAAGAAAAATATTGTGTTGCAGAATATGCCCAAAACTGTGTAATGTACGAATTAGGTAATTGTCATTGTTGCATATATAGCTGACATGCATACCTTACAATCCATCATAAACATCATTGGCACCTCTGTCAACATGTTGTATCCAATGAAGTGCAAGTCAGAAGGATTACAAGTAGGAAAGTTAATGTTGATGAACTGCCTGTTAGAATCTCCGCCGTCTCATATAGCATAGTAAACGCTAAATAAAGACAAAAAGTATTTTGAGAGTGGAGCATGTACATGAAGTACATGCATGTGGAAACTTTTATGTAACAGACGTTCTGTAGATGTTCGACCCTGTCTGCAACGCAAAATTATTTTCTTGTAGAAAATGACACTGAAACGTCTACCGAACGTCTATAAATTACGAAAAGTGCTTTTTCTAGCCGATATAGTTGGGTCATTCCAAGCTCATAACCTAATAACTTAATGTTAAATATGTTAAAAACATACGTAAATCCAGCTCTTTTCATTTGCATTACTCCTTCCCAAAACTGAAGGTACAAAACCGAAGGTGGGCACTGCGTCGTCGGAAAATGAGCTAAAGGGAACCTAAACCCACCATCACTCAGGAATATAAACTGTAGAAGATGTGTAGCAACCTCTACAGTAGAATCACCTAAGGAAACAGACGTAGAAACTATTACTAATATTTACTTTTATAGAATATCATTTAATTGTCTTGGTCTTCTAATTGCATTTGATGTGTTATATGCTATCTTATGTCATACTTATCAATGTACGTACCAGATTGAATCTTTTTCATATCGTTATAAAATTCTCCCAAGGAAACCATTCCTGTTAGTTTATGGCGTCCACCCTTCACAGTCATTTGTAAGTCTTCCTATATAATACAATATATATATGCTATATTATATTCCTATATAATATAATATATATATATGCATATAATATAGCAATAACTGATAATTTGTTGTTAATAGAATATTTTAGATAAACATAGTCGTCTTTCCAAAGTTCGTTATATTTCAGATAACTAATTTACTCATTACTCTGGGGAGAATTTCCAAACGGGAAAAACCTCAGTAATTTCAGGAAGTCAAATTATTGTACATACCTGCACCTTCATTTCATCTAAAACAAGGCCACCCCAATACGCCTCTTGGTTGAGCTTCTGCCGTTCTGCTTCTTTCTGACACCACCGGATAATTTCCATATTCCAACCAGGGTGTTGATCGACTGAGTTCTTATAATATCTATAAAATAAAAACAATGTGTATAACCTAATTTTTGTAATAAAACAAGTAAAACAATAAAACTAATTTTTAAATGAACTTACTGTGTTGCATCTCAAAGACAATCTCATTACCTTATAAGACGATTGCTCGGAAGAATAATTAATTCACGCATAGAATCCAAAGCTTTAGGGTTCTTGCAATACACGTCCAAAGCAAATCGTATTACCCTATAGAATAGAATATTAAATTAAATATTTAAAAATTAAATTAAATTAAATTAAACTATAACATGCATGAGGTGTTGAGTATCCTGGTTGTCAGTATATATATATTTTCCAGTCTCAGAGGGTACATATCTGAAAAAACATAAACAAAAGTTTACCAGAAGTAGATCTACAAACCTTGGGTTCCATCTAAAACCCTTCGTCGATTTGGCACTTAATTGTTTCATCTGTTCATCCCACAGAAGTTTCATATCAGGTGGAATCATGGTGCTGTCGGTACTTTCAAGAATTTGTTGGAGGTCCAGGTTATCTTCTTTGACAAACTCTATTACGTTGTCAGCTTCCAGGCGAGCATCCCGCTGAACATCGTTTTTAATCTTTTCCCTCTGAATTCTGATCCTTTCTTCGAGTCCCAGTCTATCTAAAAAACGAAGATTGCACTTCTTGTCTGGAACGTCAGAGGTCGACTTTGCCTTTCGCTTATTTTCTCGGTTACCGAAAATCTTGGATGCGTGCACACAGTTTCGGCATGATTTGGAAAATGATATCGAAGGATCCAACGAATTTGAGCTATCTCTCAGTGAAATTGACAATGCAATGTCTCTCGTAGAGTCAACACTTCCCTGCTTAGGCCAAGTTATCTCAGAGGAAAGCGAGAACAGTCTTTTTAAAGTACCCGTTGTCAATTCCATAAATGTGAGCGTTTATTCCAAAGATCTCGGAAATCAACCCAGGCTGATTTCTTCCTCTTGCCTCGCTTACGGCATGACCGTAAGTGCTTAACGTCATCTTGGGACTTGGAAATAATACGATGTCGAGCTCAAACACTAATCGCCGACCATCTACTGTAATGTGCTCTTTTCCTCCTTCTGAAATAGGGAATTTTACCAATGTTAACGACTTCTGGTCACCATTTGAAGCGTTAAAAAACCATCCTTTGTGAGCAGAACACAGTGATTGGATCTTTTGTATGGTGTCGTCATCGAGGTCGTTGATAAGGTCGTTGTTGGTTAGCGAGTGCTTTTCTAAGTGTCTATACCTGTAACTGCATTCTCACGTAGAATATTCTTTTTTTACCCTTCCCTGCCAAATTTCTTGGATAATTTTCCCCAATAAACACGACGAAGCCTTCTGTTTTTCTCTTAAAGCTGCTTCTAGAACTGATTGTGTAGATACAACAGCGTCTTCATGAAACTCGTAATTAGCAAGCACCCTAAAAATATTATACAGTTATCAAGTTGTCATTGCCATTAATTTTAATTATCTTATTTTTTATATTAACCCTTAAAAAGAGGGTATATTATATATATTTTTATTACTATTAAATTACTATGTTTTGATTTTAAAATTTACAAACATCAGTTTTCCTACAGTTTTCCCGCTTCGTTGTGAAACTTAGGGGTATTTAGGAATGCGTAAAATTCTTTGAAAAGGTATTAAAAGGATCAAAATAACACTTGTTCTCGAAGAATTAATGAAAAATCGCACTTGTGTTTATAGAAATATTCATAATACACTAGTGCTTCGCACTCGTGGTATTATGAATATTTCGCCAAACAGGCGTGCGATTTTCATTAATTCTTTTCAAACCGTGTTATTTCCTATATACTAATTAAATTCATAATTTTATTGCAGGCTAATGTAAGTATTGAGTACATTGCTTTTTGTAAAAAAAGTATGCTACCGGAAGTAAACTTGTTAATGATCATGCGCACATCTCAATGGTCTAGCCAGACAAAACTTGTCAAACAGGTTTTGACAAAAACGACAGTTCCAACGTTTGCAACGTGCAGAGAGGTGTTCGAACACTAAACAGCTTAAATATTACTGTTTTTCCAAATGGATAAATAACATTTTAACAAGGTAATGCACAAGTTTTGAATGGTATTCTTACGGCAAAACTTTTCTTTGTTTGCTGTTTGATTGACAGTTTACCTACTTTCAATACGAATTATTTAATAGTTGTGCTTTTAGATGTTCTGCCTAACGTGGTTTTCATTTATTGGGACTTCAGGAAAACTTTGTCAGTATGTGGAATATATACTTGATCTCTTTTGAAGTTAATTTTTACCCCGATTAGCTTGTTTAAATATTCTTCTGAGCCGGAGACTAAGTGTTTTGGTCTGAAAATTTTCTGGTTTGTGCTTTTTATCACCTTGAGCCTGCTGCCTATAAAGTTATATTTTATCGTCAATGATGTTGATCGTCTAACTGGTAAGTTTTTTTTGTAATGGAATATTGTATTAAAGTCCAGGTGTAGAGCAAAATTTCGTTCCGAAGTGAAGCACAAAACGTTCTCTGATCGAAAAGAATACACTTAAAAGCCTGACAGTCCAAAAATATCAGGGTAAAAACCTGTCCGTTTTTCTTTTTTGTTAGTGATTCTGAGAAACAACTTTATGACTGTGTTCGTGAGCTAACTGATAGGGACAAAAACCTACTTGTTTTTCTGCTTCGGTGTCCAAAAATATAAGTTTTGTGTTGCTCAGCAATGCTTGGTGACTTATCTTTATGCTTATTGTTGTATATATTTTGCACTAATTTAAACGTTTTACGGCAAAATTATGATAAGTTATCAGATAAATCACTGTCTATTGTCTTTTTGTTTATAAGTATTCCTTTTGATGGCACTTATATAAATTAAGTCGCTGCACTGGTATTTTAAAAAACAATCTGAATATACGTAAACATTGTAACTTAGCTTAACTATTAGTTTATGTATATTATAAAGTTACGAAAAAATATGAACTTACCAAACAAAAAGCTCGCTTGTACTACAAAAACCACCAAGTTTCTGGTTGTCCATACGGCACAACTGCAACTTTAATTATATAATTTAAATTATAATTATTTTCGGCAACATTTATTACTTTCGGCATGAAAGGGAAAACCATTTAATATAACTTGACTTACTTATTATTTAAAATGTCTCGCTTGTTTTGCACTGAAAAAACAACAAATATATTTACTTACCGAACTACATTATCTCTTCTGCTTTGCTTTCTTTATATGTTTTTTCCTGCCTCCGTTACGTCTTAAATCCTCTGTATTTTTTCCCGTAAATATCCAATCTTTCCTAATTTTTTGTTTTGTTTTTCTGGATATCTCCCCCCCCCCTGTCAGTGGCATTTTACCTCCACAAACGTCACATTTTTGATAGCCAATAGGATTAGATTTTTGACAACGTCATAACTGTTTGATGGCATCCCGCATAGGCACAGGAAAAACGTCGGTCAAAAACGTAGAGACTTTTGTTTCTTTCTTGTTTGTCAGAATTATTTAGAAACATAATTGTTTGTAATATTGTAGTAAAATTATCAGTGTTGAAAGTGTTGTTTCATTTTTGGTGGTTCTTCACGTAGTTTGCGAGTATTTTAATCATTTGTTGAAGTGTTTGTTGTGAATGTTGGAATTTACTTGCCAACCTTATCATAATATATGTATAAGTGAAAGCATGACGTCAGTTGCTGTAAATTGTGTCGCGCGTAACTGGTGAATGAGGGGAATGGGGCGAGTTTTCATTTCGCTCGTGGATCGGCTGTTTGTCGTCTTTCTTCGTTCGGTAAACGTTCTTTAATGAACAAAATAATAAATTATAACAACATTTGGGCTACCTATGAAAAGATAAGACATAAACACTCGGATTATAAGGGTGCGGTCCGACGCACTGAACACCATTGGTTGTAAGCGAGCAACAAACATAGGGAGCGTAACATAACCAACGTACCAAGCGTAGTGACCAGCAAGAGTACTAAACGTTATAAATATAACGCTATAGTTTGACCTGCACAAACAATTTTGGTACTTCGTTCTATCTTATCAGTACTACACTCAATAATTTTTCACTGGCTACGTGACAGTTACGTTACGGTGCAGGTTCATAATCATCTGTTAGATTCTGTTAAAAACAATGTTTTTCAATTGGAATCCCAAAAGTCAAAACGCGATTGTTTACGACAGATGCTAAATACAGTGTTTGACTGAGAAATAAAACGGGGCTTTGTAAAGGAGGTCGCTTAAAGTGTCTTGAAGTGAAACATTCGCTGGCTTTTTTTGCTTTAACGGACAAAGTAGCACGGCAGGAGCGTACACTGAAAATTTCAAGTAAATCTGCTGCATAGTCTTTGAGCTATCAACTCAAAGTTTGGCATGGCTAAATGTTTTTGGTGAAATCTGAAACGCGTGGTTCATCGTCTTGTGACGTATGCAGGTGTACTTACTATGCATAAGAACAATGGATTTGAACATTAATGATGCACCTGCTTACGTCATATACCCATATATTCAATCCCAGTCTTTCCCTATTTTGTTACGTTAAACTATGCCAATGGACAAACTTTGAGTTTAAAGCTCAAAGACTATGCCGCAGATTTACTTCAAATTTTCAGTGAACGATCCTCTGCCATGCTACTTTGTTTGTTAGAGCAAAAAAATGCTAGCGATTTTTTCACTTCATAGACACTTTAAGGGAGATGGTTGCTTACGAGAGTAGTCGTTCAAAGAGAGTCCACTGTTAGAAATATTCAACAATTATTGAATGAGGCGGAGCATCAAAGCTGTTCTGTAGTTTCAGCTGCACTGATAGAAATTATAGTCGCGTGACCGATTTGTAACATTAAAAATAATATTTTGTCCACAAGTTTGTTTGTACTGAAACAATTTGACAACTCACCCTCGTGACTCTTCTGTCCAATTATTTGGTAGAAATGACGTACAGCAGTTGGACATTGAAAATTATCTGCATGAGTATTTTGACAAATGAGGAACAAGAATCAAGTTTGAATGTACAATAAATCAAGTTTGAATGTACAATAAATACTATTATGGGGCTTCATTCGACATTTCTAACATGTCGACTTGCAAGTTTTGGTTACACTAGTCAAATGCGGACACAGATATTAGATTTTTCGCAGCAAAGTCACTTTAAATTTGTATAAGTTTTTCATGAATATGAGATTAACTGATAATAAAAACCTGGAGAAAACATGCGTTCAGTCGTTCAGAACACATGCAGCAATACATTTTCGACCTAAAACAAAGGGCGGGGGTTACATTAAATTGTATCTTGTAAATACTGTGACGAAAGCCTAGAATTATACACAACTAACTTGCAAATCGCAAGCGTTGTATTAACCCTTTGTTTCCCGACGAGAAGACGAGTCTTTATAGTTTTATTCTGACTATAAACGTTAGACGATGTTATTCTACAGCAGGAAAGTGCTGGTAAGCAAAGGATTAAACAATATACCTACTAGCAAACGAAGCCCGAAAGACAGTTATACCGGCTGCTAGAAAAAATAATGCCAGCTTCGATGTATCCGCACAGAGATTGTGTAAAGCGGAATACAATAAAATGAAGTAGAACTCATCCTTTGATTAACTGCCTACTAGGTTCATCTTCATGTGTGCACAGATCAACACTAATGGCTGTGACATTTGGTAAATATTAAACGCTGTTGCAGTGATTCACCGCGACTGAAATTTTCACAGTATCGCTGTCGCTTGTTTTAATAGTTGCTTCAAACAGATCCACGGAGGGAATTGTCAATATAGGAAAGTTACATCTACTACCTTTGCGATCTAGAATAAGATAGAAGATAACAACTTCGAGATATCAAAAATGGGTCCATATTATTAATGCAAGTTCAAGGCTGACTTGACAACAACAGGAAATGCGGCGAATAGGATTATACACGCCGCGTTTTAGGATAATAAGATTAAAAATTTTGAATGATTTTGAACTTGCATTTTATCTCGAAGTTGTTATCTTATTCTAGATTGCGAAGGTAGTAGATGTAACTTCCTACATTGACAATGGGTATGCACAAAGTGCGAGAATCTTGCAAGAAATGATGTTGGTGGACGTGCATGAAAAAGTATGACGGATTTTGTGGTTGAATTTGGGGGCAGTAATAACTGTAGTGGGATTGAGAAAAGGGCATGTGTTGCAGCGGGAACAGCCGCAAGAAAATGTTCCCGCTGGTGACTAAGGAGTCACAAATGTTTTTATTACGGCGAAAAGGTACCAAAGGGTTATCGGTGAAAATGGCTGACATCTCACCATTTCATTTTTTACAAAATGATCCTAAGTTATTTGCTTCCTTTTTTACCATCGATCAGTAATCATGTTCTACGCTTGTTTGACCTTATTTTATCTAAGACCCGTTTTTCTAGTAATTACTTTTATTAGTCGTTATTTATATCGGGGGGTCATTCACTATGGTTTTATCCTCTTTTGATTTATTTTAGATGGAGGATGAGGAGATCGCCTGAGGATCTGAACGTGTTCAAGAGATTAAAAAATCACATGACCTACATCAGCACCAAGGCACGTAGGGACTTCTATGTGGAATTTATGAGTGAGAACAGTGGAGATCAGAGCAGACTGTTCAGGGCCACTAGAGCACTTCTTCCAAAAGATGACTTATCTTTCCCCCCTGAATATGTTGATAGTGTGGTATTTGCCAATGACATTGGTCGATTTTTTCATCGGAAGATTATTAATATCCGTGCTGATCTGGATGCCGCGGTCGGAGTAGCTCAGTGTAGAATCCATAACGATTCGGTGTTTGATGGTGACCAGAAACTGCAGAATTTTTCACCCCTTTCTGCTGAGGAAGTAGCCAAGCTTATTCAGAGATCATCAAAGAAAAGTTGTAACCTTGATCCCATGCCAACATCACTGGTAGTTTGGTTGATGAACTTTTGCCTGTCATTACCTGTATTGTGAACTCTTCCCTCTCCCTGGGATATTTGCCTGGGGAGTGGAGGGCTGCTCTTGTCGACCCCGGACTGAAGAAGGCTGGTCAAACTGCATCACTGCCAAATTTGAGACCTGTTGGCAACCTACAGTTTGTTTCCAAACTGACTGTTATTTAACCGGCAGCACCCAACAAGTATACATAAACCAGACGTATTCTGATGTTTTTGCACTACCGCATGGTGTACCTCAAGGCAAGGGTCTTGTTTACGCACTCTATTATTTACGATGTATGCAAGCAAACTTTTGAGGTTGTCAAGATTCATCTTCCTGAAGTTCATGCTTACGCGGATGACACCCAGATATATCTTTCGTTTAAGTCAAACTCCGCTACAGGAGAGCAGGACGCTATAGCCGCTCTTGATAAGTGCATCGGAGATATCAGAAGTTGGATGACTGCAGATAAGTTAAAACTCAATTATAATAAGCCATAATTCATTATCATAGGAACGCGTGCACAGCTGAGTAAGGTGAATGTATCTGATATTATGGTTGGTCAAGCAAAAGTATCGTCTGTAACATCTGTCAGAAACCTTGGGGCATGGTTTGATGTTAATCTTACTATGTCAGCGCACATAAACAAAACTTGTCAATCTGTCATCTATCATCTGCATAATATCCGACGAATTGAAAAGTATAACTTTTGACGATAGGAAATCCATAGTACAGTCAGTCATAATGTCACGCATAGACTATTGCAATAGTCTTCTGGCTGGAGTTTCAGCAGTTCAGCTGCAGCGTTTACAAAATACAGCAGCTCGTCTTATAGGTAATGAATAGATCGAATTATAATCTTAGATCAAATGGGAGTGTATTACTAGTAGACTGTAGTGTGAGGTCCAAGGAGACCCTAGGAGACAGAGCTTTTAACATAGTAGCCCCGAAAGTATGGAATATTTTACCAGAGGATATGAGAAAACAGGATAATTTTGATGTTTTTAAGAAGCATTTAAAAACACATCATTTTAGCTTAGCGTATGTAACTGTAATTTAAGATATGAAGTATTTTATGTAAATTTTTAGATACATGTCATTATTTAATGTACTGTGCATTTGATCATATATTAGCATGTTAATTTGCGCATTAGAAATATTAAATAATATTATTATTATTGTCTTTTAATCTTCCCGCTATGGATCGTCGTTATTCTCATCACATATCAGCAGCTTGTTCAAGTCATTCCCATCGTTTGGTGCGTATCACTATTAAAGCTATGTCCAGTAATTTACAACATACTGATGACGACATCTCGGGATGTAAGTCCTCTCTCCCAGGTCTGCCCACCTATTTTGTTTACTGCTATCGTTCAATAATTTCGCATGTTAAATTCTAGACATTAAGGCGTCCAAATTGGCCAAATTACTGGGTCCTTCCCCGAATCCCTCCCAGAGCACTAGTTCCTCTAACGAAGTCAATCGTCTAGTTTTGACTATTCCCTCTGATTTGCCTTTATCTGACCCCGAGAGAGATGTTCTTGCGAAAGGTCTCAAGTTTGTTCCCAACTCCGGGCCCATTGATCTATTCTCACTTAAAGAGGATACCGAATCTTTCTTCCACTGCATGCGCCTCGAAGCCTTTTTTCATGATAAGCCAATAACAATAAGGATATTTTTGAAGAACTCAACCCCAAGAAATCGTCTTGGTCTCCACCCGAAGGCGATTTTTCTTCCCTTGATCTTTTCGTAGACATTGATAAATTGCACCCTTCGCACAGAAAAAAAGTTCATAACCTTAACAAAGAAGAGCTTCTAGCTTTAAAGTCATTGCAATGCCGAAATGACGTTATCATAAAACCTGCGGACAAAGATCGACAAGAGGCTCTTCGCCAACTCAGTGACACCATCTTTTATACTAAGTTGAATTCCGATCTCACCAAAAATCCGTCAAAACAACCATCAAGAATTTCATCCAAGCCGGCGAATTGCCTGCCTCTGCATCTAACCTTATATTAACAACCCCCAGAACGCCTGTCATATATTTCCTACCTAAAATCCATAAACCTAACAATCCTGGCAGGCCGATTGTTTCCGCTTGTAGTTGCCCCCGAGCTCATTTCCAGTTTTCTAGACAAAGATACTAAACATGCCTTGCAAAGGTTACGTTTCAGTAGTTCCGATAAATTTATTTTCACCATGGACGTCAAGTCCTTATACACCGTCATTCCCCATTGTGGTGGCCTTGAAGCTCTGAAGTTTTTCTTTGATAAGCGCACTCATTTAGAACCCTCCACAACCACGTTACTCCGCTTAGCAGAACTAGTGCTTACCCTTAACAATTTTTCGTTGTGTTGTGGTGTTGCGATGGGCACCAAAATGGGTCCAAGCTATGCTAACTTATTTGTTGGTTATGTTGAAAAACAGATCTTTGATCAATACACGGGTCCCTTGTCTGATTTCTTCGGCAGATTTATCAATGACTGTTTAGGAACAGCGTCTTGCTCACGTGTCCTTTTAGAGCAGTTCATCAACTTTGTTGATGATTTTCATCCTGCTCTGAAGTTCACGTGAGAAATCAGCGAGACCTCTGTGTCGTTCCTTGATATTTTAATTTCGATTGATGGTGATTCGCTGAGAACGTCGTTCTTGTACAAGCTTACTGACTCCCATAGTTATCTTCTATTTTCATCCTCTCATCCCAACCACACTAAGCAATCCATTTCTTACTCTCAATTCTTGCGTCTTCGCCGCTTATGTAGCGACGACCAAGATTTTCATGGAAATGAGATTTTTTTGTTCAACGTGGTTACCCTACCAACCTTCTAGACCTCGCCGTTCAGAAAGCTTTTCTCGTCCCCCGTTTAGATGCCCTTGAACCACCTTTGGAACAAGTTTCAAACAACAAAATTCCTTTAGTTCTCACATTTCATCCTTTCAATTGTAAAGTTAAAAATATTATTAATCGGAATTTTCACATTTTACAAAATGATCCTGAAACGTCAGCCATTTTCACAGATAACCCTTTGGTATCTTTTCGCCGTAATAAAAACATTCGTGACTCCTTAGTACATAGTGCCCTTAAATAAAATACCTCAGCACCAGCAGGAACATTTTCTTGCGGCTGTTCCCACTGCAATACATGCCCTTTTCTCAATCCCACTACAGTTATTACTGCCCCCAAATTCAACCACACAATCCGTCATACTTTTTCATGCACTTCCACCAACATAATTTATTGCATTGCGATAAATGCCTTAAAATCTACATCGGTGAAACTGGGCGACGCCTTTCAGACAGGTTTGCTGAACATCTTCGTTCCGTGAGGATCAATGATGTTGACAAACCTGTAGCCCACCATTTCAACAGCTCTAACCATTTGGTTTCAGACATGAAAGTCTGTGCCATCCTTCCCATCTCAGGTGGTAACGATAACCGCAAACGACAAGAGAAGCGTCTCATTTTCAAACTTGGCACCACACATCCTCTTGGTCTTAACGAACGTTTTTCTTTTATTTAATTTCCCACAAGTTTTTTGTTATTTTAGTTTGCTTGGAACTTTTTTTTTTTATTATTAGCTTATGCATTTCAAGTTTTGTTTCTTACTGCTTTAATATCGCCTAACCCTTAATATTGGACCTGTCATTTCTCCCCCTCCCCTCTGATCGACTGTAAAAATAGCAAATGATTTAACTTTTCGCATCTCATTAATTATTACTTTGTTTATCTCCCGTGCATTTGATTGGCTACTTTCTACTTGTGACACCCTTTTGGCATATATATATATAAGCCCTATTTATTTTATTTCATCTCGTCTTACTCTGATGAAGGGCTCCGCTTGAAACGTCAGTATCTTGTCACTAAATTCTTGACAGTTTACCACCTTTTCACTTCGCTATATATATATATATATATATATATGTATACACTATTTAATACGATTTGCAATATCCCTCATCTGTTCTGGTTAACAATCTTCGCACACACATCATTCGATTTCTTGGTTGTTTAACTGGTGCCAAGAGTTTAACATATGTACAATGTCGGAAGAAACCTCGGAGGCAAGATTAACACGGAGAAACGCGAAAGCAGCGCTCACCAGGTCGGGAAAGGCATTGATACACCGTATTGAAACCAAGCGGAGTGTAAAAGAAGTAAATGAGTCGTTAGCCAAGGTTCAACTGGATCTCTCATGTTTTTCAACCAAATCAACGTACACGCAGCATATCCGAGACGGAAGAAGCATGGTTGGAAGAGTGTCAACAGAATTTCTTAATGCTCGCGCGAAAGATTACGAAACATGTTCACAACCGACGCCAACTGTCAGCAAAAAAGAAAATCACCAACTAGAGCAGTCAGGCGCCATAGAATGTCCACAAGAAATTGTATCGGATAAATAAAACAAACGCAACGAAGCCAGTGTCAATGACCCGCCAAGTCTGGTTAATATTAACATCAAGAGTAATCGGAACCCGGAAGCTGGCAAGAACGTCAAAAACGACAACATGGAGCCAGACGTCTGTGCGTTTAGGATCGAAAAACCCAAAATGCCGAAATACGACAGATGCCATTTTTAAGTCAGATTTCAAGCATATTATCGGTTCAAGATTTAGCGACCGAGATGCCATTACCCTTCTGCGATCTGCGCTCACTGGAAAGCCGTTGGACCTCATCAAAGCCATCGGATCTGATTATAAAGCAACCTGGGACTATCTTGACTCTATCTACGGAGACCAGTGGCGTGGTGGCCGGGGTGGAGGGGCAGCGACGGTTTCAAGGGGGCGCCGAAATTATTCTTTGGGCGCCAAAATTTTCAAGAAAGGTACACTGAAAAATCAGATTGCCATTTGTAAAACGAAAGTAGAATAAAAGCTATATATAGTGTCGTCATGTCGAGTACTAGAGTTGCGCAATTTGAAATGAACCGCGCCAAACGCCTGGAAACGAGACAAGCAGGATGCAAACATTCCGCCATCTTGGATCTTGATTTTCAAAGGTAAGGATGTTACGAATGTATTAAATATGTACATAAATTTACATTCTCATTGTCATCCGAACTCTTTTATTGTTTATTTTACTGTGGGACGGTTTTACACCCACAAACGATCAACGGACGTTGACAGTTCGATAAAGTTTTGAACACAAATGAAATAAACAAAGATTATGACTACCCGACTCGAAAACGTTCATCACTAATTTTAAAGGACAAACTATTGACAACATACATCTTACTAATCTGTCATTATTTTTTTATGTATAAAATCAGCGCTGATTCTATACATAGATCAGAGAGAGTTTCCGTGGCTTTTCTTAATTCATTGCATTTGTTTATCAGATTTATTTTTGAAACTTCTGGGTCAAAAGTATGAAAAGCATTCTAGCCTATGGCCCTACTCTCCAAAATTCCGAATTATGGTAAACCATAAACCTGCCCGATTATTCGCAGTGTGTAAATTAAATGTTAATACGTTGCAACGTGGTAATAATACTAATACATTATTGCTTGAAAAACGTTCCACGTCTAGCATGCAATGTCTGGAACCCACCAACGTAAAAGAAAAAAATCAGGAGCGGAAAACAAGAATACAAAAAATGCCAGAGAAGAAGAAAATGAAGACTCGGATCGCTAATGGTAAAGTATTTCGCAACAACAAGCGAATCATTCCATAAAAACAACGATGCTTCAATTAAAGACCAAGGGTATAAAGATGCTTTGCGAAGTCCAAAGACTGGCACTGGCAGCCCATATGACACAGATAAGGACAACGAGGTGGAAGACCTTGGTCTTCCACTGTTCAATACTGTACGTTGGAATGCACGTGAGTTTAGTCTAAGGTTCTTCTCTTGCGTTACTGTCCTGGAAACCGTTTCATCGAACATTTCATTTCAAGGAAATCAACGGCATACTGCAGCTGGATTATCGACGCAGCTTCAAACAAATAAATTTTTGACTACCGCCTACCTTTTCCGAGAAATATTTACAATCACTGGCCCGTTGAGCCGATACTTGCAAAGCGTCGATGTAGATTTCGGGAAAGCGCTCGGTATGAACGACAGCACGATTGCTCAGCTCAACAAATTGCGTGGGGAACCAGAGCGAATCATCAAATGCGTGGAGCAAGACCATGACTCAGAGAGTGTTGTTTGGCAACAAACAAGATTCAGACGCCGAAGAAGGATGGATGGTGAAAATGCAGAAGATAAACCTGCTGAAACACCAGAAGATCATTGGAAACGTGACACATTTAATGTTGCTGTCGACACGGTCTTGAATTCCATGAAGAAACGGTTTGAGAAGAACCAGCCGTTGCTCAGAGAATTTTCCTTGTTTGCCCCAAGTTGCTTCTCCGAGCTTGTGAAGAATTTCAAAACCGCTCACGATCTACAAGCATGCCTCAACACCGTTAGCCTGCGAACGCAGCCGCCTGTTTCCGCCCTCCCGCGGAAAAGAGCGTCTGCGGACCCGAGTCAAGATTCGATTTCTGTGATGCAATGTCTTTTTATCCAATCACAATTTACCTCATAAAAACCCAGAACTAACGCGCAGGATTTGTGCGAGATAAACACGTGACGCGTTTAACGCATGGAGAACGTGTAGAGCTTTTAACATTGAAAAGTTAAACAAACATCAGGAGGATGCTATATCACCAGAGCTGTGGTTGAGCGATAAAACATGGCGGAAAATGGTCCGTGAGAGCTGTGGCATGCAGTAGATGAAGCCCACGTTATTTGCCACTGGTACGTTTCAATGTTTTTAATAGTATTGGTTTATGATTGAAGAGATTTTCTTTGATGTACGATAGTCAATAAAACGCAGTAGTTAACATACTACAGTAAATAGGATATTAACTTTGCATGCTATAAAATGTAAATTTCTCTTAAACTACTCGCTTGTAGTCGTAGATCTATAACTAGTCTCCCATTGATATATCCATTTGACCATTTCCACTCAATTATATCAGTAAAACACCAAAATATTATGTGCAATAATATAGTATATACTTCATGGTAACACTAGACCGGGTTTCCATCTGTTTTTTATACCGTAACCCTAACCGTAACTAATCCTAACCATAACCCTAATAATAACCGTAAAATATGGTGGGAGACTATATGTAATGTTACCATGAAGTATATATCCAATAATATGGTTCAATTTTCTATATTTTAATACTGCATAATATTGCTAGTATCCCATTTTACCTTGGTATGTAGATATAGGCCTGAAAAATATAGCTTTCATGAACGTACACGCCATAGTGTGTGGCAAAACTATGGAAATAGGTTCTCAAATGAAATCAACTGCCTAAAGAAGTATACACATTTAAGTTTGTCACCACAACAAAATCATTGTTCTATTACTTAAAGATATAGACCTATATAGTATAGTCTGTCATAACATACAGTATATCCATTTTTCCCTCATGATAATATCAGGTAAACACAAAAATGTTATGGGGAAATTATTTTCTTGAGTTTGTTACCCAACTGGTGCCTTGGTATAAATTGAGATACAACCCCTTCCTTAGAATATCCAGACCCTTATAAAATTTTCTATGTATTTCTTTGTTTTAAGGGGGCAATCAAAAAGCAACAAACATGCAGCTTTTAGAGTGTAGTTTTGAAGACTTCACGAGTTTAGATCACTCTTGCCTGGTATTCCTTTTATTGCTCTTACAGCTACAGCCACAAGTGATACTAGAGCAGCAATTTTTGATGTTCTGGTGATGAATGAGCCACACATGATCATGGAAAGTCCAAATAAGGAAAACATTTTATGTTGTGCACTATATGCAAAAAAATGCCAGTGTGTCTTATTATGTGTCTTATTAAAAATGTGATTATTTTGCTCCTTTTCTTTGTCACACACTTCAGTACAGATATGCCCATGTGTCTTACAATTTTGTGAAAGCATTGTGACTTTTGCTTCCATATCTGCAACAAGTTGATGATCTAATGACAACTTCTCCTTAAGATCTAGCAAGGCGATCCAGAGTTGCCTAATGAAAAGATAATTTGCACATTTTATTCTAGCCTGTGAAACATGCATACAAGTATTCAAAGGACAGACACAAAACTGTTCTATCTTTGATATTTATTATTGGTTAAACAGGAATTTTGAAAAATGTTTCCTACTATATTCTATAGACGTTTTGCAAATTTACATAACGAAAGTAGAAACTATGCATAGCTAACCTGATCACTGTGTCGATTTCAAAACAAAAGTATGTAAATTTCAACAAAACGGATTTGCTTATTTCAAACTATCACATTTAATATAATTTCTCCGCAAGTAAAACTATAGATAACTGCTGAGATGTGTCAAAAAGATTCCTTTTGAAAGTACAATTATTTTATCGTGTTGACAAGAAAAACTTGTCCGTGTCAGAAACGGTATGACCTACACACAAATGTGTCAAGTGCACCATTACAAATTTTCACACCCATGCAGTTTGCTAATCAAAAAATGCCAGGAAGTTGTTTATAGTCAGCACATAAGCAAATAAAACTTGTCAAGGGCAATATTTTGTCAAGAAAACATTGTTCACTTTTTTCAGTCGATGCACAACAAATAAAACTTGTCAATGAAAAAGTGTTGACAATACACACAAGCAGCGTTTCCTTGGCTAGAAAGACTTAAATTTAAACGACTTAAATTGAAGAAGCAATCGTCATCAAACGCATAGAAAAGAGGGGCTCTCTTTCCACTCGAGGAATAATATTTCGAAGTCGAAACTTGCAGCATCGAAGACTCTCCTTGAACATAGGCCATTTACTTGCACAATTAAAAGTTTAAGACACCGCTTTAGCAATTCTCTGATGAGAACCGTGGGCAATTGCTTTGCCGAGGACAGCAAAATCATTTTTCATTTCTTTACGGTTTGTTTTGCTTGGATACTCCACCGTAAGATTGACTTTAGTTTCCTTTTGAATATCTCGATATTCTGATCCACTGTGGTTTTCGGCGAGGTTTTCGGCTCTACTGGGCGGCGTTGAGGTCAAAATTCGGCTGCCATCTGAACTTCTGAAGGCGTTTTGAGAAACATTTTCAGTGTTTGTGGTGCAGGTATTGGGTTAACACCACCAACAGTGATCGGAGAGACAAACATTATAGTCGGGCTTGGAGTAAAACTTGACTGAACGATGTTTTTCGTCTTCTTTCCATCTTGTGCTGATTCACTGGTATGGCTTGCTTTCGAAACGTCAAACTCTTCTTTGCTTCTGGCGTTGTGCTCGATTCTTTAGCCATTCTTTTGACAGAAAGTGGGACCTTCATATTAAAATCCCATTGTATTTCATATTGAATTTCATCCACGTTTCCTAGTGCATTTTTGTATCGGACGATTCGACTATATATTACAATTGCCAAACCGCCTTCTTCCACGCGTGGCCAATTTAGCTAAAATATAACATTTCTTTTGATTGACTAACCCGAGACAAAAGACATGCGTCACGGAAATCGAATCTTGGCTCGGGTCCGCAGACACTCTTTTCCGCGGGAGGGCGGAAACAGGCGGCTGCGTTCGCAGGCTACAACACCGTTTGCGGAACATATAATTTAGATGCATTTAGGTGTGCTGATGAACTGTTTAATTTCGCTCGGTCTTTCAAGAAATTCGACTGCACGACAATTTCTAAGCCAGAAGAAGCAGTAGAGGATGACGATGATTGTGACGAATCTGATGACGAAGTTTCCAGCAGACAGTAAGAGATGGTTCAGATGGCGAACGGATTGACAATGGTGATGGCAGTGAAACCGAAAAGCAAACGAAGAAGAAAGTCCATCCTTCACTGAAGCTCTCGCAGTTCTTTGTCACGCAGATTATAGTTTGGTTGATGCGTATCCGACACTTTGTTGAGTTTATGCCATCGCTGTGGACATACCAATTAGCTCTGCGACCGCAGAACATTTATTCTCTGCACTCAAGAGGGTGAAGACTCGTATTCGTTCATCTATGATTCAGGAGAGACTTGATGGTAATAGAGCATAAAATTTTGCTCTCACTCGATAAAGAACGTCTCATCAATTTGTATGGAGAGATTTCCTCCGAACTGACAAAAGCTCTCATTTAGAGTTAGTTAACGTTGTTATAAGATACATATATGTCTTGTTATACTCTTGCCATGCAAATTTTGGTCGTGCCATGCAAATTTTGAAACGATTTACATATTCAGATATTTAGAAATATTGTTTCTAAAATATGCAGATGTTTATAAAATTAGCATATCATGACCAGTTGCTTCGCCACTGGCTGTAAAGGCAAACAAAGATTCAAAGAACAAAGTAGTCTAAACAATGCACTTGTTACTAGTCGTTTTGTTTACAATTTTTACTGATCTCTCTAACCCTGACTTCGTAAACATCTGACTGTGTAAACATCACCAAACCTGTCGCCTAAGATTATCACCCTCGGGGACAATAATTTACCTTCTTTACATGTCTCTATGTCTTTAATATAAGCACAGAAAAAATCTACAGTCTTATGATTGGCATCACTTTCATCCTTATCTTCAAATTCGATACTTTGAAGAACTTCATTTGCAAGCACGGTCCTTTCATTTTCATAAGGAAACACTAAGGTTGTTAATAATGGATAAGAAATTTGCACAGAGAAACTTCATCCATGCCTGCAAAAAAAAAACATCTCAAAATATGTATCTCTGTAAATGAAATGTCAACATACATTATGGTATACTGTACCTTTTGCTATGTCATTTATTTCCAACCTTTTTTCAATAACATGGCACATCGTCAGTATCAGGGTCCAATCCTGCTTCCAAACGGTACGGTTGAATTTGCAGCTTTGTCTCATAGGCAATGTTTGCCTCTTTTCCCACGTTGTCTAACTGGAAATTGGTAAGAATTATATATAACAATCACTACATGTACCTGCAACAAGTCATTTTTAATGTTTGTACTATTTAGTATAACAAGGAGGAAAACATTAAATATCATTATTGAAATTGATCATTTTAATCTAGATACTGACCTGGTTTATCAAATGTCGTAGCTCCATATCAGGTACATCTTCCAGTACTATTGGTACAGGTTCATCAGATTCTGTACAGGTTGCCAATAAATGTTTTATGGCTGGCGAGATGGCCACCGTGCAAAATGCTATGGCCTATTACTCGACTAGCTGCCTTAAATGCACTATGATTTTTAATGGCATTTGACTACAATCACCAGAATGCTTTGCCAGTATCTTAACGCTAATAGATAGAGGATACTGGCAAACCATACTGGTACGTAGCCGTATTGTCAAGTAAATCCCATTGAAAAAAATATCTATTGTTCTGCAACCTGATTTTCCTAAAACATGCACTATATATTTGCAACTTGATAACAATTGCAAAGTATGAAACATACCTATATGAAAGATTATTTTCAACAACTTTTTCTTTCTATTTTTCTCTTTTTCTGTTGCATTCTCAAATGTATGCAATGAAGCCCTCATCTGGCTGTAACTTATAAGTACTTATCAAAGTCTGAAATATTTTGACAATGTATTATCAAATACTTTGTAGAATATAATGTTTAAAACCTTAGGCTTTACAAAGTCAAGTTTCTTTTAATAAACACACTTAACCACCATTATTTGTAACAAAGATGATTTCAGGCAAAGCTTAACATCCACTTAAAACAGAACAAGTTGGGGACCACAAATAATTTGTATAAAATAATAGCTAAGTTGTTTAATACTTTTGAAATACTGAACTAGTTGCCCCAGAGGCAGGGAAATTGCTGTTTTTTTAACATTTGGAAAATGTTAAATTCTCCGCTATATATCCCAAGGGTTGGGGGCTGTGATTTCAAATGACTGATACATAAAAGACTTAAGTATACCACCATACAGTATATACAAGACAGGTGAGGTATATGTTATCAGTTTAATCAATAACAATATAATATAATTTCAGACAATAACAATATAATATAATTTCAGACATAACAATACTGTATAATATAATTTATTTTGGAAATGATGCAAGACTTGATGACTACAAGAACATATCAATCATAACATATTTGTCAACAGCTGAATCCTCAGACTAAACATGTAAACTTAACTTGAACATGTAAACGTAACACAAATGGACAAAGAATAATAGGATAAATACTGTATAATATGTATGCTGTTGTGATGTTCATTACATTTTCTGTCAGTAATATCATGTTTTGGTGATTGAGAGTTTGGTATTTGTCTCACACAAAATATAATCACTCGCTCAATTAACGTTTAAACTCGGCGACTGGACAGCAAAAATATAGGTAACACCAAAGTTAATATTCATGACTTTAGCTGTGTTTATATCGATTACATGTTAAATAATTATCATATTATTCATGAGCTATTTCATAAAAAATACATGCGGCAATGCTTACCTTACTGGGAAGAAGCATACAAATTGGCATACGTTCACGACCATCGACAGCTTTCTTCCTCACCATAAACCATTTGCGCTCATTCTTCCCTGAGCAAGGATAATTTTTGTTCTTTTTCTGCAGAAGAAAAGCTTCAACCAAGTATATTAAGCAATTGCTGTAAGACCTTGTTGGAAGCTATCGTGGACATCGTGATTCGAACAGAACTCACAACAAAGTGTCAAATAGTCTCGTCAATAAATAAGATAAATCGTGGTCTGAAACGAAATTCTTACGCAATAGGCTTGCGATCTGACTGCTGCTCAGGCAAGGTATCTGATTGGTTTGCTGCATCTCATTGCTGCTGCTCACTAAGGAGAAAAGACCCTCCGTACGATGTTCCCGCTATTGGTGCACCGCTGCCGCGAGTGATGCTGCGCTAGGAAGCCTTCGTCCGATTTAGACATACTTCAAGTAATAAATATATCCTGTATTACAATTTTAAAGAGTGTCAGCTGCCCATAAGCGATCACGGGCGCATGAAATAAGAACCAAATGTTTTCCGCATTAATTGTTAAGCAAAATCTGACTGCTGCTTGAGCAGCAGTTGCGCCCCTCGTTACTGGGTAAACCAACAAACTGTTGACCCAACGGTTTCAGACATTACTAGAACACCATTTTGATGATAATGGTCAAAATAGAAGCTATCCCCAACACAACACCAATCCTAACCCCCGCCTTAAGTGTCTTCCTAACACCCCGTATCGGACGGTGTATTTTTATGGCAAGCCATATCTGACAAAAGTGTATCGAGTTTCATATGACTACTCGAGATTCATAAGTCGATATTCATAAGTCGATAGTCGAGATTCATAAGTCGATATTCATTGATAAATCGATAGTCGAGAAAAGTAATCGTAAGTCGAGATTGCAAAACGTAAACATAAGACGAGATGTCCGACTGTACGTGTGGCCAGAGTAGCCACGCACATGCAGTCTTTGACTGCCTATTTTTTATATATGTGAAGAAGCTAGTTCTGTTGGGCAGACAAACTATACATTATGTCACATGTTAATAATAATACGGGCATAATCACGGAATTACTTGACAGGGTTGTAGAGCTCTCTGGAGCAATTTCACCTCATCCAACGAGTTCTGTAAACACGGAGATTATAAATATATTCTCCCCTACAAGGCAAGTGCAACGCAGTGAATCACAACCGCCAGTGCATCAACAAATACCACCTTCGAGGGAAGATCGTCTCCCTATCAGGCGTGATACAACTTTCGCAGCAAGACGATATTTTCCGGCTGCAAGATCGCTACCTCTCAATCTCGAAGACGAAACCGTGCAGAACCGACCCTTCTTGTGGGACTTAATTTTGTTGAGCGGTCCTGATGAAAAAGTCGTGCCACGGCAAGGTGCTCGCCTTCTATTGATGGAAAATGGCTATATAGTGATGGGTTGTCGATTTCGCAAAGATCTTTCAGATGGGTTAGTTGAGACCATTATAATAGAGGTTTTTGAAGGGAAAATCCAGCCAGGCGTAGATAGAGTTGTTGACGTCCATTTACACTAGTTTGGTGAAGTCTACTTTAACACCTGGTCAGATGCTGGATGGTGTCATTCTTCACCAACTGTTCAAACAAAAACCTGTCTATGTGAGCCCAAGCCATGGATTCTTGAACATGCGGAGTGAGACACAGGTAATATTTTAAAGTACAATCCATTGATCCCCATACATATGTAAATATATTTATGTGTATACCTAACATGAACTGCACAGCTGGTGGGGCTCAAGCTTCCAAAGAAGCCCCACCAGTAGCAATGATGATTGCGAAACCATACATTAGCCCCACCTCTTGTGTCAGAAATGTTATGGTTGATGCATAATCATGCCTTGCGACCCCCTAAAGGCATACACATGTCAGAATGTGTTCCAAATTATTTACAATGTTAACAATATTATTAAATATACAAATTGATGTGTTTTTTCATTGTTCTTTTAAACACAGACAAGGACAACTAATGTTAATAATGCTGCAAGTACCGGTACATTTACTGCTGTTTCTGGTGAAACAAATTATTTTTTCAAATAATCAAATTATATAAAATTATTTTTCCATATTACCTAAGTAATAGTTAAAACTGGTTGTTACTACTCTTCTTATAACAAATAAAATTTCTATGCGAGCTTCACAAGCAAACACTTATTGATTCTTTCTGTCTATTGTCCTTGGATATATAGCTCCTAATGAACAGCAACAACATGCACGATCACCTGAAATGGAGGACAACCAGTAAATTTATTAGTACAAGGTTTTAGTATAATATTGATGGCATGGACACAGGCTTAAAATATAAATCAAATGTGTATCAGTGTATGCAATTTTGTAACACGATAGCTGATAATATTTTGATTGTAAGATATAGAACTAGTACTAAATGACCAAATTGCTATATTATGCTTTGTTATTAATTTATTTCTTAGTTCTAGATGAGACTGAAGAAGAGCATAGAGTCGAAGAAAGTGTTCAAACACAAAGTGTCCATATTGCCATAATTACTTTGTACAGGATAATAAAATTATGCTGAATTATAGTATGTCTGCACTGGTTATATTCATGTACTGTATCACTATAATAGATAACATATTAATAACTGGTGGAAGCAGTGTGCGACTTACTGGGTCTTAAAAGTAATAT
Organism: Chrysogorgia sp. JL179-B06; assembly: GCA_035772405.1. Taxonomy (NCBI): domain Eukaryota; kingdom Metazoa; phylum Cnidaria; class Anthozoa; order Scleralcyonacea; family Chrysogorgiidae; genus Chrysogorgia; species Chrysogorgia sp. JL179-B06. The sequence goes on along the minus strand of JAYKKM010000363.1, from coordinate 755,540 downwards.
GGCAAATTTTATTTATACAGTTATCAGAATGTATTTTATTCTTGTAGTACTGGTATATTTTTTAACTCAATTTTTTTGTTTTGGTTTTTAGCTGTTCAAAATTCTGACTCAAATGAATGCATAGATATGATAAACCACTGAAAGAAGTTGTCGTACACAGAGCAGCAATACGTACAGATGTTATATGCATTTTCACTGATCCTAATATACTAAATAACCTCATTAATGTAAAAGTAATAGATAACAGAGGCCAAGAGGAAAAGGGTAAAAGCAAGGGTGTTATCCTGGATGTTCTAACCCATTTCTGGCAGGAAGTTTTCACTGTATATGCTGCAGGAAGCACAGAGAAAACCCCTCTAATTAGACACGATATGCAAAAAGATCAATGGCAGTCTATTGCTAGGGTTATTGTATATGGCTTTAGTGTGCTGAATTACTTTCCACTAAAGCTATCTCAGTTAATTGTTACTACCTGTCTATTTGGCGAGGAAAGTCTAAGTAGACAGTTCTTACTCATGTCATTTAGTACATATGTGACTCGAGATGACTGAACAGTACTTGATACATGAGTGAAGATTGTGATCCAAATGATGAAGATATCCTTGAATTCCTTTCTATGTGCAAATGCTGTAGAGTCCCAACAAAAGAAAATATAGAGGCAATAATTTTTGAATTGGCCCACCAAGAGTTAGTGCAGAAGCCACGATATGTTGTACACTATTGGTCACCAATATTGAAGATGCTACAATATGATCAAGGTTTTCAAACACGAGGAGTTTGTGAACTGTATGAAAACAAACGCGCAACAGCCAAGAAGGTAATGAAACTGCTGAAAGCGGAAACATCAAATGAAACCGAGAGACAAGACATTGGATCATCTGAAAAGATACATAAGATCCCTAGAAGGGAAAGCGCTGGACCGATTCCTGCATTATGTTTCTGGAAGTTACAACCTGACATCAGTGGACTCCAGCGCCGACCCATTGTTCTCAAACTCATTAATAATTCATGAATTATCATAGCCAATCCATGAACGTATACCGCATCACATGCATGAGTTTTGATGCCCAATGAAAACCTGTAGGAAACTTCCCAGTGAACTGGATCACATTTCTTAATCTACATATTAAAATAAAATCGCTATGGGAGCAAATCGCTAAAGGAATACTCGTTTGAGAAGCTAGATCAAACACTCGTTTGTCGTGTTTTATCAGGGGACTCCAAACACTCGAAAACAATAAAAACCTCGGGCTACGCCCTCGGTTTTCATTTGTTTTCTCGTGTTTGGAACCCCTGATGAAACACTCAAACTCGTGTTTGATCTATTACTTCATACATGTGATTCCCACTACCTATGAAAGTTTTGCAGAACTGGCAGAATAATTTGACAATGTTATGAGAGAAGAGCAGGCTTGGGCATTTGATATCGTCCAAGGTTACTTCCCAAGTTCACATATTTTGTTTTCTTGAAGTTACTGTATGTAATCAGTTACAGTTGTTATAACATTTGACATACAAATGTTTAAATACAGAAAGGGGTATAAAATAAGTTTGATGCACTTTGAAACCTTTATTAAAAGGACAAACTTTCTAATTTAAAGCTTGCTTGTTTTAAACATATAATAAATTTCAAACTTTGTGCTGAAATAAAGGGAATAATATATTCTAGTAGTCCAACACTTTAAGATGGATACAGTACTCTTGTAATATTTTTGAGGATTGGAAAGTGCCTATATCATCCTCAGGGATTTTTCATATTTGTGACATTTCCACCCATTCCTGCTTTGACGTCACATCCGGTTACTTTGACAATGAAAAAATCTAATAAAATCCCTGACGATGATATAGACACTTTAAAGAGTATTGCGACTATAATCTTAAATAGTAAATGAGATATTGAACAGTGGTTAGTGTTTTTCAATATCAATGTAATGATGGTTAATGTGGTTGTAATATGCATTAAATAAAATTAACCCTTTACCCGGCAGGTTTTAGGAGGTCTCCCCTTGCCGAGTTAAATCATCTGTTGTTAGCCAGAGTAAAATTAAAAAGTTGCCAAATGGCAACCATGCCAGATAAAGGGTTAACCATAACAATAATCCAAATTGTTTATACAGCTGACAACTATATAGGAGCCTCCTTCAGCTACTATTAATATAATACCAGTACAGTACATCCATTTTACTCATTGCTGGCAAAATTATGGACAATGTCAAGTACATTCAAAAAGTGATTGATGCCATTGTTGCCACGTCAGTGACAGGGTTAACATTACTTGACAGGTAATGGAGTTGCTCTTCTGTGAGTTCCACTGTAGAGTTAGGTACAATGACATTGTTACCAGTGACAACATCAGGTGCTGGGCTATCAAAGTCAACTCCATACTGCTCAAAGTTGACAAGAGGTGAGTCGTCTGCAATGTTTATCATGTTTGTTTGCCATAGTGCCAGGGGTGTTTGATGCCTGGTGGTCCTCATACCATGATGGTTCCACTGCTGCTTGAATTCTGATAAGGAAGCATTTATTCGTGGTAGAAAAACAAAATGAAGAGCAAATAAACGCTCATTTAGAGCATCTAGCAACATTCATCTAACAACATTCAAGGGGGTCAGGGGCATGCTCCCCCGGAAAATTTTGGATTTCTAGGGTCTCTGAAACACCATTTCCCGCATTCTGAGGCGAATTTTTAAAAGTAATCTGCCATAAATCGGAAAATTTTGTTATTAATAAATCAAAACATGGCACAATACACGTCAAGATATCTTGAGATTCATTGATAAACAACTCTAAATTACAGAATATTTTAATTAATTTTTCCATAAAGGAATTTTGTTTCTCTTGTTTTGAGTGGGTTTTAATGCAAAGTGAGTCATAGAGAGTAAAATGGACTTGACAAACATGCAGACAACGATTGAAAGATACAAAATATCCCCTCTTCATAGTAATGGATATGTTCAATAATGCTGTAATGATCACGCATCACATTTGGTAATTAAGATCAAGCTCTTCCAATAAATCAGCTTCCGCAGACATCAGCATAAGACTTTCAAGCCTTTTGTTCTCAAGCCTTAAAGGAGCAGGAGCTTCGGCATTTTACATAATTGCATAACACATGAGTCAGTCACATGGTTAATGACCTTGTTAATGGGATTTGCGCCAGATTTCTTGCACTGTGCATTACTTGGTGTGACTCGGCAAATGTTATCATTATTGTTTGATAGTACAAATCACGAGCGTGAGTGCTATATTGGGCAACCAGCAAAACAGCAGAGATATGACCAGATGGTGAGTGGAATTATACCACCTAAAGAAATTCGCCGCATGCCTAGATCAATCACTGCACACGAGTACTGGAAAGGTAATGAGTATAAAACATTTGTACTCTATTACTCTTTGATACTCCTGCAAGATCTTCTTCCAAAGGCGTTTCTTAATCATAATTTTTTATTTGTTTGGAGTCTTCACATCCTATTGGGTACCAGCAGAAGAGCTTATCAAAGTTGGTGCAGTTCTGGATTATTTGGGCCTAAAAATGAGTGAGTTGTATGGAGTAAACAGTTGTACTTTTAATGTTCACCAATTTTCTCATTTGGCCAAAAGTACAAAGATGTGTGGCCCATTGTGGGGAGTATCCACCTTTGTATTTGAAACTAACAATGCTACTCTCAAGAAAATGGTGCAAGGAACACAGTATGTGTCAAACCAAATATGCAACAATTACGCGGTTATGAAAACCATCGTTGTACCGCAGATAAACCGACTATATTCATAAACAACTCGGTTAACTTGCTTCTCAGAGCTAGCCCTAACAGACAAAATTTCTTCATCTGATAGGTTTCTTACTTTTGCCTTGCCAAGGGCCATAAGATTTTCATCAAGTTTAATGGCAGATTTGGTCTCTGATTTTCCAAAAACGAGTTTTTGAAGAATTGTGTTGACTGGCAAGCTCTGACACAGCTGCATACACCAGATCTTCTAAGAGACAAAACTGCTTAGTCAAAGCACAATACAATGGAATTCACTGCCAAGTGAAGAGCCTGGTGACATTGAAAGAGTGTGGCTGTGCAATCCAGCACCATGAACAATGCAAATGCAAAAAACACTGTCTTATTTTGCATGCCATACAATATAGTTAGTAATAATTTATACAAATGTAGTCATTTCGATATCCAATCCGATTTTATATCAGAGGTGATAGAATTGCCAGAAACTGTTGTTGCTTTGCCATTGAAAGCAATCATGACCAAGTGTATAAAAGTAGTTAAAGGACAGAAGACTTTCCTTGTTGACATGCCGAACATGGTAGCGATGGAATGAATTTTTCTTATCAACAGCTCCTTGTAAATAAATTTATTTATGGTCACTCTTTTAATCTTATTCAGGACAGAAAAAAGTTGTGTTGTCGTTGCAACTAAATTTTTCTTTTGGTCCAATGGTAGGCAAGCTAATGTAATTATAATATATTGCTCTCTGATATTTTGGTCAGAGTCATAGAATGTTTGAAGTGCTTAATCCTAAATTTTGTCACAACATTTTCTAGGTACTAAGCTTGCTTGTATTTAATTAGGTTTGACGATGCTTCTGAAATATAGATTTGAGATATCACCTCCCTCGCTGTTTGCTTTGAAAGGCCTTTGCTTGAAACATTAGTTCAACAACATGATAGTAAATGTGTTCATACAATTGTGTAATTTAAATTTTTGCTAAATTAGGTTATTGAAGAGGCAAGAAGAGTCTTGTTAGTTGATGATGGGAACGCCTTAAATTTATGGATGACTGTGTTCAGAGATTGGTGGAGGAGTTGACCTCCTGATATATTATGGGATAAATGAAAAAGGAATGAGTCCTCCAAAGAGTCCAGAACTCGGTATTTTTTCTTTCAAGTGTTGGGATTTTGATTTTACTTTTATTAGTGACAAGCATGAATACAATACTAGGCATAAAAATGATATTTGTAAGCCTGCCTCTCGATGTTTATGGGGTCAACAACGTCTTTGTTTCCATGCAGTGAAAGATTGGAATCTTCTTCCTGAGAACATAAGAAACACTACTAACATTGAAACTTTTATAAAACTTATTTAATTTTACAATCTTTTTTTTTTTTCTTTTTTTTTTAAATTTTTTAGTATCTATTTAAAAAAATAATTTTATCTTGTATTTTTATAACTTTGTAAATCCAGGACCTTCCTGAAAATCACTTGAGAGTGAGGTTGTCTCCTGGCAAAAGATTTTTAAAATAAAATAAAATAAATAAAATAAAATAAAATTTTAAACTGTTTGGTCATGCAGCTGCTTTTATAAAAATGCACAACTCCATTGGTGTGTGGGGGTGTACTGTATACTCCAATTACCTACGTGTGACAAAAAGACATTCCTCTTAATTGAAATTTGTGAAACTATAGCCAAGAACCAACTTTGTATACAATAAGCTTTGTAAGCAATAAACTTTTATTTTCAAGATGCCAAGATCATATATCTGCTGAAAAACATGCCCGTGTTGTTTGGAAGACAGAAATTGCCAAAAAAATAGTTGAGCTCATCCATGAGCTGAAGGTTAGTGAAATGGATCAATAACATGTTGATATGATCACAATACAATGTTGACAGTATTATAAATAATAACATGACAAGGGAAATTCGTTATTAAATGTTCCCAAAAACCGAGAGAGCATTTGAGGGACTTTCACAAATGTTTCCGAGGCTTGAGGGATATTTAATCACTGACTTCCTGAACATTTCGTATTATCAGATTGTAATACCATGATTGTCAAGGTGATATAATTGTTATTGTTTGAACTTATTTAGGGAATAAGAACATTTAATATAAACATGGATGAAAAATGCAATGCTCTTTTGTGTTCACCTATGCATTTTGATGAGGGAATATTAAAAAATTATCCCCCAACCAGAGGAATTAGAGATTAAATCATCTGGTGAGAGAGAACAATCGTAACTGAGGCAATTGTGATAATATATTATCATGGATAATTCCTGGTTATTTTACTTGTGAAGTGCATTAAAGTTATTGATGTATCAGAGTTACCGTTGTGTTTAAATTTAAATTTAGTGCAGGATTTGTAGTGTGAAATGCAAGATCCAATGGTGAAACTGGTAGACAGCCAATATTGTGTGTATAAGATGATGACATTTCGAACAATAGCCTTTTGGCAGAGCCAACTGAGGCAGAATTAAAAGTGAAGCATTTCAAAGAATTTAACCACCATTTCACCATTTATTCTGAATCCTGTTTGGTTACACATTTGATTTTCTGGCATGTTTTTTTTCAGCAATATATGAGGCCCAGATTCATGGAACCAGAAACAAAATGGCAATGTGCCTGTTCTTGTCCATGACAGATATTCGATTTATTTCATAGTTCGAAGGCAGATACTTTTTCAAGTGGACAGCAAGAGATTTGCAGAAGCTACCGTTGGATTTTGGGGTGCCTTCTACTTGTTAGATTACGATTACCCGAAGCACTGGGAAATTGGGATGAACATGCTCCAATATTTTGTCTTTGAAGATCGTAATTACCCAGAGGACACAAGTGTTTCTTTTAATAAAGTTTTAAAAGAATATAAACAGTACATGTCTGAAGTACAGTAACACTGTGTATGTATAGAATAATTAGCAATTATTTGATGAGGTTGAGCAAACTATTGTGATTTGCCAGTGGTATATAATTGATCTGCATGACCCTGACAAATCACAATATCTTGTTAAAACTGGGTTGAATGATTACTTTATCATTCATTTTATTTCTGAAGGGTTATTTTAGTTGTATTTTTTGTTTTTTGTTCCAATGAACAGAGACGTTTTTTCCAACAGTTTAGCAAAATAAGCCATGTTTATACTCAGTAACATGTAACAGCCAACCAAAATTTAGTAAAACATGTAATTATAAATATTATACAATTATTGGATGAGGTTGAGCATGAAAGAATTATCAAGGCTGAGGTTTGCGTTATCTGCCAAAGGCCGAGGTGGATGAAACAAACAGAGGCCTTGATAAATCTTCATATAGTAGGGGATGTTCAGATTAAAAGAATCGAGAGTTTTAAAGTCTTGGGAGTTTGGTTTCAAAATGACAATGAGACTACGCGCAAAGCATCCAAAAGTTTGTACTGCCTGAGAGAATCCAGAAGAGCAAATTTACCTGTCGAAGTGGGTCTAACTACATGTTTCTAAAATTAGACCAGTGCTTGAGTACGGTTCATCGGTATGGAGGTCTTCCACAGTATCTTAAGGAGGAACTAGAACGTGTGCAAAAGAGAAGTTTACGCATATTGGGCTTCCTTATGATTATTTGCCGAGTCTCGAAGAGAGAAGAAATAAAGCTCTGGCCAAGGAAGTTGATATTATCACTGGAAATCAAAAGCCACATTTTTCATCAACGACTAATTGGGTATAACAATCATCATTATAATCTTAGGCATAGTAGTCATATATAATTTTCAGGAACAGAACGGCATAAGAACAGTTTTATTCCCCGAGCAATAAGACAAATCATTTTAAAACTAGCTTGTATATATTTTATTCGTATTTGTAGTTTTCAAATGTGTAAATTTTTTCAACCTTACATATAATTGTAAATCCATTGTATTTTTTAATTTAAGATGGATCAATGAAAAATTATTATTATTATATCATGCGATAACCAAATTCAAAAATTGTATTATACAATTATAAACGTAAAAGCCTTTTTTCAGTGTAAACGACTTCAACTTTATTAATTAACAATTACGTCATCTACAGGCAATTTTCGATATTTTGTCAGATTTTTAGTCAATCACAGTCGAGATTGTTGATGTATTGTGTAATAATATACATGTTTTTTATAATGGTATCTATATAGTTATTAGATATTTTGTATAACATTGTATAAGTTGTTTGAACTAAAAACTTTCAATATATTTTTATGCATATTATATATTTAATATACATGGGATTCCATCTTTCGGAAATATATTTCTATTTTATTGTTTATATTCCAGCAGCTCTAACAGCTCCAACAGTGCATGCGTTCCTCTGTCTGTCACATGCTGGAGTTAGTCAGAAATACATTCTCAGATTTTGGAGTCTTGAAAGACAACAATTGAGAATGCATTTCATGGCAATATCTGGTGGAATTGCACAAGCTTCAAGAGCAGGAAGGTCTTCGGCTTGGCAATAAAATGAAATCAGCGCACTTACAATGGCAAAAGCAGAAGATGAAAGTAAACCTTGCCAGCCAAGTTCTCAGCGCCAGTGTGGCAGATGCCCTAGAATACTGTGGAAAACACTTGAAGCTCCCTCAATTTGACAAGTGTGTAGCAACAGTGAAGTTCATACGTGTATTTGACCATCTTTTTGATGTGTTAAACTCACAGAATCCTGTAGCAAAAGGCTACAAATCACCAATACGGAAAGCCAACCAAAATGTATGGGATCCATTCTGGATGAAGCTTATGCCCACATTCTGGGCTGGCATTAACAGATGGAACGGGAAACACCTTTAAAAGTGTAAGAAGTATATTCCAAGATTTGGTTTCCCAAAAGTCTGGTGCACCACTGAAGTATCTTTTAACATACAAGCTTAGCCAAGATCATCTGGAGCTCTTCTTTTCTGCTATTCACACTGCTGGTGTATTCAACAACAATCCAACTGGCCAGCAGTTCACAGCTTCACACAAGCGGTTATTGCTAAGGAGGGAAAGGAAATGTGTCCCAGAGATCATTCTTGGAGTCGTCGAGACACCTGTCATTTATCAAATGACACAACATTGACCATCTCAGAAACTGCGATCATCCGAAAATATGAACAGTACAAAATGACATTCAGCAAAATGAATAAAGTGAAATGATTAATCGCAGCAATATGAAATCTTATACCTTTAAGTTTGGCAGGCACATATACATGTACTTACTGTAATTTCTGGCATATTACTGGACCAGTAGATTTTTACAAAATTGAAGAAAATTATTGACATTACCAGATGATGAAAAGAACCTAATCATAGCCTTGTATCCAAATGAAGAAATAGCTATAACATACTAAGCCCTATTGACTAAGCCCATGCACGCTTTCATTTATCAACATTATTACAGTATGTTCTCTTTTGTCAAATTAACATATTATCTGCATGTAAAATGCGAGAAATTACGGTATAGAGTATATATCTCTAAAACTAATACTTAAAATTAGATTGCAGACATGGATCAGAGAGGTGACAGGCACTAGAATGGTCAAGCATTAACATTACTGAACGAATTAGACAATTAGTATCTCCTTGCCTTTTCTTTAAGCTTTTTCATTTTCTTTGTCTATTTTTTAAAAACTTTGGACTTCTGAATGTGTTCCTCCCGGAGTTGTTTTCGTTTCTGTATCAGAGCTCCTAGAGGAAATCTATCACGTGCAATAGCTTTATTACTCCTTGCCCTCTGTCTACCTTTTCTCCCCATCACTGAAACAGACTGCTTTATGCCATACAAATTCATAAAATATACTTATTGCATTAAAGCCATATATCTTCAAAACGATATGTCAATCATTCAACAAGGTACCTATGGTTTTAAAATTTTCCCAAACATTTTAAAAAGAAAGAAAATTAATTTTCTAAAACAGCTTGTGCTTACAATTAGTATGAATTAAGAACGAAAATCATATAGGCTAAAATACATAATTTTCAGGTTCAACATACCTTACACATGTCCAAAACCACTTAAATCAAAGCTGAAGAACTGCGCTAAACAATCGCGTTGCTCTAAATCTTCGAGAGACAAGCAGTATCCAATATTCATGAATTGATTTGAATGACAAGTGAATGACAATAGAACTTCCGCCAGACCAGACCGCCATATTGGAGGGGAAACCTGCCCATCAGAATGGCGCAATTTCCAAGCACAAAGGCCCGCCGTGGTTTAGAAAGAGCTAACACAAAAGAAAGCGAAGTCTCAATATAAAATAACTCCATTATGCATTATCATTTCATTTATTTCTTCTCCATTACAAGAAGAAATGGGAAAAATCACACCCAGAGCAAGTGGAAATACCGAGATCAATTGTCCTGTACCGAGAGCAAGTGACATCTGTAACACTGGATGGATTCTTTTATTAGGTAATTTGAAAGGATGACACCTATTTGGTTTAACAAACTAATAAGCAATGATGACGAACATGCTGGAGACTTTCTTGAACGGAAAGGCATTTTCAAACAAGCAAGCACACATAGTTTGGTGGACATCATATCCATGAGCACACATGTGAATCATGACAATTTATCTGCACACATTTCCTTTTTAAGGAATATTTTTGTGGCTTGCCATCCAGACTGGCAGAAATTTACTCAGTCTACAGACTATTTGCACATGAGGTCAGTGACTCAATTGAAATCACTTGTGTTATGATATAATAGATATATTGATAAAATAGAATGACAGCAAAATGATTCTGATGAAACCTAACATTGTCATTACTTTCCAACATAATTGTTGATGAATTACTTTAAATTTGTTTTCTGCACTTTTTATTTAAATAGATCATCAAGTTAGTCAATGATATATATAGGTTGTAAGCAATGCAAGCTTTGATGAATTCTTGACAACAAGTTTTCTACCAGATGTGACATCTTCCTATGATGTCACTGTAAGATCACATACCAGTATGGAAGAGGTGTTCTGCTTGTTGATGCAAGCAATTATTAAGCTACAGCTGAAACATGACAAGGTACCACCAGTGCTCTACTTTTCATTAGATTTCAAAGCAACTGATGCCAAATGAGACCAAATACACCAATTGAATTATTATAAATTAAATTGTTATTCCCTCAAAAATATTTTGAATGTTTTTGAGACTTTAGCAAAAAATTATATTACAATATTATATATAGTGAAATAGAGTAACCAGTTTTCCACTATATATAACATTTTTAATGTGGAAAAACTAAACAGTTATTGGACGAACTTGAACAATATTTTGATTTGTCACTGGCAAGCAGATTAATTATTGCTTAATACATGGGGTCCTATTGTCCAACACAGGAAACTTTGTGTGGGCTCCCTATTGTAAGGAACTGTGACATGCTCTCCCTGTAGTTGGGTACTGTGAAGAGCGGGCAACCCAGCCCCCAAACTTGCCTGTGGAGGGGGATTATAGCACCTTATTATTGGTATTCATGTATTTAATGTACTCTACGCTTGAAAAATGAGACATGTTTGTTAAATATTTGCATAACACATTTACATTCAGCATCCATATCAGTTAAAAGAAAAGCAGAAGATGGTGAAAAAAACAAATACAGCTTGTGTCACAAGAAAAAGGCATCTGGAATGATAGTATGCATAAGTGTTGATAAAATACCAAGAGCCCCAAAAACAACAGGGAACGTTCCTATGCAAAGATTGTAATTCACCATAAAAGTTAAGATAAATTGCACAAGAAGCAAAGACAGGGAAGTACTGTATACAGTATATGTACATGTATATGAATAAGATTGGAAGCAGACACATTGTCTTATCAAAAAAGATCCATTTTAGCAATTCAAGGAATTTTGTCTATGCTATTATTCTATACATAATAATTTATGTTATTCGATACCATCTAATCTTTGAGGAGAAAGCAATCTCATAGTGGTCTTTTTGGTACTTTCCACCATTGTCTTAAAATATACAGCATACACAATATCATTGAGAATCTATGCAATTGATAGTTTGGGAAATAAGTTTTCTTCACAGAAAGAATATGGAAAAATTTAACTTGAAGCTTGTACTACCAAAGATAATCTTCTTTAATCATATAATGGACAATTAGATCGCAAGTAGCATAGCTAGCCTATTAATTTAAATCAGATTTCAGCATTCATTAGATTACTAGTACATTTTAGCTAATACTATATTTACATACTAAGTTACAATCAGAAGTATCCTGACCTGCTGTTGATGATAAACCTTGACAATATATTGAATGCATGACAACGTACTGTAAATGTATCAGTGCAACAGAACATCACATGAAATCGAGTCAAATCGGCTCACTTATGAAACCAATTCGACCCACTGACAAACTTGGCCCAATAAATATACCAAACTTTGTCCAATGTTTTTCGGATAGTTTACGATAATTGATGAAAACGAAAAATCTTGCTGTATATTTGATTTATAGTTTGACTGCCTTTTGTTTCGAATCATAATTAATTCTATCAGGTAAAAAATGTGAATGACAACTCCTTTTCTGATTAAAATGGTTAAGGGTTCATTTCACACATGTTTTCAAAGTTTTGTTCCCCAGTATAAATTTCGAATTCATGGGAAGTTACATTACAATGGCAAGCCATTGTAACTGCCCATCAACGTTGGCTGCGAATGTTTTAACAACTGTGTTGTAGAATGGCTGTCTTTAGTATAAAGAACAATGGAATCTAACCAAGTGGACCAGAAGGAGGAGTGTCAGAATAAGAATTAACATCACATCACATGGCATAGCATAGTATAGTATAGGCATATCATTACATGACATAACATAGCATAACAGAAAATAACGAACATGCAACATAGTATTAAAGGCATAAAATATAGCATAATCCAGAACTTCGTACTGTACCTCAGTGCTTCTTGATTTCTTCGTTGTATACATCATTGTAAGCCTCTGCACTGTGATTGCTAGAAATGCGAATAGATAATAGGTTAGTATTATGGGATTTGTACTACATTCTTAACCAACATTTTAGTGGTTTAATTCACTCTACAACAGTCACAAATTTGAGATGGTATCCATGTGTATAACTTTAAATCAACGTAGGTGACATTGCTTACTTGATTTATTCAATTGCATATTCGTCAAGATAAAAATGGATTCCACATTCTTCACTGAAACTTGAAATACTATATTGAATAGAGCAACCCCAACATTCCAATGATATCTTGGAACATGGAATAGTCCCCTCTGTTGTAAAAATGTTGGCTTTGCTGGGATTATTGTGCATTGTTTTCTCACAGTGAATACATGTTAAAAGTGGAGGGGCTAGCTTCATCATGTGAGAGCTTCCACAAATGACAGTTGGATTCTGTATGTGACATAACTTTTGGGCAACTTTGTAAATAATTCCAGGTCTTGCAATATTGGACAAAGGCATAGCGTTAAATACCTTGAACACTAAGGATGAGGACAGAGAAATGCCATTAACTATGGAGGTGACTTGTGCGGGAATGTGAGTTAGTTCCTTTTGCAAGTTGATAACACCCTGTAGGTTGATCTTGCCTGCCAGAAGAAAATGTGCTTCGTCCTCTATCAATTTGCACATGTCTGACATCAAGTGGCCGACATCGCTGTCTCCAGCGCTTTATTATGTGTACGGACGTCTTTGACGTATGTGTCCTTGGCCTTCATCTTAGCTTTAACGTTGTCCAAATCAAACATTCCAGATGGTCTTTTTTCTCGGTCGTTGAGACATGGTTATAAAACGACAAGCACTGTAGCGCTCTGTAGGAAGCGGTATTAAAGCAGTGTGTGCAAAATACTGCATGACGAGTTTTCATGTGATAGCATATATTAAATGGCGAGAACTATGACAGAATGTAATAAAACAGTATGTTTTCAAGACACGCATTTGACACATGTATTAATCTCATTCAGGGGTGTAACTTAACTTTTTTGACCACTTGCCATCAGGGCAAGTTGGACATGAAAATTGGTTGCCCTGAATAAATTTCACTTGCCATCAGCGTGATCAGATCTACCAGGTAGATTACCTTCGGGCAACTTATATTAATTACAAAATTTGATGCAAATGATTGTAGTAAGGATGCTGATGGATTACTACAATTTGAATTATATATTAACACCAATTACCATTTTATTTTCCTTAAAGGGAAATGGCAATAAAAATTAAGTTTTTCTTATTTGAAAGAACTTTTAAAATGATATATCAAGACCTTTTACAGATTTTCCATATCGTTCTTGGTTCTGTAAATATTTCACTTCTTTTTAACAAAGAACATAACAGTTGAACATCATGAAGTGTTCATGTCATGCTCATTGCTGATTTATTATACAATAAAAAACATAATACATAACAACCAAACATCTTAGTGTTCTTAGACTTCTTCATTGTTCATAACATACGTAACTATACAACCAAACATCTTAGTGTTCTTAGACTTCTTCATTGTTCATAACATACGTAACTATAAAAGTCAGAAATTTTATTATCCTTGACCTACTCGGACTGTCTCTGTTGTGGCAGTGCGTTTCGCTTTTTTTGGTTTGGGTCCAAATTTTTATGTTTGACCTTCCATAAAAGATGGACGCTTTGCTCTAGCACCGCTGACACACCAAGCTTCAATGGCTGGAACTGGGTCGAACTTTTCAAGGGATGGTCCTTCTAGCTTAGCCAAAAGCTGATCTTGAAGTGGGCTCTGCTGCAAGCGTGATCTATTGTTGGTCTTGATAACCTTAAGATGGCTAAAGCCCCTCTGCTTCTGAACTTGAGGCCGAATGTTCCTAAGAAGTCAATTAGACCAATAAGATTGATGAAATGATCTGCTGACACCTGCACGATGACATTCTCCCAGCTGATCTCCTCAGGACGCTTCCAATGTTCGGATGCCATTGGATGATATGGAGTCCAGATAAAACAGTTTATCTCTCTTCCAGCTTGTGATATTCAGTAGGGGAGATAGCTTGTCCAGTTCTGATAGGATTGAGTAAGAGCAGCGCTGTTTGACACAGTCAATGAGGATATTCAGTATCTTCACTTTGGATGTTTCAGATAAGTGTTGGCCTGACAAGAAGCACTGGGTAAGAACATACTTGTAATCTCCTTTCACATACTTCTGCCACGCAGCGCCACGACTTGTATCCTGCTTCAGCAACGACAGACTGTCTACACATTTCTCCAGTGATGACTGGACTGCTAGAAAAGATATACTGCTAGTCTGTGAAAACAGAGAAAATTTTGAAAGAGCTTTCAAGACATCAAGTATAAAGAAGATGAATTCAACAAACCCAGTTTGCCAAAGTCTTTAATGTTGCCTTGGCTTAATGTGAGTCACTGAATTTTTCAGCACTCAAGCAGCTAAGCAATCTTGGTGGCAGTCCACTGTGTTTAGCAGATTTGTCACTGCATTTGTCGTGTGAGCTATCCAACGGGTCCCATCTACTCGGACAACTGTTGTTCCTCCCATCCTGTTTTTCACTTTAACTGCATTCTGGAAAGCTGCATGTACAACATTTGATTTTGTGTAAAAGAGATACAATGATTTTAGGAAATCATTCAAATCATTAAATTCTTTGCATCCTTGTTTGAGTGCATCTTTTAAAGATAGCTGCAAGCGATGAGAAATGCACCAGATGTATACCATGTGACAATTAACTTCTTTTGTGAGGACAGCCTGTACACCTGCATTCTTTCCAGAGAGGACACTTGCTCCATCAGAGGCCATTGCTATTAATAAAGGTTGTTTCACGTTGGATGTCCCTTGTTGCTTACCTTGGTTAACACTGACAGACGCAGCTGAGACAGCTTCTTCAACAACCACTTTAGGTTCTACATCTGAATTTTAAAGGGAATCAGCTGCTTCATCCGTGCTACTAGGACTACTATCGCTGTCCAGTGACACATCAGGCTGGTCTGAAGTATTTCCAAACTCTGGCTCGGTTTGACTTTCCTCATCTTCACTAGCAGTTGTATCAAAGGCATTTCCATCATTTTCCCAACCTAATCTACCACTTAGACTCTTAAGTACGCCATCAGTAAGTTGAAGAGCATTGGCTCTGCTGACCTTGAAGATCCCACAAAATTTTGTTTTTACTTGGCCATACTTTGAGAATCTCACATACAAAATCACCTGCTCGCTGTGGCTGACATCTGTAGCTTCATCCATGATAATGCTAAAAAAATTAGCTTTCAAGAAATCTTGAGACAAGTCATCCAGGATAGTGACACAAATTGCACGGCCAAACTGCATTCCGCTGTTCCGGTTCAGGTAGGTTTTGCCAACATCTAAACCTTTCACAATGTCAAGTTTACATAAAAATTCATAGACTGTCCACGGTTTACCACGTTTCAAGACAGCAAAAGCATTTCTAAAGAGTGTAATTGGGCATGATTTCTCGTTTTCATTCAAGGCCTTCAAAATTTTATTCCGACAGGGCTCTCCACTAAGTTCATTCTTTTTTCGTGTTGCGAAATTAACGTGTTGTACGCTAATAGCGTGTGATTCCAGTGACGGTTTCCTGTAGGAACTACATCCATATAAAAACGAATTGTTCTCACGATCAAAATCACTTGGGTTTTCCTTCAGTTTTGAGTATTCACGTCAAATCGAACAAACAATAGCATAGTTTTGTTCATCTCGCTTTACTTCGGTCGCCCATGGAAATTCTTTTTTCCCAGAGTCTACGAACTGTCGCGATCGTTTCTTAATGTCGTACTCGTTATTCTTCTGAGATGCTGTAAACGCTGAAGAGGGTTTAGATGTTGTGGTCGGCTCCATTTGCAAATGGCGGCCGCGTGGCATGTCCGACAATTTCTTTACATGAAGTACTTCGATAACAGTTAGTAGAACCGTGGGCGCACATAGAAAAACGCTTGTAAAACCCAAAACCTTTTTTAATACAACAGTTTTACTTATCTTAAACTTTTATATCTTAATCCATGTTGGTCGTTTCATTGTTGGATATTTATGTAAATCAGAATCCAGGTAACTGAAAACAAATCTTGTTTTTAATTGACAAAAATCTGTTGTACAAAATGTCCGCCGGTCTGGCGAACCTGAAATCAAGTTATCAACTTGCCCCATCGGGCAACCAAGAAGAAACTTCTACTTGCCCGTCATAATTTTTACTGAGTTCCCTTTAAATACTTGTCATCAGGGTCATCCATATTATCAATAGAGACCATAGATTATAAAAATATAAAATCAGTCATCATAAAGATATGGCAGAAATTACACACTGTTCTCTTCTTCTAGCCTTTTGACCAACATGAACGTTTCTATAAGTTTCGCTTTAAAACGTACTGGAATATCTAGTAAGACAAATCCGAAACAATAAAACAAAAAATACTTGCACATAAACTACTCATTTTCTAACTTCGACCGTTGGTGATAAAACAAACGTGAAGCACAACGGTTCAGGAACACCAACACAGGGTGAGCCAATTACGTTGGTGACCAATTCAATAAAATTAATTAACTACGTTATATTATTAAAATGAAGTTAATTGTTACGGTTTGGAGCATACTTTGCAAAGTTGACGTTGAGTCACTAAATGACCAGGGAAAGTCTTCTACACTTGTCAGTGGTAGACCACTAAGACTGTTGACAGAATTTAACTTTCTACAGTTGATGCTATCTCATTTTTTTCTTTTGAACATTTGGCTCGCATTGAGGATCTTCTTTTACTGGAATGTTTCAGAAAAACACGAAACGTACATGTAATGATTATTAAATGACCGCGATTATGCTTGCTGGAAATATATTTAAAGAAGAACTCGTACAATTGTTTTACAAACCAGCAAGGGTTGATATCTCCTTAATATGTCACATCACAAAAAAAAATACAGCATCTCCAACAAAAATACAGCATCTCCAACATTTTCTGCAATTTGGCCACAGTTACTTTTGCAAGTTGAACCTTTCCCTGAGCTAGAATCTCCTCCTCTGTAATATTACCCGCAATAAAAAACCTAGGTTTCAGCTCATGCAATCTTGTCAAATTCTTCTCCAATTGGTTAGTTTTATGCAGCATGTCGATGGAAATGTTGATCTCTGATCAATGTCTGCATCTGGTCATCGTTGGCACTTGCAAATGCCGTTAAACGTTCAGCATTTTGTACAGCATGGTGCAAAAGTAATCACTCTTCTAACATGCATACAGGTACAGTATATTCAGTACTACAGGTCCGTACATGTATGTAATGACAGTGTTTTGTAGTAACATACATTGCAACACACGCCTGGGGCTAAATTAGAAAGTGTTTAAACTCTATATCTTACCTTTTGCAAACTGTTGAACATCTTGTTTCCACAACATGATGGGGCCATCTACCTGTACGTCTGACTGCGGTAAATTAAGCTTCAATGAAAACGTTGCAAGGTCTTCTTTGGTATCAATAAGTTTCTTGACATTCTAGAAAGGAATAAAAATGTAGGTTGCTGCATATAGGCATGAGCAAGAACAAGATGTGAGTAACTGGCATGGCGAGAATAAAAAGAACAATTTTTAAATTGCAAAATGAAATTTGCAGGAATATGTACGAGTGCTCAACTTGAAAACATATTTATATATCAACCATGATCCTTTTTGTGAATCCTTCTGAAACGAAATGGATACAATTAATACACATATAACCTTTTTTAGACGAATAACTAATGACTTTGAAAGATTGATTATTTTCCTTTTATTCCAATTGAAAAGATGTTCTGTGATAGATATAAAATGGCAAACTCAATTAATTTGTACTAATCATCCACACAAACTTATACATGCACAATATAAACAATGATTATACATTTACACATATGAATACAATAACGTGACTTCTCTGTGCATTTTCATTGGTTGTTGACTGTGATCTATTAAAAGACACATCCACGCCATATCTGCCATTGCTAGCAAAAGAGACAAAATTGCGGACAATTTAAAACCTACGTATGAAAAAACAGAACTTGTAAAAAAACATGTCAACCAAACACTGATTTAGAAAAAGTCACACTATAGCATATAAAGTTCTACATGATACCAAATCCATGAGATTGGCAAGAAATAGTCGTGGCTAGCGCATCACAAAACTGAACATATGATGACACTCTGTTTGGTAATTCGATAATCATTGGGCAGGTGTTTACGTTAGGTAAAACCAGGCCTCATTAATATTTTTTTGTGCCTGCAAGCAGAATTTAGAAGTTGGAAATGTGCCTGGAAACATTTTGTGTGCAAAGTGCAAACCATGGGAAACAAGGGTTTGGAAAACGTCACGACGCTTGTGCTTCTGGCTTCCGAAAACAAACGCTTTGTGTCAATTTCCCATAATCTGACACCATACTCGGAGAGGGCCTGGGAGCCAGCTGACAACGGCAGTATGACAAGTAGATTTCAAAATCTTTGTGACAAAACACTTGCAATTAAATTATCAAACTCGTTAAAACTTCTCGTGCGATAAAAAGCTTTGCACGTTTTCGGCTCGCCTTTTCAAAAGACACTCGATCTGACTTTGAAATCCCAGAAAAGTTCTCCGTCTCGTATTTGAAATATAACTTGCAAACATCACACATCAGAAAAATTCAAATTGAATTGGAACTCAAAGGGCTGCGTAAAATAACATTCTGGTCATTGAATTAGGTTTCAAGCGAGTAAAGCGAAGTGGGGAAAGTTGCCGCAAACGATATTATTTGTTCGTTCTCTATAAGTGTACCTTAGTTTGCACGCGACGCGATCAATAGTTTCTTTTTATTTCCGTGACAGGCTTTTCAACGAAAAACTTGCATTTCATGCAAAACCTGAAAAATCGTACATCGCGACATGCTCCTGACAAAAAATATTATTTTGAAAACGTATATGTCATGTAAAACAGCTAATGAACTAAAAAATAAAATCTCTGTGCCTGCACAAACTTTCTGAATTGTAAATAATACCTGCGAACGTCATACTTTGTAAACAGTTTTAATAATTAGCAGTTTATTAATTAGCTAGCACACAGTTTTAATAATTAGCTAAGTCTTTTCTTTTTTAAAGTTAGTTTTTTTTGTTGTTTTTTGTTCATAGTGCGAAAATATGTTGTAGGCTTTATCTTATAATGAAACTGTAATAGTTTTATAAGTAAATTTAAGATTATATTGTTGTACGAGCATTGAGACTATTGTATAATGCTCCTAATACGTCTATTATTATTATTATTATTATATCACGTCAGCAGACTTATTTTTCTTTTTTCATGCCCCAAAATCATTCAATAAACCCTTTGAATTTTTATTGTGTAAAATAAATAGATAACATTTTCCGTGTGTGTGTACTGCAATAGATAACAGAAGACGTCACAGCGTGTAAAAACAAGTCTGTCACTTGTGTCATGTACTATTTATTTCTTTACATGCTGCGATGTTATTCGTGATCTATTACAGTACACACACATGGAAAATGTTATCTATTTGTTAAATACACACACATAAAATAAAGGTATCGAGCAGTCTGTTATGGTACCTCCTGAAACACTATATATATATATATATGTGTGTGCATGCGTGCGTATCTACATGTGTACGTGTCTACGTGTGTATGTGTACGTGTATATGTGTACGTGTATATGTATATATATATGTCTATATATGTGTGTGTGTGTGTGCCAAAAATAGTATGTGACAGTAAAATCACAAAGTCGGCGTAAGGTTAAGAGCGCCCAATAACCATTGTAGGTAGAGCGGAATAATCCCCTCGCCCCGGCGTGAAGCTGAGGGCGAGGGTGCTAATATCGACCGGCGTTTAGTCCCTCACACGGGATTCCTAGCCATTTCCAGAGTCACATTTAGTTTATTTGTTTACGAAAGGTGATCAACGGCCCAACCTCGTCCTCAGGGCCTTCGGTGCGAAAAAGTCCTTATATTTAAACACGAAAAGCACATATGTTTTGTCGGGTTATACGGTGAAATGAAGATTTGTGTTCAAAAAGTTCATAAAATGCAGTGTTCAAAAGATACAGTATCATCAGCAGGAGATGACAAGTTCGTAAATGGCGTTAAAAGGTAAACCCGTTTTCCCTTTTTTGATGCTGTTAGTAATCAGTTTACAAAGATATTTTGCAAATATGTCCAAGTGTTCAGGCTTTCATTTGATGTATAGCATAAGTTTCTAGAAAGGCCAATTAAAAAAAATTTCTGTTTTTCATCATTTTTTTTGAAAAAAGTGGGGCGGGCGGGCGGTTTTTTTATTTTTTATTTTTTTATTAATAGCGTAAGTTGCCTATTTCGCTTTTATTAAAAAAGCGGGTTAAAGGCTGTTTTCCATTTCATAGTATGAAATTCATACACTTCGTTTGTGGTCCCTTTGTGCACGAAATAGTCACAGCAATCTATGAAAGATCTATCAAAGCTCTTTTATATTGATAGATCGGTACTCTGCTGGCACGACGTTGCGAAAAAACATGAGTAACGAAGGGCATTGTTGGCTAAATCATGCCTATTTACAAAACATGGCCGCCAATGTTCGGTTTCCGATGTCTTCCGACTAATTAAGATTTAATATTTAAAATAATTAATTTCCGGGCGGCCAATTTTCTAGGGGCGGGCGGCGATGAAAAACAGAATATTTTTTTATTTGGCCTTAGTAGTTCAAAATATATCGTCGTCGGAATATCTAATATATTTATCAGAGTTTGTGTTTCCTGCTGGCAATCAGTCCCAGGGCTTCATTAGATATGTAGAACTGGTGTAAATACGAAGCGACGAGGGCAATTTGTGAAACTTTGAAAACACAAGTGAAATTAAACCTTAATTTTACGAGGAACCATGTGATTACCTGTTGGCTGTTAATCATATAGAGGGCAAAATTGTATTCATAAATAAGTTAGCTACGCACATCAACAACTGTCAACATGAGAAAGCCAGACAAATGTCAAAACCAAGCGTGCAAAACAACTATACATATGCAATGTATCATGGCGGATGACAGACGTACCCTAACGAAAAAAGTCTATAGGCTTGCCTATAGGCATATCTATACGCAACCTATAGGATCCTATAGGAAACCTATAGGCTTCTATAGGCAATTGGAACATTTTCTATAGGCGACCTATAATGACACCTATTAGCCTATAGACGCCTATAGGTGCCTATAGGCTTCTATAGGCAATTGGAACATTGCCTATAGGCGCCTATAGACTTTTCATAAGGGTATTTATGATCGTTCATTCAAATGTTCATTAAATTGTCTTTCTATCTTTTCATATTTGCTTGCTTTACTTTAAAGCATGCACAATGTGTCTCGAATTTATATCAGAGCGAAGATTGGATAGAGAAATGGAAATTGGAAGACATATGGATGTCGGAATTGGTTCCATCTCGCTTGTTTGGCGTTATAATCACCATTTTGGTTCTTGTTCATTACTATGGAAAAATCGTCCCAAATTTGGCAAACGGAGAGTAAGCTATTACAATAATGCGGATGCAAGTTTTAACGTTTATTTTAATTACAATCATCTGCAGCTATGTGGAGATGTATGTCCTAATCCAGGGCCTGTTAGTTCTTCAAATACATCGGCTAGTCTGAGTGATATAACTAACCATCTTTGTTTCCCATTGCAAGCCAAAGGTCTTCGCATATGTCATTTAAATGTAAGATCTCTTACTAAGAACATTGATGAGATCAGAACTCTCATACACATGAATACTTTTGATCTGTTTGCGATGTCCGAAACGTGGCTCAACTCCAGTTGGAATGATCAAGAGCTTGGCGTTAATGGCTACGAATTCCATCGCTTTGACAGAGAAGGACCTAACAGAGGCAGAGTGCTCCCTGATGTGTAAGCATATTGTCTTCTCAGAGGAAATATCTGATGTAGAATATGTTAGCCTTGAAATCAGACAACACATTACGGGACCAAAACTTCTCTTTATTGTGATATATCGCCCTCCTCAATCTACTACAAGACTCTATGATCAGATTATCATGCTTTTAGAATCTGCTTCTTCTTGTTATAATGAGATCATTGTTGTTGGGGATTTCAATATTGATTTAATGGTAAAGAAGGAAACAAGATTGACAAGGATTTTCCTGGATGCAGGTATGAAACAAATAATTGAAACGGCAACGCGTGTATCTGATGGATCAGCTACTCTCATAGACCATGTCTATACTACACACCCAGAAAGAATTACCAATATTTTGGTGCCTGTTTATGGCTTAACGGATCATTACCCTGTATGTTTTATACACAGATCTGGAAAAACTAAACACCAGAAGCGCTGTCATGAAACAATTACATATAGGAACTTCAAGAACTTTTCTCGTAGAAAGTTTTTGGAAGATTTGTCATCGGTGCCATGGTCATTGCTAAGCATCTTTGATGACGTAAACGATAAACTTGATTTGTGGTATGCACTTTTCACAGATGTTATAGATAGTCATATACCAATTGTTTGTCGACGAATCAAGAACAAACAAAAATGTGAATGGATGAATGCTGAAATATTGAAGGATATATACATCAGAGATAAGCTGAAATCTCGCAGTAAGGATAATTTACTAGCGAGAATAATGTATAAAAGAGTTTGTAATCGTGTTGTTAAACTCATTACCAATGCGAAGTCTAAGTACTGGAAACAAAAGATTATGGAAAATCAAGACAATGCTAAAAACCTTTGGAAGATTT
Organism: Chrysogorgia sp. JL179-B06; assembly: GCA_035772405.1. Classification (NCBI taxonomy): domain Eukaryota; kingdom Metazoa; phylum Cnidaria; class Anthozoa; order Scleralcyonacea; family Chrysogorgiidae; genus Chrysogorgia; species Chrysogorgia sp. JL179-B06. The sequence continues at coordinate 732,200 of JAYKKM010000363.1, read as the reverse complement.
TGAAAAGAACTGTACCAACGAAGCCAACATCACGAATACCTAATTGATGGTAAATGGGTTACAGAGTCCCATGAAATAGCAGATGCTTTCAATGAGTATTTTACATCAATATCCACCCCATCCCTCCAGCTGATACCGACCAGATGGTGTTTACTCATGCAAATCTAGATGAACTACTCCAAAGTTTTATTGATAACAATGTGTGTGAAGCTAATGTTGAGCCATTCGTTATCCCTCCTATGACTGAGGAAATTGTTGAACGCGATTTAAGGAAAATTTCATTAGATAAATGCTATTCCAAATGCTTTTAAAAAAGAAAAGGTATCACCTTTATATAAGAAAGAATCAATTCGTGATAGAAGTAACCATCGTCCTATTTCAGTACTTCCTATTATTTCAAAACCTTTGGAACGACATGTGTCAACGTCTTACCAATCACATCTAATGCAGTATAATCTTTTATATCGTAAACAATCTGCCTACAGACCTAATCACTCTTGCGAAACGGCATTACTAAGTATCACTGATTGTTGGCTTAAAGCAATGGATGATAGTAAACTAGTTGGCACTGTTTTTCTCGATCTAAGTAAGCCTTTTGACCTAGTTAACCACGATATGCTTTTATCAAAATTGGCTAAATATCACTCTGGTGACAGTGCTATTAAGTGGTTTAACTCTTATTTAACTGATCGTTCATAGAGATGTTGCATGTCAGGTATATTATCAAAATCTCTTCCACTTAAAATATAGGAGTTCCACAAGGATCAATTTTAGGTCCATTACTTTTCTCCGTTTATATTAATGATTTGCCGTTTTCCATATGCAAATCTGAAGTCGACCTGTATGCAGATGACACAACTATTTGGTCTAGTGGTAGTAAATGTGAGGATATTAATAGATCATACAAGATAGCCTTGATAAAATCAATTGTTGGTTAAAACTTAACGGAATAAAACCAAGCATATGTTAATTGGGACTGTACAAAAATTAATCCATGCCGACAAAAAGAGCATGAATTTAGCGATAAATTGCATAACGCTTAATGAAAGTAACGGAGAAAAACTCCTAGGAGTAAAAATTGATAAATATCTTACCTGGCATCTTCATATTGATTATGTTATAAGTAAATTGAATTCTAGAATCTGTCTTCTCAAAAGAGCCAGCGAATATCTTAATTTTCAAAATCGAATATTATTGTACAACTCTCTTGTAAAACCTATTCTGGAATATTGTTGTACAGTTTGGGGAAATTGTTCCAAAGAACAGTTAAGCAGATTACTTAGAGTTCAAAAGAGATGTGCCAGGTTGATACTAAATGCCAACTTTTTTGATAATTCGGTAAAATTATTCACTAAATTAGGTTGGCTGCCAATTGATGATATAATTCGATCTAAAAAACTTTTCATGCTTTATAAAATTAGCACTGGCTTTTGTCCTGAGTACCTGTTGTCTAATTTAACTTATGTCAAAGATACTCATCAGCATAGAACAAGAGCATCGGTTAGTAATAAAGTAACTATGATTTCAAGTAGAACTAACTCTGGTGTTAGAACTTTTCATGTCAGTGCCTCACGTCTCTGGAATAGAATGGAGATATCTAATGAATATCCTATATCTAATAAATGCTTTATGAACAAAATTAGGAACAGCATGCTTAGCGAAAATTCAAAAATGGAACATTTTAATGTTAACTATACTTATTAATTGTGAACTATTTATTTATTAGTCTTGTAAATTTAATATAAGCTTAATTTAAGTAATTTTTTTTTGTATAAATATGAGGGCCATTATGAAAAATATCGGGTTACCGATAATTGATGTTTACCCTCGTTAAATAAAGTATTTCTTCTTCTATACAAACCACTGAAAGTAAACGGTACATTACAACCAACTCTGTTGAGTTAAACATTGACTAAGAGAACAAGGAGTAAAACACCAATCAGGTAGAAGTAATTTTGCCCAGAATTTAGGAAAAATGCTCTCATTAGTCGATTATATTCGAGTAATTTTGCCCTCTATATGATTAGCCTATTTACTGTACAGTACTGGTAGTTTAGGGTGCAAAAACATGCAGACTATAGCTGTGTTTACAACATGGGCGTGGACTACAATTTTGTAGTATAAACAAGCAATTACTGCCTCGTTGTAATATGTGGACTGCTGTAGTGAGTAAGGGAGAGCTCGGAGTAGACAGACAATAAATGGACTCAAGTGCGTTAATGCATGGGCCTAACTTTTCGTCAGACCCAGTTTCCTTTGTTCCGAGTGCCAGCTGCCCAAAGACAGAAATCTTGACAGCTTGGAAGTCCTTGCTATAACTATGCATCATGATAATTATTATACATTTAATTCTGATTTAATATATTTAGGTGTTGCAACCAATTAATTTGTATGAAAAATTATCCACAAGAAATAGATTGGTCATTAGCAAGCACAGCTAGTATGACCACATATTATCTTGTTGAGTACTCTGATGTACTGTGGGTGTCCTTTGCAATAATGCAAAGCTTACTACCCTTGTGACAGTTTGAGCACTCTGACCTCATGTGCACTTCGCCTGCAGAGTAGGGCAGATTTCGACGAGATCTCGGGTGCGGAAACTCGGCAAAATTTAGGTGCGGGTGCGCAAATAGAACAACGAGCGCACCTAGGTGCAGGTGATATTTGGCCAAGGTAAGGCTGGGTGCGCGAGAGTCTATAAAAAATCCCACAAAGAAACAAATCGAGCGCTGAATTTTAAAATCTGAAAAGCTGAATCTCTCTTCAGGTCAGGGGAAACTCTCAATCACGATTATTACGCCGGAAACCTTAATTGCATTGACTGCATTTTTGATGATGCACATGTTATGTATGATATACGACATATGATATTCCGGCACAGGGTGGATTCCATGTAGAATACGCCGGAGATATCCGGCGTGAAGATCCAGACGCCAGCGGCGTACTGGCGTAACCTGGCTCTGTCACTGCGCATTGACGTATGCTGTATAAGTTGAAAATTTATGACGTCTCAGACGCTCAGTTCGGCGGAATACACAATAATTTATTCTGCTCTAAAACGTAATAGCAAACGTTATTACTCGGGCTATCTATGCAAACTAATGCAAAGATTCTCTCCAGGATAACTGGATGAGAGAAACACAGATGAGAGATTAAAGAAAGAACTCGTAGAACCGTGGACGAAACGTCAACATGACAACATATTATAGTCGTTGGCGTTGCAAGGCAATGCAAGCGAATTGAAGCGAGTTCGAACTTTCGATTTATTGGCAATGAATCGCAGTTGGAAAAGTTTACCGAGACCTTAAACCCGCAAACCATCTCTCCAAGATGAGAGAAACACAGATGAGAGATCAATCATGAAGATGGAATGGACAGCCGAAGGACAGGAAAATATTATATTATGCTGTGTTGACATTTATCCCGTGAAACTCTGTAATATTAATCATTATGAAACGTGTTTTTGTCCGATTTAAATCAATTCTATATCGAAATAATCACTTGAATCTGGCGAATCGAACGCTGTAGGTTTCGTCTACTTAAAATGCGAAGATCAGATGTTATATGAGAAAATGCGTAAGCGATAACTTTAAAGCGAGACTCGTCTTTAAAATCAAAGGACATACTTCAAGAACTATAATTTGTCGTTTACCCTATGATTTAATGCTTTTATGTCCATTAAACCGATGTAATTTCGTAACAGATGTTTCGTATACCTTGCCGTTGATTTTTAATAAATTTTGACACACGAAGACCTTCATTCAAACAGATATTAGAAAAAATAGCATAGTGTTCAGTGTGTACATTAAATTTCGTCTGCGTGTCAGGCGTTCTGCATTGGGGGGCTAGCCTGCATGTAGATGCCTTATTTTTCTTCGTCCTCGTGATTTCTAGCCCAACTTGCTTCTAAAAGTTTCCCACTTTAAACGAGCGCTGCACAATGCCTTCAGTGCCTGATTACAGCAATCAATGCATTAAAAATTATCCTTTGTAATATAAGACAAGTCACAAGTGAGCGGGTTTTCTAATTCCAACTGTCTATTAACATGCCACCAATGCATACGTACCCATCTCCGCAGGCAATATGCGCGCCATGTCATGGTATGTCCCTAAAAGTAGCCCGAGTTAACACCTAGCGGGCATCTTGTTTGTTTTAAAATCGACACCGTGAGATCGGATCATCGGTGCAACGTGATTGGTTAAGAGCTAATCACCAGAGATTGTCTGCAGCTCTGCACAAAGTCTGTCTGTTTTCCTTCTTGGATGGAACTCTTGTGCTACTGCATTCAATTTTGATCGTGTTTCAGCCTTTTGAAGAGCAGAGTCACAAGCAAGCTCCATTGGATATAACTGTTGAACGGTACGTTCCAGATATGATTTTCCTGCTCTGAGCCTTACTGCTCTGACTACACAGTCTAACTTTTATCGTTATTTATCTTTTATCTATCTATTATTTATATTTTATCTATTATCTTTTATCTACCTTATATTATTTAGGTTGTGCCTTTCTCTTAAACCTTGCAGGTATTCGCTTGTCCATCTGGACCACATGGCATCCTTGCACTGGGAGTGGTACCTTGCTCTTTTTCTCAAATCCATGGAGCGATGTGAGAGAGGCAACTTCAAGGGGGTCGTAAATCGATGCGAGGTGTCACAATATCTATTTTGGTTGTGGCAGTGGTTTTGTCTGGGAAAGATATGGAGATCGTATCGGAGATCTTGTTCCATGGAAGTCCCAACAATTTTGTTTCGCCTGGTTTGAGTCCCAGTTGATCCTTTGCGTAGCTGTGGTCGTTGTCTGACGATTCATTGCTTCCTTCCAATGATGGAACGTTAGAGTACCATTTGTGCAAATCGAACTGCCTTTCCAAACATCTCGACTGTAGTTTTCTTCAGCTCCTGGACGTCCTCTCTGGTATTTCCACTGGTGATGATGTCATCTACATACAAACTTCTCTTTATTTCTTCTACTTCGATTGAGAATTCTTCTTGCAGACTATCCAAGTGATGCTGGATAGTCCCTGCTAACAAGAAAGGTGATTGGACCAAACCAAATAGCGTGCGGGTAAATCTGAGAATCTGTACTTCCAACGTTTCCTTGCTCTTGATCCAATGAAACCTCAGAGAGTCTCGATCTTCTGGTCCAATGTGTTCGATCAAAGCTTCTGAGACATATGAGCTTCCTGCCCCAGTATCCAGTAAGGCCCTGCACTTTATTCCATCCACCATAACAACCACCATTGGATAGATTACTCTGCCGTCACCAGTAGCTGGCAAGAATTGCTGTTGTTGCTTCTAGCAGATTGAAGTATGGTGTTTGCCACTGCATTTTTGACAGGTTGTCTTGATACGTCATTCTGACGCTCTGTGCTTAATTCCAGTGCAGTTGTAACAAAGCTTCTTTGATGCCAATACCTTTCTTCATTGAGCCACTTCCACTACTTTTTCACAGTCCACTGATTTATGATCACTTGACTCACAGTATACACAGGGTCGTGGTTTTCCAGGATTCTTGTTTGTCCTGTAGAAACTTTCCAGATTTAGGTGATTTAAAGTTTCCTCGGTCAATCTCCAAATTGTTTTCTCTCTTCTACTTGTATTGGGTTTCTTTCACACCATTTTCGAAGGGCTTCTACCAGTTGTGAAAACTCTACTTTTGCCAGTCGTCATCCTTACTAGGTCTGCCCAAATTCCTGACAACTTGTCTAAAGTTTTTCTCACACCATTTACCTCCTTGATTTGCTCCATAGTATCCAGGGCTTGGGTGTCTGTGACCAGCTTTTCGAAAAACTTGTGTATCTTTTTGGGAGAAACACCATGGATTACAGGTAAAGAGATGATTTTTGCATATGAGCATTTGCTACCTCACTTGGTTTACCAAACCTTGCTTGCAAGATGCTTTTGGCTCTCTCGTAGGCCATCAACATACGTACGAACCTTCTCTTCACTAACTGATGATCTCTCTCGCATATAGTTTCGTTTAGATCCTGCCGGGGTCACCACTTTGTTGGGACTTTGTTAGATTATCCGACAACATAGTACTTTAAAATAAACCTTTATTCTGTTTTACCTTATCTTTTAGTTGTGCAACCAGAGATGATGAAAAAGAGATGGAGGGAGTATATGGAGCAGTTATTGAATGTAGAGAATGCGTGGGATGGGAATGTGGGGTAGTTGAAGGACCAAGAGAGCACATCACAAAGATGGAAGTAGAGAAAGCAATAGGGAAGATGAAAAGTGGGAAGAAAAGAAGGAAAAGGTGGGCCAACGGAATTGGTGGGCGAAATTATTAGTGCAGCTGGTCAGGTAGGTGTGAATAAAATGATGGAAATCTGCAATATGGTTGTGGAGGAGGAAAAGATACTATTGAAGGATTGGGAGCTAAGTAACCCTTTACCTATATACAAGGGGAAAGGTGACCCAATGGAGTGTGGGACACATCGGGCTATAAAGTTGCTGGAACATGGGATGAAGGTATTGGAGATGGTTCTGGAGAGAAAGCTGAGAGATAAAGCGAATATAGATGGCATGCAGTTTGGTTTTATGCCTGGAAAGGGAACGACAGATGCGATCTTTATGGTTCGGCAGATGCAGGAAAAATTTGTGGCTAAGAATAGAGCACTATATTATGCATTTGTGGATCTGGAGAAAGCATTTGACAGAATTCCGAGGAGGTGGTTAGGTGGGCGTTGAGAAAGCTGGAGGTTGAAGAATGGTTGGTGAAAGCAGTGATGGCAATGTATGAGAAAGCAAGAACTGTGGTGAGAACGAAGCATGGGAATAGTGAAGAGTTCGAGGTGAAGGTTGGGGTCCATCAGGGGTCGGTCCTGAGTCCATTGCTGTTTGCATGCGTGATGGAGGTGCTGACGCAAGAAGTTAGAGAGGGAGGGTATGCCATGGGAGTTGTTGTATGCCGATGATCTGGTTTTGATGGCTGAGAGCATTGAGGAGCTTAAGGAGAAAGTGATGCGATGGAAATAATGTATGGAGGCAAAGGGTTTGAAGATGAATACTGGTAAGACTAAGGTGATGGTGTCAAGGAAGAATAGTGGTCATGTTGAAAAGTTAGGGAAGTGGCCATGTAGTATATGTGGGAAGGGTGTTGGAAATAATTATATTGTGAAAGAGCAGAGGATAGTGACGTAGATGAGAGCATGGATCTGGGCAATGGGGTGCATTTAGAGAATGTTAAAAAGTTTTGTTACTTGGGGGATATGCTGAATGGGGGTGGAGGAGCAAATTCAGCATTTGTGGCAAGGGTACGTTGTGCATGGGGAAAGTTTAAATAGCTCTCTTGGACCCTGACAAGGAAGGAAGTGTTGCTAAAGCTGAAGGGGAAGGTGTATGTGGCCTGTGTGAGGAGTGCTATGGTGTATGGAAGTGAGACGTGGGCCATGACTGTGGAGCTGAATAATAGACTGGAGAGGACAGAGATGCGGATGGTGCGGTGGATGTGTGGCGTATCGCTGAGGGAAAGAATGGGTATTGAATCGGTGTCTGACGTGGTAAAGAGGAGCCGATTAAGGTGGCTGGGACATGTGCTGCGGAAAGATGATGGTGACTGGGTGAAGAGGTGTGTGTCGCTTGAGGTTGATGGTGCAAGAGGAAGAGGAAGGCCAAGGATGACATGGAGCCAGGTAGTGGAAAGGGATACGAGAGAGAGTGGGCTGAAGAGGGAAGATGCACATGATCGTGGAAAGTGGAGGAAACTGTGGTGGGGAACCACTGGCCAACCCCTGCGTAAGCAGGGAAAACGGCCGTAAAACGTCTGTTGTTGTTTTGTTGTATTCTGTTTTACCCTTACTGTGTGCTGTTATCTATAACATTTCCTCATGGTCTGAGCCCACGTTTTTTGTTCCCAGTGGCTAGTTATGCATGCTAAGTCAAAACTATTATTGCAAACTATAATAATAAATTACAATAATACCAACTACAATAATACAAAATATTATTTCTTCTAAAATATGGGAAACAATTTACTATAATACTAAATGCTCTAAATCAGCATATGAATTTAAGAAACAATATAAGAACTTTCTCTTGTTTACGCAAATGTAATTTGCTTTGATTTGGTTTAGCTTCATTCACGTCCGCCATAGATAGCGTATTGCAGGCAGTGGTCAACTCGAAAGCTTTAATGCTACTTTGACCACTGCGCACAGTCAAACTATTATATCCTTGTACTATATAATTACAACATTTTATATTATTTATTTATTTTGTATATAGCCTATAACTAATTAATGTGCAAATAAATTATGGATTGATTGAAATTAAACAGTTTCCTTTCTACAAACTCCACAACAATATTATTCTGCTCTACTATACTATTCTACTATATTATCTACAATATTATTCTACTATATTATTTCATATTTTCATTTTTCATAGATATGCATAGCAGCATAGCTGAACGCCTACTATCGTATCGGTAAAATACCTACAAACATCACAAGATTTATGACTAATAATTATTCAAACTTATGCATTTTTGGAATAAAAAAGCGATGAAGAAAAATATTCAACAAATGAGCTGGCTTGCCGTTGGCGCATGACTGCAAACAGTTTGGCGTATCTCCGGCGTGACAATAACATGGAATCCACCCTGGGACTGCCAAATTACAATATTTACAGCAGCAATATCATATTTCAAATTTTCAATGATTCGGTGAACTCGTGTCATGAATATTCAATGTTATGGCTGACGATACAAATGTAAAATATACTAATTTATGTATAAATGTGTTATGATTAAATATGTATTACTTCCGAAAATAATACTGATGATTTTATACTGTTTCGTTGTCGAAATGTCGCTTTATATGACGAACTTTATTTACATTTTCCAGCGCACGAAAGCTTTTGTTTGGTATGCAATACTGAAGTTGGCACCGCACATCAATGTTTGATATGCAAAAAATTTGTTCATGTATTCTGTGGTGAACGAGCAGATGGCTGCGAAGAAGGATATGGCCAAAAAATTAACTGCTCTCGCTGTTTAAAACAAAAGGGTATGTTGCTTTTTTTAATTCTCAAAAGACAAGTATATTACTTAGTCACTTAGAGTTAGTGACTTAATAGTGAGTACAGCGTAATATGCTAATAGCGTGTGGCGGCAGCCGCACGGTCTGCAACTGCACGTGTGTGTGTGTGTGTGATGTGTGGTGCTCCATGGCATGCATGGTTCTGAATTCTGATGAAAAAATGAATATGACTTTTTTAAGGGATGAATTGAGAAATGGTTTTATATATTAATTATACATTTATACCTTTGTTTTAACACCATAATTATTTCATTGTTAGTAAGGTCAATCTAAGGATAACATCAAAAAAATTGCAACAGTTTGTTTTATGGTGGTTTTATGTTAGGCTGTGTCTAGTCAACAACATACTAAAAGTTGGACAAAGTTGGAGCATGGGAAAGTTTCCAATTTCGAGATTGACTTTTATCCGTTTTTAAGTCATTTTCCATTAAAATCTGAAAACTTCAGAAGCCATAACTCGGTCAATTTTCAGGATAAATCAATATAACTTGCATCTTTATCTAGGTTTTCAGGGACAATCTTTCAAATGGAAGGGTTGTAAGTGATGTTGGGCAACCCCTTATACCATATCTAGGGGTACCCCTACCCCGCCCCCCTTGTTGGCGCCCACCCGGATTGACAAGCAGCCATAACTTCGTACTGCTTCTTCCAAAACAAGTAAATTTGGTGTCATTCCATAGGTTTTCGAGGTCAATAATTCATTTGGAGCTATTTCCAGTGGTTTTCCATTGCCCACTATATCATTTTGGGGGTTACCCGTGCCCCAAAACACTTGGTCTGACCACTAACCATAGTCTATGAACAGGCATGACAGGCACAACCTCACACGTCATCGTCATCATCGTCTTCTAATACTGGCTCATTCGTGCTATTGTCGCAGTTGCCATCTTGGCAATGTCCACATGCACTGGTACATTCGAGTCCATGCTTCCTGCAGCTACACCTCAGGGTACTGCATCCTCCCGAACAGTTGCAGTGAACCATCTGAATAAGGACCTCTGGAGCAGGGCTTTTGTCTGTCATCATTGGAACAAGTTTATTCCCTTCTACCCTCCATCCCCACTCAGTTGGCTCCATTTCATCACTGCAACCCATCCACTCCATCACCTGGTAGTAAGTCCGTAGGGAGTGAAATTTACAGGCCGAGGTAGTTGGCGGCAGTCTTTCAGGCGTTACGAAAGTCTTAGCTCTTGCAACTTTCTTGCATAGCATATTATATCTGATAGATGCCAGGGACTCGTTCTGGTTTGCATTGAACAACGCCACCATTGCCCTACACCCGTTGGTTTCGACAACATCCTGACTTTGCTTTGGTGAACTGAATGCTTTCGAACAGTTTTTGAATCCTTTATCTTTCTTGACGATTCTTTGGAACACCGACTTCTTTCCTATCCCGAATACTCTAGATGTAGAGTCGCATCCGGTGAAGGCATGCAGAAACAATAGATCATTGCAAGCTGCTTCTCCAAGGACCTGCTTAATGACCTTGATATTATAGGCACTCGATTTCGCCTTGTCCGATCGGAAATAGAGTTCAGTGCACTTTGACACCACTACATGGTAGAGCAAGAGTACCAGGAGGTCTGTGTCTTCTCCAACAAGGGTGGTAGATTTGAAAGCAGACATTGCGATGGCTGCTTTTGCAATTTCAACGTCGGCATCACCTTCAGCTTGCATCACTTCACAGCCTCTCTGTCGCATTTGTCCCATGATCAGCTGGATAAGGGCCTGCTTGTTTGCCTCATTCGACAAGAAGTCTTCCTTTTTCCCAACAAACTTTGTCACCCCTGTAATGTTCACCTTGTTCGCATTCAAATTTCGACTTCGACGCTGATGAGTACAGTCCTTTATACTTGGCCCAACCTCATAACCATCAAACACTACGGTGGCTCTGCCATAGTGTTTAACTGTGAATGATGCGTAATCATCAGCAATTGAACTATATGTGGACCCGTCTGTCCATTTTAGGCGGTGAATAAGAGACCCCCCGTCTAGTACATAGTGATCTGTGACTGCGACCGTCTGTGTGACGGCATTGTCTGCCTTTGGTGTTACGTAGTTCCGTATCGCTTCTGCTAGTTGTGGTTTATCCGGCGCGCGCAAGATGTTCTTTCCTTCGAACAAAGACATTGGGTAAGGACATAGTTCATAGCTCATCACTTCATCGAGCTGCAGATCACCCGTCTGTGAGACAACAAGGAACCTCTGGAATAGCAATGCTGGATCTATCGTCCGGTCATCAGCAACTTTCACTGCCTTGCTGGATGCAAGTGTCTTGACCTTCAAACTCCGTTTGTGCGAATATGAGAACACAGAGTGTTTGTCCATCTTCTTAACTATGTCATTTCCGATTACGAACAGGTCATGTACATTGACATCCTCATTTGCATTAACTCCTGTGATGATGTTACGCAATGATTTATCAGCCGAATATGGTGTAAAACACTCCAGTTTTGCTGCGACTTTTTCAAGATCCGCCTCATCCCTACTCACTCTAGAGTTGGACAAGTCCTTATGCTGTTCACTTGTTGTGTAACTATTCGTGGTCAGTTCTTGCATGGCGAGGTTGTAAGATGATGTCACAGTAGAAGACATTGTCCAAACTGCTCTCTCGTGCTCCGACATCCCACTTCCTCGCGTTAGTCCCCCTTGAGCTTTTAGTGAGCGCATTAGTGTTTGCTCAATCACAAGATCAGAGCCAAGGCCAGCCCAGTATTGGCTGCTGCGTCTGGTTACATGAAACCCAGATTGGAACTTCTGATAAACCTCGGGGTTGTCATCATTCAATCCGCGCATCTTCTGGAGATAGAGACGAGCTGACTTCAGATAATTCGGATGGCCAGCGGCCGCGAATATCGGCAAGCAAGCTGAGATGGCACTGAGATGCATCTCCCAAGACCCCATTCGATCAGCCGCAACAAGTCCCCTAGCAATACCTAACATTTGCTGGTAGTGGACCCACAGTTTGCTGGTTTTGGAGGTCTCTGCCAGTTCATCCCTTTTCAGAGTTACTGTTTCGTCAATTTCGCGAATGCAATCTGCTTTTAACAATGACTCTAAGTCGCTTTCGTCAGTCTCCATCAGCGTGTACAGTCTCTCAAGTTCTTCCACTTGGTCCTGAAAACCAGGGTCATCCTCCACGATTTTAGCAACAATCTGACGTGTAAGGCACTGATCCACCAGCAGATGTCCACGAAATGCTCGTTGCACCGCCTTCCCGCTCATCATGTGTAGAACGGCATTTTCACCATACACTGTCTCCATGATCTCCTTAATTCCACTGCCATCCATCAAAGTACCAATGGCGCCCAACAGATTCATGAAGGTATGAAAGCTTCCAAGCATTAGGACCACATTCCTGATCGGGCTATCATCTGGAACAGCATTCGCTATCTCAGAAGCCTTCCAAAATAGCGGTTGATCGAAGGTAATGATAGCCGGCATGTTGTGTTTTGACGAAAGTTTGCAAAGGTATTCTAGGGTTGACAAGATACAAGTTTTGTCCCCTGGATTCATGTCGATCATTGGGAGAAACTGTACTGATGATTTCCCCGGATAATCACACTCCCTGTGCAGTAGAGACATCATACCTTGCCAACTGGGGGTACTCTGCTGGAAGCGAAAGGACATTTCCCAGAAAATGTCAACTTTGCGGTCACAGGCAGATGAGAATGGTAGAGGCTGAAATTCAATCTTGCGGTTGACAAGCTTTGCGTATCGGTAATCTATTATATCAATCTTCGTCAGTTCGACAAGTTTCAAGTCGGCCATTTTCTGTCTTGAAATGCTGCGACTAACTTGCTTCCCAGGTGTGATGGTGGCTATCATGCCCATCCCGTGAAAGGTACCCTTTCCGTCCAAGGTTACAATGTTATGATCCACATTGTCCCCGGCAAATAACAGGGACATATCAAGAATGTCCATGTCACCCAACACATCCGGAGCAAGTGAACAAGCTGCATTCACTTCTAACCTTTGCACTTCTGAGTAAGATGAAGAAAACCCCATGGTTGAAAGACTATCGATCAAAAACCGTGACCTGTACAAATGATGCATTTGCACCGCAAGACCAAGCTGTAAAGGCGCAATTACAGCCCTTGGGCGCACGGCTTGAATAACAGCTTGTCCAATACCAGCAACCATTCTGGACGTATCCTTCCCAACAAACAGATGCTGCAGCAAGAATCGCAAACTTGCTGGCACGTAATCCAATGCAGCCGTAAGTTTCAGTTCTGACGGAGTTGGATATGTATCCCCCATTGGCGCAACTGTCTCCTTGATGTCACTTCTGATAAGTTTTGCTGCGGTTTTTATAATTGCTCGTTTCTGTGCTTCCTCGTCATCTTCTCGAGGTGATTTGTAGTAATCACGAAGAATCTGACAAGTTTTTTCCCGAAAGGTCACAATGTTTTTGACACCCTGGCCCTCAGTCACGAATATAGATCTTCCATATCGTCTTACAAGCATTTCCTTGAGGTACTGGTTTCCGTATGCTGCAGATTTGCTGTCACACAAGTATTCTCCCATTTTAGCTACTAGATCAGATATCGTTAGCTGTTCTTCATCATTTTCCTCCAGGAATGAACAAACCTTTTCAAATGCCTCCTCCTGATCACAGTCCTTTGGTCTTCCACTTTTTCGTCGTTTGGCGGAATCGACTGACGTGAACTGTTTTGGAATGTCCCGCAGTGTGCGAAAATTTACGCTACATGATTGGTGGTAAACACAGTCTGCTGCATGAAGATCGCCCCCAAAATATTCGATGCGGCCTTGAACAGCAATGGCCCATGCATCCCCCCTGGTTCTACAATGAACCAATATCGTTTGAACAAATGCATCTGTCCTCACACAGTACACCCTTTCTTCACTATTTCGTTTAGCGTCTATTTTCTGAGCTTCAGTTCCACAGAAAAAGCAATGTGTTTTACTGTCATGTAGTCCCAGGGAAACACGAGCGCTTCTCTTTACTGACTGAGCAGAATCTGTCTGATCTTTCTTGCTTGAGATAAGAATATCCTTTTTGTTTATGTGATTTACCCGACATGTTTTGTGCACACTATTCCCAGCTTGGACTCTGACGTCAACACCTCTCTCGATGCTAGCACGGTTGATACCTTCAGCTCCTTTTTCACGAACCACCACGGTCTCCTCACAATCCAATTCCCTTTGGCATAATGGACACGTTTCTTTGCTTGAGCTGCTCATATTTTACCCCTGAAAATATTAGTTTATGTCTCAGAAAAACATGTCATATGTAAGATAAGCTTCACAACGGAGGGTCTCACTGCCGTCATGGCGACATATACAGCGAAAAAAATTGGAAAATCGACCCATATGGAGCATGATACTCAGGGAATAATTCGGCCGTTGCGAAAATATATTTTTACGGGTTTAGGCAGACGATGGAATAAACGGTCGCCGTTTCGTCGGAATTCATCGGAAAAATATAATCAGCGTCTTGATTTGAAGCTGAGAGTATGGGCTATAAAACGGTATCTGATTGGTTTGGATAGAATAACAAACACAGCGATTGGTCGGCCTTTGCTATGAGGCCACAATTCACGCACGCAAATTTCACTTCCGGTCCGAAAAAAAAAAGCCGTCAAGGCCGATATTTACCATTTACAAAGAGCTTAGAGGATACGGAAAGCGATGATATCTTTGATAAAGACTATGGCTACATATCCAGTGAAAAAAAAAAAGGAAAATCGACTGGCAATTGATCGATTTAGACGAATATTCGAGCTGAATATGAAATACGATATTCGGTCATGGCCATGGGGGGAAATATATCTTTACGGGTTTCGCCGAAGCGATGGAATTCTAGTCGAAATTCCCTTTCAAACGAGGTATGGCTTGCCCTATTCCTGTAAAAATTCATAAAGATACTAACCGGGAAATAGTTTACTCTTATTTTGACTTATTTTGGTTTATTTTGTTGCGTTTGAAGCGGGCTATTTCGCTTGTAACTTCTGTTATGTTCACACGTTTTTGGCCATACTTGGTGTAGTGATAGTGTAAGTTTTATAATTCGATATTATCTCAGCGAAATTAATTTGAAACCCGTATTTTCAAAATTTTCAAGTCGAATATTTAAACTTTTTGCTTCATTTTGCTAATTTTTGCTGATTTTTTCAATGTTTTTCCAATTTGCGACGTTTACTTGTAGAAAGTAGAATATAACTCTGAAAGGTAATTGTATAGGCTTTCAAAAGAGATATAGCATGCCCTATTATTGTAAATAGTTATTGAGATACAAGCCGACAAAGGGGTTCACCCATATTTTTCGGGAATTCGACCAGTAGAGAAAGAGTAATGGAAAATGACTTAAAAACGGATAAAAGTCAATCTCGAAATTGGAAACTTTCCCATGCTCCAACTTTGTCCAACTTTTAGTATGTTGTTGACTAGACCCAGCCTAACATAAAACCACCATAAAACAAACTGTTGCAATTTTTTTGAAGTTGGGGTACTTTGTCGCTATATTGACCTTACTATGTGGTTAATATTTATTTGTATAAAACAATAGATTTTTGGAAAAAATTTGTGAAAGAGATGCAAAAACGAAATCGTTGGGCTTGGAGTGGATTTAAGAGAGTATCCGTTTCTAGTGGCTCGAGTACAGCTCCAAAGAAACAACGAAAAGATGATACATCCAACGACATCAATAAAGATAAACCTGAGTTACCTGTCCCACATATTTGCCTGCAATGTGGAAGCGAAATATCAAGGGGGCGAGATTACAACAAAAAACGTCATTGGAATCAAAAGCATTCTGACCAACCAGAAAATGGGTATAAAAAACAAATTGTACCAAGAAACCATGAGCTTGCAAGAAAACTGTTAGCAGAAAAAATGGACAGGGAGACTATTGTTGCAATCCAAGGAACTGAAGGAAGTAAACAGCCTATCAACATGTACACCAATGGAGAACAGCAACCAAATAAGTAATTCAAGCAAGTTCAAATTCCAGGAGACTCCAGCAAGTTCAGCAACAGTGCAAAGGTCTCTAAAAAGTTTCTTCTTACCTAAAGAAAAAGTAGAGTGGAACAGGTACAAGGTGATATTAGTCGTATTCTTGTGATGTTGGAATCGCTGACTATTCCAGAAAAACAACAACAACAGAGTGTGGGCATTAATATAAACCATGATGTGACAGCAGTTATAACTGCCTCCAATCTTTTAGAAGTGAAACATCCAGATATTATAGTGGACATTCTTGAAGATGGATGTAAGATCACATGCCACACATGTCAACAATTTCAGTTTGCTCAACGAAAAAGAGATGTGTAAGTATGAATCATTTTTGTAAATTGTATGTTGTGTGTTTTGTTTCCCAGTAATTCTTCTTATGACCAATTGTGAAACTGCCTGGTATAAGAGAATTAAAGTACTATGGTAATTAAAGGGAACCTGGACACAATGGGGCAACAAGAACCATTCCTTTGGACATCATGACATGTGACCCTCTTTAGCGCACACATACACAAACGAGTAAATGATGGTGTAGAACATTGTGTCTCACAACATGTTAAAACATTTTACCTTCTTATTTAGGCGTAGTTCAAACAGTTCATGGGGAGGAGGACTTCCATACAAGAAGAAGACGGCAGACCTTATGAATCAACAGTGGTACAGCATTAAAAATGCTATGATTGAGCATCTTGGATGCAGTTCTATCCGGAATGGAGGTAATGAGCATTTCAAGGCCAAGAAATACATCATGAAAGAAAGCAAAATGCAGAAGAGGAACAAGAATGTGAACACCAACCTTGTGAGTGCTGCAATACAAGTGTGTAAAATGAAATCTGCTGGAATGTCGTATGAAAAATCTTATTGGATTTCTTTCAGCCTGTGGTGCTGATATTGGAAATATTGGACATGGCCGGTAATATATATTTGTAAATTAAATAGTTGTGTACTTTATTACTTTAATAGTAATACAATAAGAACTCCAGTTTAGTATGTCATTTTTGTAACAAACTGAAAATTAGAAGAAAAGCATTTGGGAGTTAAAGTTAAAAGTATATATAATTATATACTATAGTATAGCTTTATATTTATATACATTTAGGAACCAATTTCCAGAAATTATTTCCACTGCCTACCATTATGCGATGATGCAAACAAATAATTTTTTGAAAATTCCTTTGGAA